>JBBGZY010000525.1:175000-700000 GCA_037952925.1 Lithobates clamitans | reverse complement strand
AGGACTATGGACTTTTTGAAGCTGCTCATGCTTTATTTCCAACTTTGCCACAGTATCATCCATTGCAGCTGCTGGAATTGATGGATCTTGGAAAAGTACGCAGAGCAAAGGCTATATTATCTCATCTTGTAAAATGTATTGCAGGAGAGGTCGTTGCAATTAATGATAATGAACCCAACCATGAACGCAGGCTCCGTTCACTTTCAATCAGTGCCAGTGGAAGTACTTCTCGAGACCCCAAAACTTTCAGCAAACCAGAAAGCGCTGACTACACAGAAATTGATTCTGTGCCTCCTCTACCATTGTATGCACTTCTTGCTGCAGATGAGGATACATCTTTCATTTCCACAGTGGAAAAATCCAGCAATCAAAATAATTCCAACAAACAAAGGGACAACAGTAAAAATGCCGAAAACTATGATGAGCTTTTCCAAGTTCCAACAATTAGCTCCGAAGAGCTAACAACCTTAGAGTCTGAAGAAGAAAACACAAAACCACAAATTATAGACTTGTCACATTACAGCCCCACTTATTTTGGTCCTGAACATTCAAAAGTGCTATCTAAGCATTTGCTTCATTCTAGCTTACCTGGCATGACCCGCATAGAACAGATGTCTTTGATGGCTTTGGCAGATACAATTGCCACAACTAGTACAGATATTGGCGAAAGCAGAGATCGCAGCCAAGGTAAATAAGCTTTTTTTATAGTATATTACATTTTTTGTAATTATTTATATTTAGCTTTGCTTTTCTTTTCTAAAACAACGTATGTTATTATTCTAGTAAAAATTCCGTCTAATAACTACAGTTGAAATTCATATGTTCTGTGTCTTTCTTGCCGTGAAATATTTAATTCTCTTTAACAAGCCTTGTAACAACCCTTTCTCTTGGTTTAAATTCTCAGCCAACATTATCGCCATTTAATCTTTAATCTACTGATTGGACAGCATCAATTTTTTTCTGGTGTAAGCAGAGGTGTTCCAGGAAGCTATAAAGCAAAGCCAGGAAATAGTTAAGTGTTGGCTGTGCAATGTGGTAGAGGTGTGTAATTTGGAAGGTAAAATGGTTAAAGGATAAGTTCACCTTGGAGTTCATGTTACATGTTTCACCCGTTGTTAGGGTGAAACATGTAACATTCCCGCTCCTGCAGCCGCTCAGGAATCCACTGCCTCTGTATGACAGCAGTACGGAGAGAAGTTCCCTGTACCAGCTGTTCCTTTTTGAAAAAGCACTCTCGCTGCCCTCAGGTGCTTCTACCGACTCACCGCTACGATCAAAGCCAGGATCTTGTTTATTTATTTATTTATTTATTTATTTATTTTTTACAGGCTTCCCAGCCTAGAGGTGAGATGTGATGTGGGGTCTTATTGACCTCATATCTCGCTGTAAAGAGGACCTGTCATGCCATATTCCAATTACAGGGGATGTTTACATTCCTTGTAATAGAATAAAAGTGATCAAAAAATTTATTTTTTGGAAAAAAGCCTCAAACTAAAATAAAGTAAAATGAACAATAAAAATAAATAAATAAAAAATTTTTGTCCCCGTGTGCTCGCATGCAGAAGCGAACGCATTTGTAAGTTGCGCCCACATATGAAAATGGTGTTCAAACCACACATGTGAGGTATTGCTGCGATCGGTAGAGCAAGAGCAATAATTTTGGCCCAAGACCTCCTCTGTAACTCACAACATGTAACCAGTAAAAAATTTTAAAGCGTCTCCTATGGGGATTTTTAAGTAGCGGAGTTTGGCGCCATTCCACGAGCGTGTGCAATATTGAAGGGTGACATGTTGGGTATCTATTTACTCGGCATAACTTCATTATTCACATTATGCAAAAATATTGGGCTAAATTTACTATTTTGTTTTTTTTTAAAGCACAAAACTGTTTTTTTTTTTTTCAAAGAAAACGCGTTTGAAAAATTGCTGCGCAAATACCGTGCGAGATAAAAAGTTGCAACAACCGCCATTGTATTCTCAATGGTCTTTGCTAAAAATATATATATAATGTTTTGGGGTTCTATGTAATTTTCTAGCAAATAAATGATGATTTTTACATGTAGCAGAGAAATGTCAGAATTGGCCTGGGTGCTCCTAGAATGCCTGATGGTGCTCCGTGCATGTTGGGCCTCTGTATGTGGCCACGCTGTGTAAAAGTCTCACACATGTGGTATTGCCATACTCAGGAGTAATAGCAGAATGTGTTTTGGGGTGTAATTTGTGGTATGCATATGCTGTGTGTGAGTAATAACCTGTTAATATGACAATTTTGTGAAAAAAAAATCTTGATTTTTGCAAAGAATTGTGGGAAAAAATGACAACTTCAAAAAACTCATCATGCATCTTTCTAAATACTTTGGAATGTCTTCTTTCCAAAAAGGGGTCATTTGGGGGGTATTTGTACTTTTCTGGTATGTTAGGGTCTCAAGAAATGAGATAGGCCGTCAGTAATTCAGGTGTGATTAATTTTCAGAGATTGGCACCATAGCTTGTGGACTCTATAACTTTCACAAAGACCGAATAATATACAACGATTTGGGTTATTTTTACCAAAGATATGTAGCAGTATAAATTTTGGCCAAAATATATGAAGAAAAAATTAATTTGCAAAATTTTATAACAGAAACGAAGAAAAATGCATTTTTTTTACAGAATTTTCAGGCTTTTTTCTTTTATAGCGCAAAAAATAAAGAACCCAACGGTGATTAAATACCACCAAAAGAAAGCTCTATTTGTGTGGGAAAAAAAGGACAAAAATTTCATTTGGGCACAGTGTTGCATGACTGAGTAATTGTCATTCAAAATGTGAGAGCACCGAAAGCTGAAAATTGGTCTGGTTATTAAGGCGGTTTAAGTGCCCAGTGGTCAAGTGGTTAAATAGTATAATTCGTAGTTGCACCGTTAGGTTTTCAACAGTAGGAGTCCTTAGCGTGCACTCATCCATCCAGCATTGATTACAACATATATGTAAAGGGGAACCTTGAGTGCACCATTAAACAGCGTATTTTTTTAACACAAAAACAACAAACTTCTCTCTAGAAGGGGATCAATGTAGGAGACAGGGAGCTGTGAGTCTAAAATCCATCCGAATATTTTTAAGAAAAATGGGAGTAATTGGAAGACCTCTTTTTAGGAGGGAATAGCGAATTATGCAAGAGAAACAATAACTGAAGGGGACACTTTAGGCCTCATGCATACGCTGGTGCAAACGCTGCTAAACACGTTTTTAAAAGCTGAAACCATCATTTAGAAACGCCCGTTTTGCTGTGTTTGCATGCTGCGTTTAGCCGCGTTTGAGTCTAGAAGCGTCTGCAGAGCAGAGAATGACATTTTGCGACCCAACTTTGGGGCCACGTATCTCGGGGCTACTTAGTGCTAGGAACCCCAAATATGTTATGGGGTTAGTCCAACTGTGTTAGCACACCAAATTTGGGGTTCCTAGCACCAAGTGGCCCCGAGATATGGGGCCCCAAAGTCGGGTCGCAAAATGTCAAGCACTTTTCTGCAACAGAGAATGACATTTTGTGACCCGACTTTGGGGCCCCATATCTCAAGGCCACTTGGTTCTAGGAACCCCAAATTTGGATATGTTATGAGGTTAGTCGAACTCTGTTAGCACACCTAATTTGGGGTTCCTAGCACCAAATGGCCCCAAGATATAGGGCCCCAAAGTTGGGTCGCAAAATGTCAAGCACTTCTGCAGCAGAGAATGACATTTTCCGACCTGACTTTGGGGCTCCATATCTCGGGCCACTTGGTGCTAGGAACCCCACGTTTGGCGTCTGAAACGTGGAAAACTTTTGCATCGGAAACCAATTTTTTTAATTCTGGAAAAACAAGTTTACACGCAACTGCCTAAAATCGAGACTGTGTACATGGACACATAGGATAACATTGAATGGGTTCAGGGGCAGTTGAAAAAAGTGTCCAACTGCCTCTGAACGCGTGTTTAACAGCGTCTCGTGTGCATGAGGCCTTAAAGTACATATAGTGTCTGTTGATACTATAGATAAGTCATAGTAAACAACTGCCTTTCACTTGGGATAGCGTAACAAAGGAAGATAGCTAAGTCCAACTATAGCTGAACATACACTGTGTGGGTGTCTGCAGCTGCTTTCTTGTTTGGTTTCGACAACGTTGTCATTTTAACTTTGTTATGTCGGAAGGCTTTTGCAATTTACCATAAGGAAGCTGTTTATAATTGACCGGTTGATCCTCTTTGAAGATTTCTTTATGGACCTTTAGTCCTCCTTAAATAAATGGGGGCAACATTGTGTCCTGCGTTGGCCATAGCCTTGGTGTCCCAAATGCAAACAGAATGGGCCTAGGTTCTGCTGCAAGGGTTGACCTCCAGATAGGTGCATCAGACTTATGTGGAACTGGCAGACCAGTTGATCCAGGGCTTGAAGTGCATTTTTTCACACATCTGCAATGCTGCTCTGCTCCTTTCCAGGCTTCTCCGTCTTAGTAGTAGTGCTCTTCGGCAAGTGCTTTGGCTCAAATGTTGGTCTGCCGTCCAGACCTCTAAAAGGGCCCTGGTACACCTGCCTTTCCAGGGTGGATGACTCGGCGCTCCCTTGTACAAGAAGAGCAGGGCACCACTTTGTAAGTCCAGGCCTTTTTTTTTGGGCTCATTTCCTTCTCCAGGCTCCTCTGGCAAAAGCTCCAAACTTTTCATGGCCCCCCGCAGACGTTTCTGGTCCCGTAAGCCCACAGATAAGTCCTCATCAGCATGAAGGTTTGCCCCGCCCTCCCCCAACCCTTTGCTGGTTCTTGGGACCATTGACCTCCCTTATTCCCAAGAAATGTGACCGGGATCTGATTGTGGCCTGTTACAAAATAGAATTTAATTCCCTACATTTTTGGTCATCCGCCTTCAGCCCTGTATGGAGCGGCACAGGTCCTGCTTCAGGGACTGATTGTCCTGGTGCTTGAGTTGGAATAGTTCTGGGGGTTTACTCTAATCTGTTCAGTCTCGAAGGATGGCGTTTGCCTGATCCTGGGCCTTAAGGGTGGGCAATAGTGCATTCCACTTACTGTACACATTATTTCCTTTTTTGCATGATACATCAAGTAGGAGACCAACAGCTTGGTGCTGCACGACCTTTGCGGATCATCCTGGATGCCCAGTAATACTAACTCCACATTGATTGGGAGAGATAGCTGAAGATGAACATTGATGAGTTCATAGTTATCCATCCAAAACTGTGCCACCCTTAGGCAACTCCAGAACATGTGAAAGTATGTACCAACAGCTGTTTGACACCATAAGCAAGTAGGAGACCTCTTAGGGTAGATTCTGTATAGTCTATGGAGAGTGTAATGCATGCTATGCAAACATTTTGTTTGAATCAATGATCCTAGAGGGGATGACTAGTTTAGAGCTATCCTTGAAACGGTCTTCCGTGTCCTGGGTCGGGATGTCAACCCACCATGGTTCCCATAACATCTCCATCTTAGGTGACTCAACACTAAGCAAGGCCAAATAAGAGGGGGGGGGGCAAAGGCGGTATAAGAATTGAGACCTGGTAACATGACACAAATGACGGTAGCGGAAATGCATCCATCTAGGTAACCCAAACTTGATAGAAAGATCCCGAAAGGATAATAAGGTACCAGCAGGCATAATATCCTGGAGTGTCTTAACCGCTTCAGCCCCGGAAGGATTTACCCCCTTCATGACCAGAGCAAACAAAATTGAAGTCCTTTTTTTTCCCCAAAAATAGAGCTTTCTTTTGATGGTATTTGATCTCTGCGGTTTTTATTTTTTGCGCTATAAACAAAAAAAAGCGTCAGTTTTGAAAAAAATAAGCAGAATTTTTTACTTTTTGCTATAATAAATATCCCAAAGAATATATATAAAAAAAGTAATTTCTTCCTTAGTTTAGGGCGATATGTATTCTTCTACATTTGTGGTAAAAAAAATCCGCAATAAGCGTATATTGATTGTGTTTGTGCAAAAGTTAGAGCGTCTACAAGCTAGGGGATAGATTTATGGCATTTTTTTAAATTTTTTTTTATTAGTAATGGCGGCGATCTGTGATTTTTATTGTGATTGCGACATTGTTGCAGACAGATCGGACACTTTTGACACTATTTTGGGACCAGTGACATTTATACAGCGATCAGTGCTATAAAAATGCACTGATTACTGTGTAAATCACACTGTCAGGTAAGGGGTTAAACACTAGGGGGCGATCAAGGGGTTGAATGTGTTCCCTCAGTGTGTTCTAACTGTAGGGGGGATGGGCTCACTAGAACATGACAGAGATCACTGCTCTCGATGACGGGGAGCAGTAGATCCCTGTCATGTTGCTAGGCAGAACAGAGAAATGCCTTGTTTGCACCTCCCCCCGATCTCCCTCTCCATGTCACAAGCATGGTCCACCGGCGGACATCTAGTGTGCGTACCCACTAGCCTGCGATTTAAAGGGGACGTACAGGTACGCCCATTTGCGCAGCCGTGCCATTTCGCCGACGTATATATCGTCATGCGCAGGATGGCAAGCGTTAATTCCAAATTGGGCCCAAAGCTTGGGATCATGTGCCAATCTAAAATGTGATAAGGAAGGATTACCCGATACGGCTGATACGTAGACCAATGTCCAGGTTGCAAAAAGCATTGCCGAACAGAGGCCCATGGATCTCGTGAACCACCATCGAACTGGGACCAGAATAGCCACCCAGTAATATACCAAGTAACTTTAGTAGTAGTAGTAGTAGTTACTATGTGGGTTATAGGTCACCTTCAGGTGATGGACACTGGCACTCCCTAAATTTAAAATGTGCACTCCCTATATAACCCCTCCCACTAGTGGGAGTACCTCAGTTTTTTCGTCAGTGTCTAAGGTGTTGGTCACAAGTAAAGATGTGCTGTGCTGAGCTCCACTGGAGCAATCCTTGCTGGAGCTAGCCATGCTGACCGGATCCATTCAAAGTGTCTCTTCTGGCCAAATTGAATGGTACCCGGGCCTGTAGCTGAAGAAACAAGGTTTTGCCTGTGAATGCTTCTCTTTTTAGAGAGCTGGTTCCCGGGATCCAGTACTTTTTGGTAGTAAGGCCATAAAGTTTTACTGGCGGGGTGCTGTTGCAGGTCCAGGATAGTGGGTTTCCCGAGGATCCCCAGCTCCTAAAGGTTTGGACCTGTAGTCCAACGCTTGTGCGGGAAAGGCTTTACTTTTACAGTAGGGGGAAGAGCCGTAGGCAATGCGGGGGGCGGGGCTTAGCGAGGAGGCAAACTTTTAAAAGCACTGCAGGCTGTGGAGGGACACAAGAGCAAAAAGGTGACGTTAACAGGTTTGGTGACACGGGCATTTCCTTTGACACATTTTTACTGCTGCATCAGGCTGACCATTAATAGCAGCAACTGTGCTGGACTATAGCTCAAGCAGTGGATACATTCCTTCTGGTAGTACCTCTGCTTTTGCATGGGTCTATGGCAGAAGGGGGTAAAAACACCTCAATAAAGGGCTCTAAGAAAGACTTATTTAGTCACACGGAAGCCTAGATCCATCCCAATAAGATGGCATCCTCCCCTGAGAGTAATATGGCTGGTCACGGTGAGCCGTCAGGAGGGGCAAGTGTTGCAACTGCTCTTAAACACTGCAGGCCCTGTGTATATTGCTAAGGAGGTTTTTTTCTTCAACCATTTTAAACTTAAAGTAAAAGTTTAATGCTTTAATGGCATCCCAGAGTGGGACTAAGCATAACAGGTCCCCGTCCATTGCTCAGGACCCTCATACTGAGGAACAAGGAGCGAGAGATGGCAAATTTCTCTCTAGGACCAGGAAAAGGCTGATGTCTCCTCTTCTGAAGAACCTGATGTGAAGTATCAAGCTCGCAGGAAAGGTTGTTTACAGTCGCTCACTGAATTGGTTCGCTCCACATTTTTACTGTCAGTAATGCAGTCAGTCGATGAGCCCACTTCTGCTTTGGGTTCACTAAAAGCCCCCCCCTCAATCTGTTCATGCTTTTTCTATTCACGGCTAAGAAAGCTTATGTATTCTGAGTGAGCGCACCCAGATAAACCAGTTTTTTTCCTTTCAATACTTTATTCTATGGAGGAAGGGTTTTATGGGGAGTTTGAGCAATTAACGCTGCTATATCCTCTGTAAACAAAAACCTGATTTGTCCAGTAGACAATGCTCATGTGCTAAAGGGTCCAACAGATAAGATGTTGGAGTTCCCTTTTAAAAAAAATTTAAAAAATAACTATATTTCGCTTGCAAGTTCAGTCATTCAAACCTGCACTGGTGTTTAGAGTATCTCAGTCCCCTAAAGGACCAGTTTATAGAGGTACTCAAAGTTATTCCTGATCAGCAGGCCCAGGGTTTGGCTGGCATATCAGAAGCGTTCTGTTTTACAGTTGACGCTATGAAAGATTCTGTTCTCCAGGCCTCACGGCTCATGCTAAGGCAGGTACATGTGCATAGTATCTTATGGTTGAAAGATGGTCAGCCGAAGCGCCATACAAAAAGCTCTTGGCCAGTTTCCCTTTTTATGGTGAACGGTTATTTGGAGACAATCTGGATAAGTATATCCAAAGAATTTCTAATGGGAAAAGTTCACTTTTTTCCGGTTAAAAAGTTTAAGTATTTTTTATGTTAAATGTGCTTCTTCTCCAGTGCCCAGGGGCATCTGCCTCCAGGCAGTCACGGCGGCCTCCACCATCGGGATTCAAGAGGTAAACCTCAATGTCAGTCCCAGGGTCAAAAGAGGACCTGGGGGAGGTAACCCACAAAACAAAATACTCAAGCCTTATAAAAGGGTGCCCCCGCTCGCTTGAGTGGGGGGGAAGGCTTCTACAGTTTTCAAGGGTCTGACAGGAACAATGTCAGAGTTCCCGTCTCCTCGTTTTCTCAGATCAGAACATTCCCAGAGATCCAGTGAAAAGAAGTCTCTCTTTCTAGCTTTGGATCATCTTTTGTCTCAGAGTGATATCGGTGGTCCCCTTGGTAGAGCAAGGATTAGGGTTTTTCAAACCTTTTTTTACGGTTCCAAAACCGTACGGGGATGTCAGTCTATTTTAGATCTCAAAGCTCTAAACCGGGTTTGAATATCCATTCTTTTCGCATGGAGTCAATCCGATCAGTAGTCTCCGTCCTACAAGGGGGAGAACTTCTGGCGTCAATCGACCTCAAGGATGCTTTTTTCCATGTGCCATTTTTTCCCCGCTCACCAGAAATTTCTATGCTTCGAGGTAGAAATTCTTCATTTTCAGTTTGTAGCTCTGCCTTTCGGTCTAGATACTCCACCTCGAGTGTTTACAATGGTAGTGGCTCCTCCTTTAGCCAAGGTAATCACTCAAGGTATAACAATACTAGCCTATTTAGATCTTCTCTTCATAGATCAATTCAGTAGCCTGCTTAATCCAAACTCACCGCAGTTAGCTACCTGGAATACCTAGGTTGGATTCTCAACCTAGAGAAATCCTCCTTAAATCCATCAAGGAGATTGCAGTAATTGGGGCTGATCATTGATACAGCTCAAAAGAGGATGTTTTTTTTTCCCCAGGAAAGAATCAGTACCATAAGGGAACTGATTAAATTACTCAAGTCAAAGAAGAATCCTTCTATTCGGCTTTGCATAAATTTCTTGGGAAAGATGGTGGCTTCTTTGGAGGCCGTTCCTTATGCGCGGTTTCATTAAAGACTACTGCAAATCAGTATCCTGTCAACGGGGAACAAGAAGGCCCAAGCTCTGGGCTTCCTAATGCGTTTATCTCCCAATGTGTGTCAGAGCCCCAATTGGTGGTTGATGTCCAAGAATCTTCAAAAAGAGGAATCCTTTCTACCAGTTACCTGGAAGGTGGTAACAACAGACGCCAGCCTTCTGGGTTGAGGAGCAGTCCTGGAAGAAACATCTGTCCTAAGGAAAATGGTCCAAATCAGTGATGACCTTGTCCATCAATATTCTAGAGATTTGGGCATTACCCCTGGTCCTCAAGGCCTGGACGCTCAAACTACGGAATTGTCCTATCAGGTTCCAATCCAACAGTGCCACAGCTGTGGCTTTTATCATTCACCAAGGGGGCACGAGAAGTCATGCGGCACAGGAAAAGGTGAATCATATTCTATCTTGGCAGAAAACATTCCATGCCTATTAACAATTTTCATTCCAGGAATAGGACTTGACAAGCAGACTACTTGAGTCACCAACAATTGTTCCTTTCACCCTGACATGTTTCTGTTGATATACCAGAAGATGGGGAGTTCCGGATGTGAAACTTTGTGTCAAGGACAAGGGATCCGATGGCATAGGAAACAGATGCCTTGATTTTTTCCGTGGGATCAATTTTTTCTGATCTATGCGTACCCTCCTGTTCTGCTGCTTCCGCGCCTTCTTCGCAGGATCAAGTGAGAAGGGAAGGAGGTGAATCGTGTGGCCCAGGGGATCTTGGTTTGCCGAGATCATAAAGATGGGGGTGGGGGACCCTTGGACCCTACCACTATGGCCAGACCTTCTCTTGCGAGGTCTGGTATGCCATCCTACCTTACAAACGCTAAATTTATCAGTTTGGCTATTGAGACCCACATTCTGAAAGATCGTGGGCATTAGCCTCAGTAGTACTACTTTGGTAAATGCTAGGAAGCCGGCCTCCAGAGTCAAGAATCTGGAAGGTATATGTCTCCTGGTGTAAATCCAGGGGTTGGCACCCCAGGAAATATGTCATAGGTAGGATCCTTTAAATCCTACAGATAGGATTAGAATTGAAGCTGGCCTTGAGTACTATCGATGGCCAGATGTTGGCCTTATCGGTCTTTCTTTTCATCAACCACTTGCTTCTCTCTCTGGTTCGTAACTTTATTCAGGGGGTAGCGCGGATTAATCCTCCAGTTTGGTCACCCCTGAACCCTTGGGACTTAATTTTAGTCCTGTCGGCTTATAGAAGCAGCCTTTTTTTAGCGCCAGTATGAGATATTCCCTTGGTCCTCCTTGATGGGGAAAAATAATATTCTTGGTTGCCATATCTTCTGCAAGAAGAGTATCAGTGTTGGCTGCTCTTTCTTGAAAGGCGTCGTATTGGTTGTTTATAAGGATGAGGCTGTATTGTGGCCTCATCCTGAATTCTTATCGAAAATAGTATCGGATTTAAACCAGGATATTGTTCTGCCTTCATTATTTTCCAGAACTTGGTTTCTGTGGAAGAAGGGCCACTACGTTTTCTTGATGTGGTGAGAGCGGGCAAGGTCTATTGAAAGTGACCGCTCAGATTCGTAAACAAATGTTTTGTTTGTGTTTCCAGATGGTCCTAAAAGAGGACAGGCAGCATCGAAATCTACTACTCCTAAATGGTTTTGTCAAGTGATTGTTCACACTTATGATTTTAGGAGGAAAGTTCCTCCTTTTCATATTAAAGCGCACTTCACCAGGGCTGTTAGTGCTTCTTGGGCAGTGCATCACCAAGCCTTCATGGCTTAAATCTGCAAGGCCGCAACTTGGTCTTCAGTCCATACATTTACCAGATTCTATCAAGTAGATGTAAAAGGCATGAGGACTACGCCTTTGGGCTCAGTGTACTGCAGGTTGCAGTATGAGTCCTCTGGTCTCTTAGTGCCCTACTTTGTTCTCCCTCCCTTTTGTTGGCATTGCTATGGGACATCCCACATAGTAACTACTATGGCTCTGTGTCCCATGATGTACGATAAGAAAATAGGATTTTTATAACAGCTTACCTATAAAATCCTTTTCTTTGAAGTACATCACGGGACACAGAGGTCCCTCCCTTCTTGGTATACACGTGTATTGCTTTGCTACAAAACTGAGGTACTCCCACCAGTGGGAGGGGTTAGATAGGGAGTGCACTTTTTTTAATTTAGGGCGTGCCATCACCTGAAGGTGGCCTATAAACCACATAGTAACTACTATGGCTCTGTGTCCTGTGATGTACTTCAAAGAAAAGGTTTTTATAGGTAAGCTGTTATAAAAAATCCTATTATTGCTTGCAGCAGACTTGATCCTCTCTTGGGTAGAACTTCAAATCTGGTCTTGTACACTGTCCACACCCAAGCATGGAAAATTGCAGATTGTATAACATTCAACCCCTGGGCACACTTTACCCCAATCACTTTCCATCTAGCTGCTTTGAAAAATGCTTACTTAGGCTTCAATAAATACGTGAAAGAGGAAAAACAGCGCTACTATAAATTAAATAAACAATATCTGCAGAAGTACAGAGTGAACTACTAATAATCCACGCCTAGAAAAACATAAGGCTTTAACTCAAATATGCACCAGTTCCTATGAGTGATCATATGCATTTAAAATAATGAATAAGTTTCACATAAAACCTGCATACTTTCATGGAAAATGGGTTCCTAACTTCAGTGCCTATACAGCTGATCATATGCACTTTGAAACAAACCATTGTCACACAGATAATGTATAGTACATCAATAGTGTCCTCAAATTGATCATGTTGTCATACAAGTGCAAAGTGCCAAAAAGAAACGTTTACATCACATAGTGCTCTTCAAAAGCTTTAAATTCTCTAACTCTATAAAGTTAGATTCAGCACTCTCATCAATTGCTTGTGCCATGCTTGTAACTCAAAACAATGTGACCCCAGCTCCCTCTACTCTTACCAGATGCCACAGACCACTTGTCAAGCAAGTAGGTTAAAAGCGCTCTTGTTAATTCCTTATGTATACTCCAAAGGCCGCCTCCTTTAGGAAACGGATTTCCTCTTGGTGCTTCCTGTAAAGGTTCTCTGCCTCTCACGTTACTTCTGCGGAGTCAACCAGACAAGTTATCCTTAACAGTCTTAGGGATAGGGTTCCTCCCTTCCCCTTTATGGAAAATTGTACCAGATCTGTTAGTACTTCATGGGCGTTTCAGCATCTGTTTCTCAAATTTCTGAGGCTGCCACCTGAGCTTTTTGTTAACATGTTTAAGTTCTACTAGGTGTGATGTTCAAGCTTCCTCTAATAATGCAAGTTTCAGGCATAAGGTGCTACAAGTTTCTCTCTGAATCTGCTGAGCCCTTTTTGACCTGTTTAGGGCCTTTTGACCTTATTTGCTGTGTTGCCCACTTTTCAGTTGGCCAACTTTTAGACATACCAGCTGTAATGATATGCAGTAAATAAGCCTGTGTCCTGTAGTGTGTGATCAGGAAAATAAGATTTTTGACTTACCGGTAAAAATGTGTTTCCAGGAGACCAGTACAGGACACAGGACCCTTCCACTGGTTCTTATGTTCTCTCCCTGTTGCTTGCTTCAAAACTTGGAGTGTGAGAGGGTATATAGAGGAATGTCCCTGTAGCTTTTTTTTTTTTTTTTTTTTTTTTTTTTTTTTTTTGCCAGTGTCCAATCACCTGAAGGTAGCTATACATTACCCAGTTGTAATAATCTAAAGAACACTCTTGTGCTGTGCTTCTGTACTCCAGCAAACAGACTTTTTTGGCAAGTCAAAAATCCTATTTTACCTTTTTTTTTTGGTTTAATAATACCTGATAATTGTTTTATGTCGGTTATAATGTTTTACACATTTCAAGCTGGATTTTTTTAATAGGTGGTGAGACCCTTGATGAATGTGGACTGAAGTTCTTCCTAGCTGTTCGACTTCATACCTTTCTCGCTACATCCCTTCCACCAGCATACCGAATTCAGCTTTCTCATCAAGGTAACTAAGCTCTGTAGTCTGAGCATTATTTAAATGACTCATTGTTTATGGTCTTTGATTTAGATGCACTGAATCTGGCTAACAAAGAAAGGCTGATGCAATATCTCTTGAGAAAAGATAATAAGGGGTTGCTGCTAACCTCTAGTTAGTATTGATAAATACGCTTTAAGGTATTTGGTATGAACCTCCCTCTGCAGTTTTCAACCAGACTGGATTAGGTAACCTATATGTCCTGGAATGCTGGGTTTCTAATATTCCACAGTAAATTGCCTTTGTGTGTGCCCTATGACATTCAGTTTGCTGATGTGTTTAAGTCCAAAAAAATGCAGTGGCTATTGATGGTTTATTGGTAAGTAAGCGGTTATCTGTTGCCTACATTTATTATATTGCAGCTTTCTGATTTTTAGATGTGATGGCTGTATTAGTTTTCTTTTTAGGCTGTCTTTCTTCTATTTTCATGTGGTGATCCAACCAGTTATTGTCTTTCAAAAGAACAAGCTATCCAGCAGAATGTATCATTTTTAGAGATGAGACAAGCTAATAACACTAGCATGGGTGCTTATAGTGAAGTCAGCTTTTATTTATTTATGTAAAACCTTTATTCCAAAAGGACAAAAAACTGCTGTGACTGCTTATTAAAGTGGATGTAAACTCTTCTTTTTAACTATAATAAGGCTTACCTGTAGGTACAGTGAATATCTTCTAAACTTGCACAGTTTAAGAGATATTCACAAGCTCTGAAGAGACATCATACCCGTGCCGTACCTTCAGAGCTCTGGGCCAGGGCTCCTGCATGCGCCCGAGTGATGTCATCGCAGCCCCGGCCATTTATACAGCCAGAGCAGGTGAGGATAAAAGTGCCAGGGAACCATTACAGTGCTGTGCTGGAGGGCTCCATGTGCAGGTAAGTCTGCCATAATCTGCTAGTATGCGGTGCATACTAGCAGATTATGGTAAACCTCTGCAGGGGCGTTTGGCTTCAGTTTATTATTGTATTTAAATCTGCCAATACCTTTAACACTACCCGCCCACCTGAACCGCAGACAGACAATGCTGCTGTGCCCCCTTTGTTTCTTCCCCAGAGTGGGGGCACTCTAATACAGAAGGCATGTTAGGCCTCATGGTATATGACACAAAAAATATCCCAGTAGAAATCCACTGGGACCACAGCGCTCCACAAAACAGCCTCTGAATGGTTAGGCGAAAACAAAATGGTAAAGCCAAATGGTAGCAGTATGCCTCTTAATCTCAAAAAGGAGATGTAATACCACAAATCAGTATATAATTAATACACAAATGGAATCTGTTGAGTGGGTAGCCAACACTATACAAATACTACACTGACAGGTGGGTGCTGCAGCCTGAAAATCAGGATGCACACAAGGGGAGAGAGAAACAGGCGCAAGGGCCACCATAGTGTAGTATTGAAAAGCAAACACTTTATTAAAACATAGTAAGTTGCACTCACAAGAGCAAGTAGGAGGCAGGCGGAAATGACAAGTTTCACAGCACCAGGGTTCAGTGTCCGACCTTGAGGAAAGCCAACAGGTGACAGACAAAGAGATGGTTGTGGGCGCTGAGTGTTGCTGTATAGAAGCTGGAACTCATCCGTCCAATTGGAAAATGGCTGCAATGACAGGGAACAGCCTTCTCCGCCTGGTGCCAATGTCACTCAAGGAGCATGCACAGTCAATGTACGCGTTTTCCAGGCGTATCTGCCTCTTCATCAGCATCATTGACTGTGCATGCTCCTTGAGTGATGTCAGCATTCTGGCCAATGAAAGGAATAAACACCAAAGCACTTGACTTTTTTGTGCTGCCAGAATCAAACGTCAGGAGCAGTTGTTTTTAATGTCCAGTGCATGTACCCTTACTGGCCAGATCACTAGGTGAAAACCTAAAGGAGAAGGAGAAAAAAACCTAAATAAAAAAAAAAAATGAATGCAGCCACCACATCTAAGGATTGGTAAGCTGCAATATATTACGTTTTGGGTTTATTGCCACTTTTAATCAACTGCCAGTAAAGTTTTGATGCATTTGTAATAATAACACGCGTTTCAATGTAGTCATCAACCAAACATTGGTATCTGCATCCCTGCCCAAAAATATGCTTTGTACAAATCAAGAAAGGCAGCAGGTTAAATTTACAGATGAAGTGTAACTAATTCGGCTGCTCCAGGTAGATAGGCTAGTCTGTTCAAGTGAAGTATGGTGAATGGGGTGCACGTCCTTTCACCGCAGCAGATGCATATGTAGAGTAAACAAAGGATGGCCACACTCCCATACAATGCAATGTGGCTTATTAATAGAATATAAAAAAAATCACTGGAATATTCACAAAGCATGCTAGTCGTGCGAAACGCATTACCTGCTTCCCCCTGTTTGTACCATTCCAGTGCTGTTTTTTATATTTTGGAAATAAATCAAATTGCATTGTATGGGAGTGCGGCCATTCTTTGTTTACACAGGTTAAATTTACGTTCAATAAATGTTTATTGTTTTAAAACGCAAAAATTATCATGACAGTAATATTATTATGCAAGTTCCAAAACTCAAAAAGGAACTAAAAAAAAAAAAAAAAAGTGATATCAATATAAAGAAACAAAAAACACTAACGACACTTTAGAGAATCTGATATGTGTAGCAAGTTATCATCAATTATTAGTCTTGAAGCTCAAATAATGTAATCAGTCACCAACAATAGTATAACAGTAAGTCGTCATAGTTTACCTCGAGAGAGGATTTCTCGGTGCTGCGAAGGATTAGAGAAAGGAGAAAAGGAGAGAGACAGACAGAAAAAGGGAAAAAAGAAAAAAGTAATGGTATGGGAATGAAATCATTATTAACACCTTCTATTGTACTCTAAGGCTATACCAAGCGCATGATGTACAACCCTGGACTAATCCTATCAGATTCCTCTATATTCAGTTTGGCAGTCTCCCTATGCCATCCCATTTCAACACCAATGTGGACAAGTTCATTTCCAGGATCAGGAATCCATAAGCCTTAAGGGCCATACACATGGGCCAAATATTGGATGACATGGTCCAGTTCAAAAGAAGCTGGGCTAAATTTGGCCCTTGTGTACAGCAGCCTGTCCATCTTCTGTCGAAGAGGCATGACCGAAAAAGGTCTGCCGATCAGCACTGTTAGCCAAGAGCCAAGTCCCCCTGTCAGAACACAATAGCTTAGCAGGGAGGTCACGGTACTAATATTGCATAGTTAGTATAGCGGCTCCTCCCAAGCGCATGTTTTTTTCGCTCAACTCGTTAGGTTGAACAAAAATAACTAATAGTGTGTACTAGGCTTTAGCAGTGAGCGTGCTGATGACCCTGTTGGATCAGTTCCAGCTGATATAAGCCTTTCATCTGCTGCAGATTTTTCTTTGGGTCCTTTGCAGGATCCAAGGCATCCTGGTGATCTTGGTGCGCCAAGCTGCCACACCCAACAGAGCTAAAGAAAACTCTGATGACAGAATAGACTTTAGGAGCAAATGGCAACAGGCTTTTAGTCTGCACCATCAGTAGCTACACTGCCAGCAGCCCTGGAGCAGTTAGTAGATTGTGGCTGGGGGCACCCATTATAACGGGAAGGTGTATTCTACAAAATCTCAAAAGGTATAGTAGGCACTCTGAGATTTTCCACAAGAGTATAATAGATCTGGTCAAAGATCTACTGTTTGTGTATGTATGTATATAAATGTATATACAATGTGTGTGTGTACACATACATATTTTTTTCATCTGCTTTAAAAATTTGGTATTTTATATGAAAGAACCTTTGTTAAAACTAACTTTTCCATTTCTTATGGTTCATGTCAATTTTTTAATGCTGATCCAGCCGGAAAACTGTTTGCTGGCAAGTTTATTTTGGTGTACACATGGAATAACCATGTGCTATATTTGTGTGGTATTGTGTGTACTAGATATTTATTTTTATGCTTTCTTTATGTTAATGCCCTGAAAATAAGAATTCTCTTGCATTACCATAACACAATTTTTGAATTAGTTGTGTTTTTACTCTAATATATACAGGCTTATTTAAAATACCAAAATTTAAAAAACTATAGCAGCTCATCAGAATTTCTTTCATAAAGTTATATCTGGTGGTTGTTACTGTATTTTGCACATTGTTTTACCCAATTGTGCTTTTTTTTATTAAATAAACCCAATAGTCTGTATATATTATATAGACCGTTCTCAGAAATCAGGCTGCCGCTATGTCTAATAGGTCTTGGGGCGGATGCCATACTTTCATTAATTTCCATTGATGAAAATGGATGCTCAAGTTGCCTAGTTCATAGATGTTGTAGTTTGCTTTGTGTTTGGCAGGCTCCTGAATTCTGCAAAACCTGTGTTTGAAGTATCTAATATGTGTGCATGTATACAATCATGGAATCCATTATCCTGCACCATACATTTCATGTTTCCCTAAATTTTGTTTCAATATTGTACTCCTAATTGTACTACGGTGCTCTGTACAGTGTCCTGAAGAAAAGTGCCAGGTTCTATTGACAGGCCACCTTCTTCACCACCTACCGTCTGATACTTTCACTGTGCATCAGTAACCTTGTTTTTATTCCTGCGAAGGTCCCAGTCAGTGTTAGAGCTTGCACATTTAAAGTGTAACTAAAGTGAGGCAATCCTGGTGTCACCAGAACTAGCGTCCCCATTGGAAGATTTCCCTTCTATTAGCATTCTGATGTCAACCCAAAATTAGGGATTTTCTTTTGCTTTCACCATTAATGATAATGGTAAACAAGACAAATGGAGAGAGTGACTCTCCGTAACTAGGGCACAGACAGTGATAAAAACCTGACAGGCGTTCTAATCTCTCTTCACTCTTCAAAACTTACAAAAATAATGTTACCCTCTAGTTGCACTTTAATGGCCTGGCAGTTGTCAGTTCAAGCCCAAGCACTGCATCATCCATTCACACATGATCGAGCGTAGAATCGCCGTGATTCCGCCATGCGATTTCAAATGGGTGCAAAACGCGGGACGCATTTTCAATGTCATTACTTCTAATGGCACCCCAATCGCGCTGTGATTTTGCTGCACAAACAAAATTGTGGGACGCGTGTCGCCCAAAAGCAGTTCTTTAGGGTGACATGCGTCCCGCGATTTTTTTTTTTTACGTGATTTGCTGTGCGACAATCGTAGAGAAATCGTGGCGTGATTGGGGTGCCATAAGAAGTAATGGCATCACAAACGCGTCCCACATTTTGCAGCCATTTAAAATCATGGGGCGAAGTCCCGGCGATTTCCCTCCACGATCATGTGTGACTGGAGCCTTGGGGGACACGCACTCTCCAATACCTGAAAGTACTGCTGCACATGAGCAAAGTAATGGGGATTATCAGTGGGGAGGGGTGGTGGCCTGTCTAGAGGACCAGTCACTTGACCTGACAAGATAAAAGCACTGTGCCTAAATCCCATGTAATTTCTGGATAGCATAGTTTCGGACAAAAGTGTTTTCATGAGAAATATGGTTCTGGATAAAAGATCTTATACACTTGTGCTCATAAGTTTACATACCCTGGCAGAATTTATGATTTCTTGGCCATTTTTCAGAGAATACGAATTGATGACACAAAAACATTTCTTTCACTCATGGTTAGTGTTTGGCTAAAGCCATTTATTATCAATCATTTGTTAATTCTTTTTAAATCATAATCGCAACAGAAACTACCCAAATGACCCTGAACAAAAGTTTACATACCCTGGTGATTTGGGCCTGATAACATGCACACAAGTTGACACAAAGGTGTTTGAATGGCTATTAAAGGTAACCATCCTCATCTGTGATCTGTTTGCTTCTAATTAGTGTGTGTGTGTGTGTGTGTGTGTGTGTGTGTATAAAAGGTCAATGAGTTTCTCAACTCCTGACAGACCCTTGCATCTTTCACCCAGTGCTGCACTGACTGGATTCTGAGTCATAGGGAAAGCAAAAGAATTGTCAAAGGATCTGCGGGAAAAGGTAGTTGAACTGTATAAAACAGGAAAGGGATATAAAAAGATATCCAAGGAATTGAGAATGCCAATTAGCAGTGTTCAAACTCTAATCAAGAAGTGGAAAATTAGGGGTTCTGTTGAAACCAAATCACACTTGGGTAGACCAACTAAAATTTCAGCCACAACTGCCAGGAAAATTTTTCGGAATGCAAAGAAAAAACCCACAAATAACTTCAGATGTAATACAGGATTCTCTGAATACATATAATGTGGCTGTTTCCAGGTGCACAATAAGGAGGCACTTGAAGGAAGATGGGCTGCATGGTGGAGTCACCAGAAGAAAGTCATTTCTACGCAAATGCCACAAAGTATCCCGCTTACAATACACCAAACAGCACAGAGACCAACCTCAAATTACAAAAGCACAGGAAATTTGGTAAAAATTGATGGCAAGATGAATGCAGTATGTTAGCAAAAAATACTGGGGGAACATTTGCATTCATCAGCCAGGAAGCTGCGCATGGGACGTACTTGGACATTCCAACATGACAATGATCCAAAACACAAGGCCAAGTCGACCTGTCATTGGCTACAGCAGAATAAAGTGAATGTTCTGGAGTGGCCATCTCAGTCTCCTGACCTCCATATCATTGAACCACTCTGGGGAGATGTCAAACTTGCAGTTCATGTAAGACAGCCCAAGAATTTACAGGAACTGGAGGCTTTTTGCCAAGAGGAATAGGCAGCTTTACCATCTGAGAAGATAAAGAGCCTCATCCACAAATACCACAAAAGACTTCAAGCTGTCATTGATGTTAAAGAGACAAATACACGGTATTAAGAACTGGGGTGTGTAAACTTTTGATCAGGGTCATTTGGCTAGTTTCTGTTGTCATTATGATTTAAAAAGGGTAAACACAGTTGATTAATAATAAATGGCTTCAGCCAAACACTAACCATGAGTGAAAGAGAAAAGTTTTTGTGTTATCATTCATATTCTCTGAAAAATGGCCAAGAAATCATAAATTCTGCCAGGGTATGTAAACTTATGAGCACAACTGTATGTGTATACTTGTATGTAGTGTGTTCAAGCATTATAGAAGTGATGTATTGTTTCATACTTCATTCCTTTTTTTTTTTTTTTGGTCTGAGAACCCTGTGCTGACCTCTAATGTCTTTGTTCTGGAGTAGGAGTACATTATTTCCTATGCTTGCTTTTAATTTGAACAAATATGGAATCATGTATGAAATTATCCTTCTGTTGTGATATAGGTCACATTCAGGAGCAGTTATGAGTTCCATCTTGGAGCAGGCTTGCAAATATGTAACTGTTAAACATGACAGTAATGCTACACCAATGATAAGGATTGACTTGGTGCATGTGAATGACATTAACCTGTTTCCTTTTACTAAGTGAGTGGATTTGTTTTCCAACTTTCTGCTCTGTTCTTTAAAGGCCTGTCTACTAGCCATTTCGCTTGGGCCTTTCATTCTGTGGCAGAGGAAGAGCTGCTTGCCACACTGCCTCCTATGCAGAAAGGAGACCCCACTTGGGCAGAGTTGAGAGCGATGGGAGTGGGCTGGTGGGTGAGAAACATAAACGGCTTGCGCAAGTGTATTGAGAAGGTAAGTTGCTGTTGTCTTTGATGACCTAGAAGTTTTTTACTAAGTAATGGCAACCTTTATGAATGGCACATTTTAAAGAGTATATTTCTGATATTTTTTTTAATAGTATTCCTTATCAGACCCATGCTTTAGTTTGTAACATTAGTGTAGTATTTAAATATGAGACATTAATGTAGAAAATGTTATTGCAAGCTAGGCTGTATAGTAAAGAAAAACAAGCTAGAACCCATGGTTCACTTCAAGATGAGTAATTTTATACAACCCGAATTCCAAAAAAGTTGGGGCACTGTAAAATCTACATAAAAACAATGCAATGATTTGCAAATCTCATAAACCCATATTTTATTCATAATCGAAAATAGAAAACATATCAGATGTTTAAACTGGGAAAATGTACCATATTTAAGATAAATAATTGGGTAATTTTCTCAGTTGAACTTCTTCCCACCCAGCCACTGCACATAAACTGCTGCAGCCGCAGTGAAATGAGATGGGCTGTCAGTACATCAGAATTTGTACATTTTGAATGATACGTAGCATGGCTTGTAGACTCTATAACTTTAACACAAACCAATTATCATACACTTATTAGGATTTTTTTTACCAAGGACATGTAGCAGAATATATTCTGGTCTAAATTTAATGACGAAATTTGATATTATTGGATATTTTTTAAAACAAAGTAGAAAATATTGAGGTTTTCTTTTCAAAATTTTCACTCTTTTCACATATATTGCAAAAAATTAAAAACCCAATGGTGAATAAATACCACCAAAAGAAAGCTCTATTTGTGTAAATAAAATGATAAAAATTTCATTTGGGTACAATTTAGCATGACTGAGTAATTGTCATTTAAAGTACGGGAGCACTGAAAGCTAAAAATTGGTCTGGGCAGGAAGGGGGTGAAAGTGCCCAGTATGGAGGTGGTTAAACAGTTAATATTTTCTATTTTCTATTGTGCATGAAATTCGATTTATTAGATTTCAAATTATCGCATTCTGTTTTTATGTGGATTTTACATCCAAACTCTTGGAATTGGGACTGTAAAAATGAAAAGCTTTTTTAAGTTTTTATCATGTGTTGTCCCTAGTCACCAATCAGTAATGCATTGAACTTCCTCTAGTTCTGTGCTTTTACCGCTTCAGCCCCGGAAGATTTTACCCCCTTCATGACCAGAGCACTTTTTGCGATTCGGCACTGCGCCGCCTTAACTGACAATTGCGCGGTTGTGCCATGTTGTACCCAAACAAAATTGACGTCCTTTTTTTCCCACAAATAGATCTTTCTTTTGGTGGTATTTGATCACCCCTGCGGTTTTTATTTTTTGCGCTATAAACATAAAAAGCGACAATTTTGAAAAAAAACGCAATATTTTTTACTTTTTGCTGTAATAATTATCACCCAAAAATATATAAAAAAAACTATTTTTTTTATATATCCCTCTCCCATCCTCTGGAATTCCCTGCCCCAGTATGTCCGATCAGCCCCTACCCTGTCCACCTTTAGGAGATCCTTGAAAACTCATTTATTCAGGGAAGCCTATCCCACACCCACATAACTGTCCCTGAGCCACCCCCATCAAATCATTCTTTGCAGCTATTACCTTTTGTACCACCACCCCCTCCCTTTAGAATGTAAGCTCTACGAGCAGGGCCCTCCTGTACCTTTTGTATTGAACTGTACTGTAATTGTGTTGTCCCCCTTATACATTGTAAAGCGCTGAGTAAACTGTTGGCGCTATATAAATCTCGTATAATAATAATAATAATAATAATAATTTTTTTCCTCAGTTTAGGCCAATATGTATTGTTCTATGTATTTTTGGTAAAAAAAAATTGCAATAAGCGTATATTGATTGGTTTGCGCAAAAGTTATAGCGTCTACAAAATAGAGGATAGTTTATGGCATTTTTATTAATTTTTTTTTTTTTTTTACTAGGAATGGCGCCGATCTGCGATTTTTATCAGGACTGCGACATTATGGCGGACACGTCGGACAATTTTGACACATTTTTGGGACCATTGGCATTTTTACAGCGATCAGTGCTATAAAAATGATTACTGTAAAAATGTCACTGGCAGGGAAGGGGTTAACACTGGGGGGCGGTCAAGGGGTTAATGTCTTCCCTAGTGTGTGTTCTAACTGAAGGGGGGAGTGGACTATGTAGGGGAAGAGATAGATCGCTGTTCATACTCTGTATGAACAGACGATCTGTCACTTCTCCCCTCAGAGAACCGGAAACTGTGTGTTTGCACACACAGATCCCAGTTCTCCCTGTGTCCAGAGCGATCATGGGAGCCCGGCGGTGATCGCAACCGCCAGGCACTCGCATCGGCTCCGTAGGCGAGCAGGGGGGCTGCATAACGTCTTTTCGCCCAGCCGTGCGATTATGCCGCAGTACAACTGCGGCGGCTGATCGCCAAGTGGTTAACTTGGATACAGCGGGTAAAATAAGTATTGAACATGTCACCATTTTTCTAGGTAAATATATTTCTAAAGGTGCTATTGACATGAAATTTTCACCACGTCGGTAACAACTCATGCAATCCATACACACAAAGAATCCAAAACAAATAAGTTCAGAAATGAAGTTATGTGTAATAAAATGGAATGACACAGGGAAAAAGCATTGAACACGCTAACTAAAATGTATTTAATACTTGGTACAAAATCCTTTGTTGGTAATGACAGCTTCAAGATGCCTCCTGTACGGAGAAACTGGTCACATGCATTGCTCAGGTGTGATTTTGGCCCATTCTTCCACACAAACATCTTCAATTCTTAAAGGTTCTGTGGGCCTCTTCTATGAACTCTGATCTTTAGTTCTTTCCATAGTTTTTTTTCTATTGGATTCAAGCCAGGGGATTTCCTGGGCCATTCTAGCAGCTTTATTTTCTTTCTTTGAAACTAATTGAGAGTTTCCTTGGCTTTATATTTGGGATCATTGTCTTGCGAAAATGTCCACCCTCATTTCATCTTTATCATCCTGGTAGATGGCAGGAGATTTTTATCAAGGATTTTTTGGTACATTTTTCTATTCATCCTTCCTACAAAGAACTGAAGTTTGCCAGTACAGTATGCTAAAAAAACAGCCCCACACCATGATGTTCTCACCTCCAAACTTCACTGTTGGTATAGTGTTTTTGGAGTGATGTGCAGCGCCATTTGACCTCCAAACATGGTCTGTATTATGGCACCCAAACAGTTCAATTTTGGTTTCACCTGACCAGACTACATTCTCTCAGTAGTTCACAGGCTTGTCTAAATGTTGTGGTTGAGTGCATCACTTATTGTTTTCTTTGAAGCAGTTATACCTGCTAATTCCAGGTCTTTCTGAAGCTCTCCACAAGTGATACTTGGGTCTTGGAAAACTCTTCTGATAATTAATTTCACTCCTTTGCCAGAAATCTTGTGAGGATCACCTGGTTGTAGCCAGTTTATGGTGAAATTATGTTCTTTCCACTTCCCCACTAGGGCTCTAACTGTGCTCACTGAAACATTCAGAAGTTTAGAAATCTTTCTGTAACCAGTGCCATCAGTATGTTTTGCAACCATAAGGTTGCGAAGGTCTTGAGAGAGCTCTTTACTTTTACCCGTCATGAGATGTTTCTTGTGTGACACCTTGATAATAAGACCCCTTTTTATAGGCCATAAGTTGAGACTGAACCAGCTGATATTAATTTGCACTGACAAGAGGCAGGATTGCTATATCATTACTGATAGATATCAGCTGGTGTCTTGGCTTTCCATGCCTTTTTGCACCTCCCTTCTTTCATGTGTTCAATACTTTTTCCCTGTGTGATTCTGTTTTATTACACACAGCTTAATTTCTGAACTTATTTGTTTTGGTTTCTTTGTATGTATGGGTTGCATGGGTTGTTAGCGTTGTGAAAATTTCATGTCGCTAGCACCTCTAGAAATATGTTTAGCTAAAAAAATGGCGACGTGTTCAATACTTATTTTGCCCGCTGTATGTTTGCTTTTAACTTCTGTTGCGAAAGCTGGGCTACAGAGAATGTGTAAGAAGGAGAATAGCAAATGTTCGCAGCTGGGCTAAAGAATAACGTCAGCTTTGCTGTGTTTAATCCCTTGCGACCAGCCGCCGTCGTCATACTGCGGCAGTTTGGCTGCCCTGTGCAAATCGCTGTAGGTGTACGTCGATTGCTTTAAGAGCGATAGGGGGTGTGCGACGCTGGAGCCGATGCGCGTGGCTGGCGGCCGCGATGTTCGCCGGCCACCCGCGATCGCTACACAGAGCCTGAATGGGGATCTGTGTATGTAAAGAAACAGATCCCCGTTCTGTCAGGGGAGTAGAGCGAGATCTGCTGTTCCTAGTGATCAGGGACAGCAATCTCTCTCCTCCTCCCGTGAGCACACTGCTCCCACAGTTAGAAACACCTCCCTAGGGAACACTTAACCCCTTGATTGCCCCCCTAGTGTTAACCCTTTCCCTGCCAGTGACATTTATACAGTAATCAGTGGCTATTTTTAGCTCTGATCGCTGTATAAATGTCACTGGTCCCAAAAAAGTGTCAAGTGTCCGATCTGTCCACCGCAATGCCGCAGTCCCGCTAAAAAACGCAAATCTCCGCCACTACTAGTAAAAAAATTAATAAAAATGCCATAAATCTATCCCCTATTTTGTAGACGCTATAACGTTTGCTCAAACCAATCAATATACGCTTATTGGGATTTTTTTTTTTTCATTACCAAAAATATGTAGAAAAATACATATTGGCCTAAACTGATGAAGACATTTTTTGGGGATATTTATTATAGTAAAAAGTATTGTTTTCTTTTCAAAATTGTCGCTGTTTTTTTTTGTTTATGGCGCAAAAAATAAAAACCGCAGAGGTTATCAAATACCACCAAAAAGAAAGCTCTATTTGTAGGAAAAAAGGAAATCAATTTTGTTTTGGTACAACGTTGCACAACCGCACAATTGTCAGTTAAAGCGGCGCAGTGCCGTATTGCAAAAAATGGCCTGGCCATTAAGGGGGCAAATCCTTAAGGGGTTAAAGAACACACAGCACTTTTAATGTCTTTTAAAGTCAGTAAATGTCACTCCTAGGTCTGTGTAGTGTCATGAAAATTGTAATGAAGGTACTAGATGGGGAAACCTTATTGTGTGTCTGTTGCCTTTCCAGGTTGCAAAGGCTGCTTTTCAGCGAAAGAATGATCCCTTAGATGCAGCAATTTATTACTTGGCAATGAAGAAGAAAGCTGTAATATGGGGGCTGTATAGGTGAGAAATGTAGGGCTTTTGTTTTCTCTTAATAGTAGTACTAGGTTTTCAGCATCCTGAAAATGTTTCCCACTAAAAGGTGAGTTTTTTTTCCGATTTTGCTGTGTTTTTGTTTTATGATGTCCTCCTTGCAGTAGCATAACACTGGATATTGGCTTCATTAGTCATTGTTTTGTACTTTTACTAATGTAGCCTAAAGCATAGTTACATAGTAAGGTTGAATAAAGATACCAGTCTTCCAGCAGTTTGCTTTTAAAGTGGTTGTAAAGCCCTAACGTTTTTTTTATCCTAATACATTACTTAAATTAAGGTAAAAAAGTTTAGGTGTCCGCATCCCCCCTCACCCCCGCTTTACTTACCTGAGCCCTTATTTGATCCAGCGCCGCGCGCGTCTGCAGCTCTTCTCTCCCCTCACTTCCGGGTCTCGCTTGCTTTGCTGTGACATTGGCTCCCAGTGCTGTCAATCAAAGCCAGAGATGAGGGAGCGGGGCCAGGGCCAAGTCTCCTTTTCTGTGTCAATCAACGTAGCAGCAGGGCTCAGGTGCAAGCCCGCACGAGTGCCCCCTTTTGAGTATGAGAGGAAGGTTACACAGCATAATTTGTGTAAATCTACCCGAAGAGCTTTGTGGATCTGGCTGCAGGATCTTAAACAAATTAACTAAACCTTGTCTCTGACATAGTAGCTGTACCCCAAGATAGTAGTATTAGTAGTTTATTTCCTCTTCAATGTATATTTTCAAGAGCTCTACCTGGGAAAAACTAAGAGTCTAGAGATGCTTGTGTGATGAAGTTAACCTAACAAATTGCTCTCACATACTCAAATTGTAAATACAGTTCTGCCAAATAAGCTTCACTTGTGCTGTGCAATATCCAGAATAGATGTTACTCAAGCATGTGCTTTTCAAGATCAAAAGAATATGTGAGTGTGATTTGTGTTTATCATAATTTGAATAAGCACACTTAAAAGTGGTTAGTTAATTAGTTGTTTCTTTTTTTTACCTTTAATGCATTCATTTCTCCCTCTCCTTACTGGACCTGGAGGAAACAGCGGGAGCCATTGACTCCTGCTGTTGTCAATCTCAGCCCACAAAAAAATAGTAGAGGGCGGGGCTGTGTGTGTCTGTGGACACTTGCTATGAGGGCATATCGCAGAGGGGAGGAGCTAGGAGTAGGGTCCCCCAGCAGAGGAGGATCGGGGCTCCTCAGTGCTAAACCATTACACACAGCAGGTATGTTTGACATATTTGTTTAAATCACTTTAACAGTGAAAGGACCTCCTTGGTCTGGAAATTCTTGTGTGTCAAATGTTTCGCTATGAACCAGTAATATAGAATCAGTGTATGTTTTAAAGGGGTTGTAAAGGTAAAAAAAATTTCACCTTAATGCATTCTATGCATTAAGGTGAAAAAACTTCTGACAATACCGCCGCCCCCAGCCCCCCCGTTTTACTTACCTGACGCCTCGAAAGTCAGCTTCTCGTTCCTGACAGCTATTCCTCCGCTCACCCTGGCCGCTGATTGGCTACAGTGGATGGATTGGAAGCAGCGCAGCCATTGGCTCGCGCTGCTGTCAATAACATCCAATGACGCAGCGCGCTGGGGGGGCGGGGCCGAGTGATACAGCGAGCGGCTATAGCCGCCGGCTGTATCACGGGAGCGCGCCCGCAAGCACTAACCACCATGCGAGGGAGCTCGCATTAAGGTGGTTAATGCTTGCTGGGAGGAGCTGAAACAGCCGCCGAGGGACCCCAGAAGACCAGGTTCGGGGCCACTCTGTGCAGAACGAGCTGCACAGTGAAGGCAAGTATAACATGTTTGTTATTTAAAAAAAAAAAAAATTTACCTTTACAACCCCTTTAAGTATATGGGTGTTCTGGTTTGATAGTGATTTAGGCAATGGGGTTAATTTGCTAAAGGCAAGTAGACTGACAACAAAAGATTACACAATTTCGATACCTCTATTTTAAAAATGCATTTTTATTTCTAATGAATACATTAGCAGACTAAGAAGTTTTTTCATGATTGCCTTGCATTTTTTTGTTCTGTCTAATCTAGTTTTGGTGTGTGTATTAGTATTTTTATTCCCACAAATATATCTGTCATCCTTCAAACCCAACGCCCTCTTCACTCTCCTCCACCCTCCTAACTATCCTTTTTACTCATACTGCCTCCGCAGTCTAGACAGTATGTATGGCAAAGTAATAGAGAGGGAAATGTTACAAAGTAATAACTTGCACATTCACACATACACTCATAAACATTTATTGAACATTTTAAAGTACAGAAACTTTATGTTAAAACAAATATTGTAAAAGCGGACTTCCGTAGTCTAAGCACTAACCTTGGTACTTGGTGCAATGCGTTGTTAGCTGCAGGGTGCTTTACATTCCTGATTTCCATTGCTGTGGAACCCAGTTCCTGAAGACCCCTTCAAGTGTAGGCCCACTGTGACAGGTGATGCCTGGACATTTTATACAGTCCAACGTCATGGTCAGGTAAGACGGGATCACCCTGTACCTCTGTCCATTACTCTATAAATGGGGCTATATTTGGAATGTATTCACCACAAAGTGTTAACTTTTCAAACTTGATGCTAAAATTCAACCACTCAGAGCTTAGTCTTAGGTGAATGACCTGGTGTTACATCACATCACTAGTCACACACTTTACTGACATTTCTGCCTAGAGCCTTGATAAGGTACTCAGGCACTACTTCCCACCCTTTCACCATGAGAATTCACTCTAGGATGGTCTACGTCTGGGTTACTGCATACCCCTTACAGACACACTTGCCTATACTCCACACCTTATTCTGTGCGAACTCCACAGGGGAATACCCTCCTTTGTAGCAATGGCGGAGACTAGGTGAAAGGAAGTCTTTGCAAAATCGCAGACAAACATTTGATCTGCCAAAAGCCCCCACAACACTCAACCTCAGAGTTACAATGGTCCCTTGCACAAGAACAAGAACCAGCTTTAATACCGGTCTCAGAATTTGATTATGGCTATATTTCAGGCATGCAACAAGCAGCTATTGACTAAAAGAGAATGTTTTTCCCTTTTTTATGTCATATTTCTTCATACAGGTTACAGCCCTAATATAGCCATGTTTTTCAGGTCCCAGAAACAACACACCTCTTCTATTCCCACTCCCATTTCTCAACTGGAGTTGGATCCCAAAATGGGAATACAGTCATAGGAGAGAATGAAGAGAACAGTGAGGCAGTATTGGAGGAAGCTGCGTAAATGTTTTCTTGCCCAGATTGTCACTTTATTTAAGGGGGAGCTTCACGCAACACTCGACATACCCCCCTCCCCACCAAAATCTTTTTAGTGGAAAAAGTGTGCATATTCCTGTAGTTGATCCTGCCATCTTTGTCCTAGAAAAAAATCACTGTGCCTTTTTAGAAGGTGTTATTTCTTTCAAAAATTCTTCAGATAGAACATTTAAGACACTCCTAAAGGCTCTCTTGCAGGCCCAGCCTTGCGACCAGATCTCGCTGCAATTTCAGTAGGTCAAACTGCAGCTAACTGGACAAGGACAATGAACAACAAATACAGTTCGGTCCATATATATTTGGACACGGGCACAATTTTCATACTTTCAGCTCTGTATGCCATCAGAAAAAAATTTAAAAATGAAACAATCCAAATGAATTTGAAGTGCAGACTTTCAGCTTTAATTCAACGGGTTGAACATAAATATCAAGTACAAATTTTAGGAACTGCAAACATTTTTGTACACAGTCTCCCCATTTTCAGAGGCTCAAATGTCATTGGACAAAATTATATAATCATAAATAAAATGTTAATTTTTAATATTTTGTTGAGAATCCTTTACTGGCAATGACTGCTTGAAGTCTGGAACCCATGGACCATACCAAAAACTGGGTTTCCTCCTTTCTGATTCTTTGCTAGGCTATAACTGCAGCTGTCTTAAGTTGTTCTTTGTGGGCCTTTTTGCATTTAGTTTTGCCTTCAGCAAGTGAAATGCATGCTCAATTGGGTTGAGATCAGGTGATTGACTTGGCCATTTCAGAATATTCCACTTCTTTTCCTTCAAAAGCTCCTGGGTTGCTTTTGCAGTGTGTTTTGGATCATTATTCATTTGTAATGTGAAGTGCCGTCCAATCAACTTTGCTGCATTTGGCTGAATCTCGGCTGACAGTATATCTCTAAACACTGCAGAATTCATCCGGCTGCTTCTGTCTTCTGTCACATCAATAAACACCAATGACCCAGTGCCACTGGAAGCCATGCACGCCCATGCCATTATTCTGCCTCCACCATGTTTTGTATATGACGTTGTGTGCTTTGGATCATAAGCTGTTCCAAGCCTTCTCCACTTTTTTCTTCCCGTCATTCTGCTACAGATTAATCTTATGCAAAAACTATTTTTTCACTTCATCCACGCTACCCATCAGAATAAAACAAGGTAGCAGCCAGCAATGATTTGATTACAAAATATGTAATATAAAACAGTCCAAAGATGCTCTATTATCAAATCTAAAGTAACATTAAGATTGCATATGATGACAATAAATGTCCATAGCAAGGATGGTTGGAGCACAGATGAAAGGCCCCACACCAGCTTCAGTGCAATAGGAAGGACACACGGCACCACAGTGCTTCTAGCAAGTCTCCTTACTAGAAAGATGGTTAAAATGAGCATGTATCATATACAAATTGCACAAATCTGCACCAAGCACCTAGTTCATTTCTGGATGTTAAAGAATGAGGAAAGCTCGGTATCTGACGTATGATGACTGACGCTGCTGTCTAAAGGTGCCTCCTGTGCACAATTATCATATTGTTATCATATGTGATCTTAATGTTATTTTATATTTGATAATAGCGTTGCATTTTTGGACAGATTAATCTTAGTTTCATCCATCCAAAGAATGCTTTTCCAGAACTGGTCTGGCTTTTTTTAGATGTTTTTTGGCAGTGTCTAATCTGGCTTTTTTATTCTTCAGGCTTATGAATGGCTTGCACCTTGGGGTGAACCCTCTGTATTTGCTCTCGTGAGGTCTTCTCTTGATTGTAGACTTTGACAATGATACGCCCACCTCCTGGAGAGAGTCCTTCACTTGTCTGGATGTTGTGAATGGGGTTTTCTTTACCATAGAGAGGATCCTGCGATCATCCACCACTGTTGTCTTGCATGGACGTCCATGCCTTTTTATGTTGCTGAGCTCACCAGTGCATTCTTCTTTCCTCAGAATGTACCAAGCTGTTGATTTGGCCATTCCTAATGATGGATTTGTTTTAGTTTTTGAAGTCTAACAATGGCCTGTTTCACTTGCATGGACAGCTACTTTGAACGCATGATGTCGTTTCACAGCAATAGATTCTAAATGCAAATACCACTGTTAGAATCAACGTCAGACCTTTTACCTGCTTAATTGATGAAGAAATAACGGAAGAGTAGCCCACACCTGGTCATGAAACCACTTTTGATTCAATTGTCCAATTACGTTTGGTCCCTTGAAAAAGGGGGGTTGGCTATTCTTGAGTTGCATCTTGATATAGCGCGGTCCTTTACCCTGCAGGGTCCCGACGCGCTTACAAACATATAGACATACTAGGGCCAATTTTGTAGACTGGATCTGATTAACCTACCAGCATGTCTTTGGAGTGTGATAGAAAACAGGAGTACCCGGAGGAAACCAACGCAGGCACAGGGAGAACATGCAAACTCCAGGCAGATGGTGTCGTGGTCTGGATTTGAACCAGTGACCCTATTGCTGCTAGGTGAGAGTGCTAACCACTACACCACTGTGCTGCCCATACTTTTGGTCCCTTGAAAAAGGGGGGTGGCTATTCTTAATTGCTCTAATTCCTAAACCCTTTCGATTTGGATGTACATACCCTCAAATTAAACCTGAGAGTGTGCACTTTTAGCCCATATTCATTATAGAACTATAGCTTGAATATGTTATGGTAAATACCTGAAAAATACTAAAATTGTGCCTATAGCTTGAATATGTTATGGTAAATACCTGAAAAATACTAAAATTGTGCCTATGCCCAAATATATATGAACCTAACTGTATAATCCTGTATTTCAAGATCATGCTGTTACAGAGCAACTACAGCAATTAGCTTCTGCTCTGTTTTTCTATGTAGATGCGCGAAAACATGTCCCAGAATGGCTCTAATGTCCATTTACATATGCAGAATCTTATGACTAAAAGCATGGACAGCTAAAAACTGCCTGCAAAAGGTGCCTTTTCAAGGAACATGTCTGTTTGGTGAGGCACTTGGCCAATTTATCAAAGAAATCACAGGAGGGAAGGTTTTACCTTTACAGTGCAAGATCCCCAAACCACCCTCCTTAAGAGTTCCTAGCTCCTCTAAATGCAAAGCACCTGTCCACTCTAACCAAAATAATCAAAGCTCAGCCCTTTCTTTCAATGCAAGGCTTGACCGACAAAGACCTCTCACCCTTCCCCAAAGGTGATAAAGTGCCGCTCCAAGAGTCAGGGACGTTTTTTACAGTTTGCCTCACTCTGGGTCACAGACAACCCAGACCTGTGGATTCTTGGATTTGCAAAATGCCCTGAATCCCCTTTTGTCACAAGCAATCATTGTAGCTGTACCTCCATGCCAGACAGGTTCAAAGGATTCTACTCAAACCCATTCACGGTACCAAAGCCCAACAGGGATATTCATACTATTCTAGATTTAAATACCTCAACACATTCCTGTAGATCCCAAAATTTTGCACAGAATCTGCAAGGTTAGTATTTGACTCTCTGTAATGCGTGGATATCCAAAATGGCTCTCTGCATATTTCCATTTACCTACCTCATCAATGTTTTCTGTGCTTTGCAGTGGCATAAAACCAATTCCAGTTTATCACACTGCTCTTTGGCCTATCAACTGTTCCCAGAGTGCTTTGCAGTAGCAGAAAACCAATTTCAGTTTGCCACACTGCCCTTTTGCCTATCCTCTTCACCCTGAGTGCTTACAAAGGCACCTCTACTTGCCGTTCTCAGGGCTTTTTGTCACATGCTATCTAGACAACTTTCCTCCGAAGAACTTTTTTATTTTTCCCTTCCTTTGGCTGGGTGATCAATTTCAATAAATCTGCTCTCCAGCCTTCCCTTCACCTGGAGTACTTGGGTGTCATTCTAGACACATTCCAAGCTGAAAAAGATCTTTCTCAAAGAGCACATGCTTGAGAATTGATATCCAGGAGACATTCCTTATTGAGATTTTTCCAGCCAAAGCTTTGTCACAGGAGTGCGCCTATTTTTGTACCCCTTTGACCCAGAGTCAGCTGATAGTGGACTAGTTCCTGTTATTGGCTTAAGTCACAGAGGTGTATAACGACACCCCGAGTATGAAAGGGGTTAAAGTCATTTAGGACATTCCATTTCCGAACACAAAGGCAGCTACCGAACATTCCAATCAGCCAAACAAGGAACCCATACAAATAATCCACCCCAAAAACGAGACACGGCTCTGTCTTCAGGTTTCAAGCAGGAATGAATCTTTATTCCAAAAAACACATGTTATACAGATCCCACTTCAAAACATTTCCCCCCCCCACCCTTGGAAAACAGGGCGGGTTAAACTGTCCAATGACAATGGACACACAGGTCAGGTGTGCTTAACTTCTCATCAGTAAACAGTCTTAACAGGAGGGCAGCTGGAGGAATCCCCCCTCCCTCTTTCCTCACAGCAATACACATCCTGTGATCCAAGGCAGACAAACACAATAGAACATTGGAATACAGCCCCACCCCAAACTAGCAAAGCAAACAGTACACATATATACAGCATTGAGTCTCTGACTAGCACAGATCATAGTGGGGTTCTCATTCACCCTGTGCCCCATTAGTGACTCCCGTCACAAGCTGCTTCAGGCTCTGCAAGGATCTCTACCATATTGTCGGGATCCACCCAGCTGCCTGATTGACAGCCAGCTTCTCCAGCACCTTCACCTGCCCAGATGCTCAAGTGAGCTCTGAAAGGGCAGAGTGCAGAGCAATGACTGACAGTCACTGCTCTCCAATCCGAGTAGGTCTTAGAGCCGGTGTGGGACAGCTGCAGCATCACATCGATGCTGTGGAATAGAGATGAATTTGAAGGTTTGTTCTTTTCTATACCCCAAACTTCTCAATTTAATCTTCTAATTTTTAAAAGTGTGAAATGTAAGCAAGTTGTTTTTGGTAGTAATATGGTTCTCTCCCTCTTTATATTGTGTAGTCATTGTTTCCTGGAAACTCCTGATATTTTTCATAAACCCTCTACACTACAAGCTTTCATTGTTTGCTTATAGTCCAATATATTTTCATGCTGGCCAACTGCATTATAGTCATCTGTCTGACGAGTCTACTAGCAAAATGTTAAACATTTACGTGTCCATAGTATATAAATGGACATATAGGGTGAGATTTACTAAAAATGGTGCAGCTGTGCATAGTAGCCATTCATTTTCTAACATCAGATTTTTTCAATTAAGCTTTGACAATGAAACCTGGAAGCTGATTGGTTTTTGTGCAGAGCTGCACCAGCTTTTGCACTGTCCAGTTTTAGTAAATAACCCCCATAGTGCCAGTATGGGGTAAACTGAGAGAGTTAGCGGAGAGCTATAGAAGCAGGGTGGTTGCTGACCTGCTTTATACACCAGAGTTTGGAAAGGGTCTGCACTTTTTAATCCAGGAACTGGCCATATTCTGTAGTTGTCCCTCAGGAAACTGATTATGGTTTCTTCTCTTGTAATACCTTTTTATATATTCAAGAAACATTGGGATACTTAATTTACTTGGCATTTCTAATTAACATTTCTTTGTTCTGTATCCACTTTTGTTAAAGATCTCAAAAAGATACAAAGATGACTCAGTTTTTTGGGAATAACTTTAGTGAAGAAAGATGGAGGACAGCAGCCCTGAAGAATGCTTTCTCTCTACTTGGGAAACAGCGTTTTGAGCATTCCGCAGCATTTTTCCTTCTAGCTGGATCTCTAAAGGATGCAGTGGAGGTATGAGCAGTCTGCAAATTTTCAGCCATAACGCATTATGTCTAAGGTGCATTAGAATAGAATTTAGTATGTATTGCACTGATTTATAAGAGTCCCCCCCCACCCAAAAAAAATATTTTTTTTTACCAAAGTTCTGCCTTGCTATGGCACACACAATGCATATAATTTTCCAGTTAAAGATGGTGTGGATTCAAAACCACACTAGGTACAAATGTTTCATAACAAAATGACCAAAATATGTTATGGCAGCCTGTACTGTAAGCCCTTGGACTACCTTAGGATATCTGGTAATTCTATAAAGGCTTTGGGGATTATGAGCAGTACTATGTTTAATGAGTTACTTCTGCCATTCCATGATGTGTGAGCTTGTTGTGTTATGAAAGTTTTATATTATTGGGGGCCCAATCCTACTCCTTCTGTGCATTCCAGTCCAGAGATGGTACAGGCAAGTCAAAGTGGAGGAAAAGTCAAAAGGAATAAAAAAAAAACAAAGGAAGCAATGGTGTTTATTTTATGTTTGTTTTATGTTATTAATAATTATATTGCAGGTTTGCCTTGAAAAGCTACATGACATTCAGCTTGCACTGGTGATATCTAGGCTATATGAGTCTGAATTCGAAAAATCTTCAACGTATAAATCTATTCTTCAAAAGAGAGTGTTGGGAATAGCGTCACATGGCCGAGAACCAAGTCTCTCCAACATGCACTCAGACCCTTTTGTGAGGAGTATGGCTTACTGGATCCTGGAGGAATACAAGCATGCTCTGGATACCTTACTTAAGCAGTTAGTTAGGAATAAAGAAGGTAAGCACAATATTTACAGCAGAGCATATTATTTAGTATTATGTTTTATTACAGCATTTTCCATAGTCCTTTAAAAATTACAAATAAACCGTACAGAATAGACGTAGGCATTAGCAAAAACAATATAGACGTTATGTTCTTAAAGGAAAACCTGAATGTCAATAACCAGTTAAATTTCAGGAGCGTAGTTAGACTAAGGGCTTGTTCATATTTTATTGCTTCATTGGAATGTTCCTTGTTTATCTATGGAAAACAAGGCAGAGCTCTGTCCTGTCAGCGGGGATGTGCTGGGTTTTGTTTCACTGCAAAGCAGGAAATAAAATCCAGCACATCCCTTAGTAAAATCACCACATAAGTTAGGCACACATTTTAACCCTTTGATCACCCTAGATTTTTAACCCCTTTCCAGCCAGTGTCAGTACAGTGACGGTGCATATTTTTAGCACTGATCACTGTATTAGCGTCACTGGATCCCACAAAGTGTCAGATTGTCCGCCACAATATTGCAGTCCTGCTACAAGTCGCTGAAGTAATTAGTTTATAGCTTGTATAACAGTGTAAATTTGCTGTCCCCTCAAAATAATTCAATACACAGCCATTAATATCTAAACCACTTGCAACAAAAGTGAGTACATCCTTAAGTGAAAATGTCCAAATTGGGCCCAATTAGCCATTTTCTCTCCCCGATGTCATGTGACTTGTTGGTGTTACAAGGTCTCTGGTGTGAATGGGGAGCAGGTGTGTTACGTTTGATATCGCCCTCATACTGGTCACTGAAAGTTCAACATGGCACCTCATGGCAAAGAACTCTGAGGATCTGAAAAAAAGAATTGTTGCTCTACATGAAGATGGCCGAGGCTATAAGAAGATTGCCAAGACCCTGAAAGAGTTGCAGTACAGTGTCCAAGACCATACAGTGGTTTATCAGGACAGGTTCCAATCAGAACAGGCCTCGCCATGGTCGACCAAAGAAGTTGAGTGCACATGCTCAGTGTCATATCCAGAGGTTGTCTTTGGGAAATGGATGTATGAGTGCTGCCAGCATTGCTGCAGAGGTTGAAGTGGTGTAGGGTCAGCCTGTCGGTGCTCTGACCATAGGCCGCACACTGCATCAAATTGGTCTGCATGGCTGTCGTCCCAGAACGAAGCCTCTTCTAAAGATGATAGCCCGCGAAAAGTTTGCTGAAGACAGGCAGACTAAGGACATGGATTACTGGACCCATTTCCTGTGGTCTGATGAGACCAAGATAAACTTATTTGGTTCAAATGGTCTCAAGCATATGTGGCAGCAACCAGGTGAGGAGTACAAAGACAAGTGTGTCTTGCCTACAGTCAAGCATGGTGGTGGTCATGGTCTGGGGCTGCATGAGTGCTGCTGGCACTCGGGAGCTACAGTTCATTGCGGGAACAATGAATGCCAACATGTACTGTGACATACTGAAGCAGAGCATGATTCCCTCCCATCAGTGACTGGGCCGCAAGGCAGTATTCCAACATGATAACGACACCAAACACACCTCCAAGACAACCACTGTCTTGCTAAAGAAGCTGATGGTAAAGGTGATTGAGTGGCCAAGCATGTCTCCAGACCTAAACCCTATTGAGCATCTGTAGGGCATCCTCAAATGGAAGTTGAAGGAGCGAAAGGTCTGAAACATCCACCAGCTCTGTGAAGTTGTCATGGAGAAGTGGAAGAGAACTCCAGTGGCAACCTGTGAAGCTCTGGTGAACTCCATGCCCAAAAGGGTTTAGGCAATCCTGCAAAAACCATGGTGGCCACACAAAATATTGGCACTTTCGGCCCAATTTGGACATTTTCACTTAGGGGTGTACTCACTTTTGTTGCCAGCGGTTTCAACATTAATGGCTGTGTTGAGTGATTTTGTGGGGACAATAAATTTACACTGTTATACAAGCTGTACACTCACTACTTTACATTGTAGCAAAGTGTCGTTTCTTCAGTGTTGTCACATGAAAAGATATAATAAAATATTTACAGAAATGTGAGAGGAGTACTCACTTTTGTGAGATATTGTATATACCATAGTTTGTAGATGCTATAACTTTCGCACAAACCAATCAATATACACTTATTGGGATTTTTTTACCAAAAATATGTACCAGAATACATATTGGCCTAAATTTATGAAGAAATAAGATTATTTACATTTTTATATTGGATGTTTTATAGCAGAAAGTAAAAAAACATTGTTTTTTTTTTTTTTTTCTTCAGAATTGTTGTTTGTGGGAAAGAAAGCTCTATTTTGGGGAAAAAAGGATATGCATGTCATTTGTGTACAGCATTGCATTACCGTGCAGTTGCCAGTTAAAGTAACACAGTGCTGTATAGCGAAAAATGCTCTGGCCATGAAGGGGGCGTAAATCTTCTGGAAGTCAAGCGGTTATTCATAGCAGATCAGGGGTGATGTTTGATCTGCATTTGAAATCTGCAGAACGGTTAGCCCCCATTCACATCGGGCTGATTTGACATGTCAAATCGCATGCCAAATCGGAGCCTATTGCCGGCAAAGGCACTGTCCGAATCGGATGCAAAGCAGACTTTGCGGCGCCGCACCAATTTTCAATAGTAGTTCCTGCACTACTTTTGGTGACTTCGGGGGCGATTTCAATATAGACACCTGTGCATGAACCCGCGCAGATGTGTCTCAAATCGCCCCCAAAGTCTAACTGAAATGCCGGTTTGAAATTGTGCACGTTCAGCTCAACTGGCACGATTTCAAACCCGCACGATTTCAAACCCGCATTCAGTGTAAATCTGGGCTAAAACCCAGTTGATAAAAAAAATAAAATTAAAAAAAAAATCCCCTGCAGGGCAACGTCATAATGTGCTAGTATGCATCACATACCAGCACATTAGAAGAGCCTTAATTTAGAACAAAGCCCTCCAGCACTACACGGTCACCGCTGAGAGAGCTAACATCTTCCCCCAGTCTTCCTTCCGGGTTTGTGTCCGCCTACATGAGAGGGCATTTACGCCACGGGCTCTGTATGCCGGACCTTTAGAGCCCATGCGCCAGAAACGTCACTGGATGCATGCACTCTGAATATCTCCTAAACTGTGCAAGTTTAGGAGATATTCACAGTACTTACAGGTAAGCCTTACTATAGAATAGATTTTAGTACCACTTTAAAGTGGATGTAAACCCGAATTGTATTTATTTATTTTTTTTTATGTCATAATGTAGAGTATAAGATTTCCTATCATTTGAGCCCAGTTTCGCCACAAAGAGTTAATCCAGCTCTAAGCAATCCCCTTTTATTGTTCAGTGAGATAAATCTTGACAAACAGAAAAAAACTTTGTCAAATCCTCCCCCTTGCTGTGAGTGACAGGTGATTTACATCTCCTGCACTAGCCTAAGACATGCATTATGTTTTAATTCCCACCCCCATTCCTTTCTTCAGCAGCTCTGCCAGGATTGGCTGTTCCACACCTCAGCATGATTTGGCATGCTGAAGTCATGTGGTTTCTTTCCTGTCTTTTCACTGGATGTCAGAGATCATAGCAGAAGTTCAGTGTTAGAAATACACAGAAGAAATGCATATTGACAAGGGGAGTGTAGAGGTGGGCGGGGAGTCTACTGACATCACGACTCCACCCACCCAGCTCCAGACAACAGATCCACCCACAGAATATGCAGTTTTTCGGGTCTCATAACAGACAGAGGGGAGACATTTGACAGGTAAAGATACATGCAGGAGGCATGTATATCCTTATAGATAACCCCTGTGGCAGTAGTTTAGAAAGGATAACATTGGGTTTACATCCACTTTAAGGGTCTGTGATGGTTGATCAATGCATGCCAGCACATAAAATCAATGTATTTAACCACTTCCCGCCCGCCCTATAGCGGATTGACGTCCGGGAAGTGGTTCTGTTATCCTGACTGGGCATCATGGCTTTTTATGAAGTTGAGTTTAGGAGTTGTGGCAAAACAACGGCAAAAGCTCCTAATGAGCTGTAGTGTACATGAATCCTTATTTTTCTGTGTTTCTTTTATTAATATTTTTATACATTCAAAAGTTACATTTGCGTTTCATTTTTACTCATTTGATCCTTAAAGTGGGGTTCCACCCAAAAAACAAAAATACCTGGAAAAATTCTTTAAAAAAAACAAAAAAACATTTGGATATTTTTTTTTTTTTTTACTTACCTCTAAATGCCTGTTGCTAGGGGGTCCCTCGTAGTCTGCCTGTTCCTCTGCCTGGGCTGGTGACATCACTTCCCCCCAGGCACAGGAAGGGCTCCGCTCTGCTCCCTCCCTCCTGTCAATCATCTGGGACCCATTACAGGTCCCAGGTGATTGAGCGGCCAATCACAGCGTGCGGCGCCGCTCGCGCATGCGCAGTGGGTGCCAGGCTGTGAAGCCACAGCCTGGCGCCCACAGTTGAAATGCCGGCGCCGACGAGCGAAGGGGGGGGACGAGCGGGGCTTCGATCCCCCGCATCGCTAGACCCAGGGACAGGTAAGTGTCCAATTAAAAGTCAGCAGCTGCAGTATTTGTAGCTGCTGACTTTTAATTTTTTTTTTTTTTTTTGACGGCCCCCCTGGGTGGAACTCCTCTTTAATTACATTTTTAGTAAAGCGTTTTAAAAATGATGCAAAGTTTACAAATAAACTTTATTTCATTTGTAAATAACTTTGCCACACTTTGTAATCAAAACAAAATGTTAATGTCATTATAAACATGAAATATTTTTATCGACAGAAACACTTGTTTGATGCTTTAAAACTAAAGCCAGTCAAAATAGAAATGGTAGAGAGAGGGAGCCTGGCTTTTACTGAAAAAAAGCAATATATGTATTACTTATATTAAGTAATGATAACGTTCTCACTCAGTCTGTAGATCCATAGCTGAAATGTCAACATTGTTTTGATCCACTGTGACTGTATAGGTGAGAGATAAAGTGCTAAAAAGTAAAATGTAGCTTGGTCTCTTAGGGGGAGTTTTATAAAAATGGAGAGTGCAGTATCTGGTGCAGCTCCGCATGGTAACCAATCAGCTTCCAGGTTTTATTGTCGTAGCTTAAGACCCCCTACACACTGAGGCAGTTTTCAGGCATTTTAGTGCTAAAAATAGCGCCGGAAAAGCGCCTGAAAACTGCCTCCCATTCATTTGAATATGTGCTTTCACACTGGGAAGGTGCTCTTGCGGGACGATAGAAAAAGACCTGCAAGCATCATCGTTTGGGCGTGTTTGGAGCGCTGAATTGAAATGAATAGGCTGTGCTTCCAAAGTGCCTTAAAAGCAATTTGAAAGCGCCGCAAAACAGGTCTTTCTTCTTCTTCTTTTTTTTTTTTTTAAAGGTCCCGTTGTCACGTGGCCTTGAAAAAGCGACCTGCTATCACCCGAAAACTACCGCTAAAGCACCACAAAAATGACTGGCGCTTTAGCGGCGGTTTTAGCAGCACTTCAGTGTGAAAGAGGTCTAATTGAACAAGTTGAAGTTAGAAGCTGATTGGCTACCCATACACAGCTGCACCAGATTCTGAGTGCTCCAGTTTTAGTAAATCTCACCCTTACTATTAAGTTATTTAACCACTTGTGGGGGCGGCACCCCTATTCATGACAGCTAAAACTATTACTACTGTATTACTATACAGTTTTCATCGCTGTATAAGCAATTACAGTGTAAAAAACTGGCTTTTTTTTATTTTTTCACGGCGGTGGTGGCGTGCATCGTGATTGATGATGGCTCTACACCGGGGGGACATTTTTTTTTTTTTAATTTTTAAATAAAGGACTTGTCAAACTTTTTTTTTTTTTTTGTTTTTTTTTTTGTTTTTATACACTCCACATTTTTTTTACACTCCTCATTCAGATAGGGGGAGGTGGGATCTGGGGTCCCCTTGTTTAAGGGGCCTTCCAGGTTCTGCTAAGCCCCCCTTCACAGATCCCCACAACCACTGGCCAGGGTTGTGGGGAAGAGGCCCTTGTCCCCATCAACATGGCACCCCCACATGTTGAGAGCTTGTGGCCTGGTATGGTTCCTGAGAGGGGGGCGCTCACTTGTCCCCTCCGTTTCCTGACCTGCCAGGGTGCATGCACAGCTAAAGGTCTGGTATGGATTTTAGAGGGGACCCCAGACCCTTTTTTTTATTTTTTTTTAATTTAATTTTGGCATGGGGGTTACTTTAAAAATCCATGCAAGACCCAAAGGGCCTCATATGGATTGGGGGGGGGGGGTTTCCTGATTCTTTTTTTAATTGCTGGCAATTTTTCTTTTTTTTTTTTTTTTTTTTTCTTACGTTTGGTTTATTCATAAATGATATAGAGGACGGGATAAATAGCTCAATCTCAGTTTTTGCGGACGACACAAAAATAATCAGGGCAATAACTTCACATCAGGATATAGAGATTTTACAGAAAAACCTGAACAAAATAATGGAGTGGGCAACTACGTGGCAAATGAGGTTTAATGTGGAGAATGTAAAGTAATGCACTTAGGGGCAAAAAACATAAATGCAAACTACTCACTGGGGGGAGAACTGCTGGGGGAATCAAGGATGGAGAAAGATCTGGAGTTCCTGGTAGATGACAGACTGAGCAATCGCATGCAATGTCAAGCTGCAGCTACCAAGGCCGGCAGAATTTTAGCATGCATAAAAAAAGGGATATACTCCAGAGATAAAACAATAATCCTGCCACTAGATAAAACTCTGGTTAGGCCACATCTGGAGTACTCCGTCCAGTTCTGGTCAAGAGTCCTCAGAAAAGATGTGCTGGAACTGGAGAGAGTCCAAAGAAGGGCAACAAAATTATTAAGGAGCCTGGAAGACCTCAATTACGAGGAACGACAACAAGCACTAAATGTATTCTTGCTTGAAAAGGGGACATTATAGCGATTTACAAATATCTCAATGGTGATCTCAGCATAGGAAAAAAAACTATTCAGTTTAAGGGAGTGTAAAAGGATACTGGGCCACACAATGAGATTGGAGGAGAAGCCGTTTAACCTTAAACTGTGCAGGGGTTTTTTCACTATCAGGGCAATAAGGCTGTGGAACTCTCTTCCACAATTGGTGATGGCAGTGGGGAGTATGGATATTTTTTTAAAGTTTCTTGGATGTTTTAAAGAACACAACATACAGGGATATGGGAAATAATTGACACTGACACACGTCCACCTATACAGGTTGAACTTGATGAACTATGTCTTTATTCAACCTTGCCTACTATGTTAACTATGGTTAAGGGTGCCGGTGGCTGCTGTTTCCTTAAATATCACATGCCAGGACCACTACTTATTTACCAAAAAATATTTTAAAAGTCGACGCTAAATACTTAAAAGAGCTACTTTCAAATAAAGGTATAATATACTCTCCCTTAATTTCGGATAATTCTACAAATTGCAGCGCTCTATATACTATAAATGTCTGTGTCAAAGTTCATAACATGAGTATTAAAAACCATGATTGCATTATGTGCAGATCCGCTGGATTACAAATGTATCCAACTAGCGAAATTTGGTGAATAAATGAAAAACAATACGAGAAAGTTCATAAAGTGAATGTCCTAATAAAAAAATAAAAAAATCCTTCTGTGTTCCGATATAGCTAAATTGCTCACTCACCAGAGAAACAGGCTGCTCACTTAGATAGATAATGAAGAAAATCCTGCGCTGTCAGAAATACCTATGCTAAGGGGCACTGCTGCAACACCTAAATGGCTGATCCAAACAGACAAAAGTGGTGTGAATAAAGTAAGTGGTGATTGCGCTGTGATAAGAGGGGAAGGAAGGAGGAGGAAGGGGCTAGCTCAAATGTATAGAGAGGTGAATGAAAAATGAAAAAATTATACAAAATATAAAGGTATAATGAGCATGAGGGCTAGTATCATACTAGCACATAAAAAATATAATGTAAATACTGAAACGGAAGAAAAGAAAAATCTCAAAGCAAAAGGGCTAGTACCATACTAGCACATATGTGGTAACTCAGCAAATATTTATCAAAAGAAAAATCTCAGTGCAAAAGGGCTAGTATCATACTAGCACATATGTAGTAACTCAGCAAATACTTAATGGTGACTCCAAGTAAATAAATAAATGGTGAACAGTCCCACCGCCTTGTAGTACAAAGTGCTCAAACAATGAGTCCTCAGTTCCAAAAGGCAAAATGGAAAAATTATACAAAATATAAAAGTGTGATGAAATGTAATAAAGAGCAGTCTAATGAGCACTAAATCCGAATAAACTGAAGAAACAAAATAGCCTAAAAACGTATAAAAAGCTATGAAATGAGTGACAAATACAGTGTGGGTACAAAAAAATTGAACAAAATAAAATATATAAATCAAAGTCCATGTGCATGAGGGCTAGTATCATACTAGCACATAAAAATATTGTAAATACTGACACAAAAGAAAAGAAAGCCTAAAAACGTATAAAAAGCTATGAAATGAGTGACAAATACAGTGTGGGTACAAAAAAATTTAATAAAATATATAAATCAAAGTCCATGTGCAAAAGGGCTAGTATGATACTAGCACATATGTGGTAACTCAGCAAATACTTATTGGTGACTCCAAGAAAAATAAATGGTGAACAGTCCCACCACCTTGTAGTACAAAGTGCTCAAACAATGAGTCATCAGTTCCAAAAAGGCAAGTCCACAAGCCACAGGGAAGGGAAAAAGGTCTTCAGTGGGGACACCTCTGTGCTCGCAAGCAGCTCACCTTACTGCTGCAAGACAACAGCTTGTAATCCAGTAACAAATCACCAGCAAGCAAGGGTCCCATCCAGTAGTTCAGGCGATTCGGGTGGTGGGTGTGCAGGATGGTATATAAAAAACATAAGCAGACAGTATATAGTATAACTCCGTGGCGGCCAAAGTGGAAAAAAGGACAGGACACAGAAGGGGGGATGCACTCACTTTTGTAAAATGAGTGTGGGCGTCAATCCAACGAACGCCGAGTTCGTATACCTCAAAAAGGGTGTCTTCAAACCGTCCCTATTTCCTCAATGCTCGTCACAATGGGATGCATATATGTGGAGTATTGGAAGAGAGTGCACATAGCGTGATCCCGTATATAAATCAGTTTATTAGGTTAAAAACAACATGGTACACTTACATTTAGCAGAAGGCTATAGTAAAAAACATCCACGAGCGCCGAGCTCGTATCCTATCATCAGTCTGTGACAGTTCCCGTGCTCCAAACCTCACGCGTATCGTCACGTCACGTGACTTCATCAGAGTTGACTTCATCCTCTGACTTTGTAACACTGAGTCACATGACACCGGGGAGGGAAATGGCTAATTGGGCCCAATTTGGACATTTTCACTTAGGGGTGTACTCATTTTTGTTGCAAGCGGTTTAGACATTAATGGCAAAAAATGCTTTGGTCATGAAGGGGGTAAAACCTTCTGGAGCTCAAGTTCTTTACCACTTCGTGCCGGTAATACACGTCATATGACGTCATGGACTTTCAGTGGTAATATCTGAATAATGCCCACAGCTACAGGCATCATCCAGCTATCGTTTTTTTTCCACAGGCGATTCTGTGCACCTTAAGAACAATCATATTGGCAGTTCAGCTGCTTGATCATTCTTACAGGTGGCAGGAAGGGGACCCGACCCCCCCCTTTATTTTTTCATCTTGGTCTTTCCAGCCTGAAGCGGTGTCTGGGGCTCACCTGCACATTCTACCCACCGCCATACACTTCGAACTTCTCTCCTGCACATACTTCCAACCTTCATATACTCCGCACTCCTCTCCTGCACATACTACCCACCTCCATACACTCCGCACACTTCTGCACATACTACGCACCGCCATACACTCCTCACCTGCACATGCTACCCACTGCTGTACACGTAGCACTGTACATTCCCTATTTACATTACTGCATTCTGCACTATGTGGTTCATCTCAGACTATTAAACCACCCCTCTTTAAGCCACGCCCAATATTTAGTGCAACTAAAGCCACGCCCACTGCACTTTTTTTTTTTAAATCAGTGCCTAGGGCCCACTTTTTATCTTGCACACGGAACCACTCGTTATTTGCCAAAATGAACACAGCATCCCATTGAGGGGTGTGTCCATTCTAAAAGGAAAATGAGCAGGAAGACCTGTTACAATCTGAGTTAATGTGAGGTTGGTGTTTATACTTGTGATTCAAGCTTTCATAAGAAAGATGTTTCTAATAATTTCATATAATGTACAATATTTAAAAAATTGCAGCATTAAAAAAATATAGATATTGGTACCATATTGCTAGGCACGATTACATTTGCTTACAATGTTCCTATCAACATTATTTGTCTTGCAGACGATTCTTGGAGCCTGTCTTCAAGTTGTGATCCATCAGTCTTCAATTTCTATAATTTTTTAAGAACGCATCCAATGTTATTGAGACGTCATTTTGGCTCTTCAGAATCGTCCTCTACCAAAGTGTGCCTGTCTATGGAAAATGGTTTGGCTGACAAAATTAACCTAAGTGAAAGAAGGTTGTTTTTTACCACTGCCCATGCTCATTTACAAGCTGGATGTCCAATGCTAGCCCTTGAGATATTATCCAAAATGCCTAAAGTGGTGAAAAAATCTAAGCCTCTACTTCGAACTTCAAGTCTGGCAGATACTAGTAAATTATCCACACCTGTATCTCCCTTACACGGAGAAAAGAAAGACTCAGCTTGTGACTTTGACTGGTCAAGCTCCATGGTCAATGGTTTATCTGACTTGTCCTCTACGAAGCAAACACATTCTGTCAGTTCATTTGATTGGAGCCAACCATCAATGGTAATCGAAGATGAGCCCTTAGAATTCAAGTGGGATAGTGAGACAGATGAATCTGAGGCATCTGGATTATCAATGAAGGATGTGAAACCTTCACAAAGCACAGGAAGCAATAAACAAGTGATGACCAGTGAAAGTTACTCAGATTCCTGTAGCATTGATGAAAATGATTTACTCAGTCCCACAGAAGATGTGATAGCTGCCCAGCTTAAGTTTAGAGCTTGCCTAAAGATTCTTACTGGGGAGCTGCGAACATTATCCACGGGTTATGAAGTTGATGGTGGAAAACTGAGATATCAGCTGTATAACTGGCTGGAAAGAGCAGTTGTTTCTCTTCAAAAGATTTGTAAATATTGTGTTAATGTGGATGAGCTGAGTTCTGTGGGAGCGGTTGAATATTCTTATGAAGATAGCTTGGATGACTCTTTGGATCAAGCCACATCAAAGCAGAGAAAAGAACTACTTGAGAGACGTCAGTGGCTGTTGAAATTTCAATCACTGTTAAGAATGTTCCTGAGTTTTTGTGTGCTTCATGGCTCTCATGGTGGTGGTTTGGCCTCTGTACGTATGGAATTAATACTACTTTTGCAGGAGTCACAGCAGGTATTTTCCTTCTGATATATGCATGTTCAACCTCCTCATTCTTTATTTCCATATAGTTGTTTTTGTCCTTCTGTGTAGCAAAATGATTTCTAGAACAAAATTGTCATCTTTTTGGTTCATAAGCTACTGTAAAATCCCCTGTGTTTGAGGTGCTGGCTTAAAAGCAAATTGCAATACCTAAAATACAAAAACATAACTGGGAAAAACTAAATGTCCATCAAATCAGTGTATAAAATGAATAACCAAAAAGTCCTTAGATTAATTGAACAAATGCACAGGCTTCCAATCACTAAGACTTAATCACATTGTCTGAAAGTAGATTTCCTCCCTTTCCCTACTAAAACTATATCACAGCAGAGACTGAAAAGGAGTCTCTCCCTCTGATAGTAGCAACAGCAACTCAATATATGATACCTTCTACTCTTTATTCAGTAATTCCAGAGGAGAGAGGCACTAGCTGATGAGGACCTGTATTTATCATGTCAGCCCATGCTTTGGCACTAAGGCCATACGTTCTCATAATGAGCAGACAATCGCATTACCACATGACATGAGCTGCAATTGTTTTCTGAAATGTAAAAACAATGAAGGGACCATTCTTCCATGTGCACTCTGCTGTATTGCATTGACACAGGCATGCTGGCGAGTGCTGTGTTAAAGCAGTCCATATACTGTATATTGAATGCAACAGAGCGAACAGAAAATGAACCCTGCACACTTTTATTTAGATGCAGCACACCACAACTCAGTTATGTCGTGAAACAAAGGTGCGTTTTGCAGGTGCTTTGACATACCATTCAAATTGAATGACAACACAACGCACCACCTGAAATACCACAATGCAGTGCTGTGAATAAAGGCCTAATTAGGTTGAAGTCCTGGAAAATGTGGATGGACAGGAAACATAATTAAAATATATCTAAACCTAAGAACAAAAATGGAATACCTTGTAAATTACTAATCTGTAAGATGTGGTGAATGCAGGCCAAGTACATTTTCTGCAAATACAGAAAAATACACATTAATCCAATGTCTTGGTGGATTTCCTGTGCTCTGTACAGACATCTCCAACAATGTTATTAGCTTTTCCGTCTGTGTTCTTCAAACTACAGAATACTTCCAGCCTATGTTATGGAAATGAGTAGGGGAGGTGTTTCTAGTTAAAAATCAGAAGAGCGTTATTATTGCCTTAGGCGTGTGTTACCAGCAGGATCACCAAGTCTCAAACACACACACACGTGTGTATATATATATATATATATATATATATATATATATATATATAAAAATATCACGTTTTTGTTCTTGGGTTCAGATATATTATATTCTTGCAGTGCCCTAAATTTCATTATTTATTACAAGCTGTCCATTCCTGAATGCATGTAAAAAATGGTCTCAAAATAGTTGCTAAATTTTGAACTTGTTTTGACTCTAGAACGCAGTTATATTTCGATTGTAGATGTTTTGGGTCCAAATGTGTTATGCGTTTGTAATTGCTTTTACTAAATTACTTTAATTACTTGTATTCTGTATTTTGCCTGTGATTTTGCACTATTATCATTTATACTCCTTTTTTACTTTGCTTTCTTATTTAGGATAGCTCACTCCTTTCCAATCCTCAGACAGAACAGACTTCTATTCCACTCCTTTTTGCTTGCACAGCAAGTGCCAAAACTGTTGTAGCCAATCCTTTACAACACCTGAGCAACTTAACTCATGATATCTTGCATGCCATAATAAATCTTGATTCACCTCCTCATCCGGATATACAAAACAACAAGGTATATTTTTAATTTTTTTTTTTTTTTTTTTTTAGTTGAGCAATTTTTATTGGAAATAGTTCTCATTTCTTAACAAACATAATATGAAAAAGGTAAAAAAAAAAAAAATCCTCTTGATCCCACCCACAGAACACACACAACATTTTGCCACACAGCTTAAGAAAACGATATATGAAATGACAATTGCTACAGATATACAGTAAAAAGTAAAATGCACTTGGTTTGCTACATGTTTAATATTGCACAGCCTTTTACAAAATAGAATCTATAGTTAATATACAACACGAGGCCAATGAGGGTCCTGCTCTTGAGAGCTTGCAATCTAAAATCTCTTTAGAATCTTAGTACATCACAATAAATGGTTACGTAATGTAGATTACCTTTTGTTCCTTTGTCTGCAAAGTAAATAGAGTAGTACAAGTCATCCCGTGTCTGGTCAATACTCTTTTATATGTATATTATCCTGGTTCTAAAATGACGTTTCGTGGGACCAATGTGGAAGCTCCAGATAATTTTCCCAAACTCTGGTGAACTTATTTGGGCACTGTTGGTACTGTAGTTTATTCCTTTCTATTAAGATATTGACATGGTTCCCTCTACTTGGTGAATGTGGGAGGGTAATTGTGCAATTGATATGCAGGTCACAAAGAGTAGTCTAGTAATAGATGTTTGAAATTCTTCTGGAACCATTTCTTCTGGTTGAATACCCAGAATACATACTTTGGGGTCTAAAAGTACTATAATAAAGTTCATTTGTTTTTTTAAATATCCAAGTCCTAGTGCTTGAAACGTTTTGAGCACCTCCATAACATATACATTAACCAACTTATATCTTGCAAGGTACTCATCAGTGTATTATTTAGTACCCAAATTAACTGCCAGTCATTTTTTGGTGAGAGAGTTTTTCATTTTGTCTAGAGAATATTTACAGACATGTTTTATCTTTTATTCTCCAGATTTATGTAATGCATACTCTGGCTGCATCTCTTTCTGCCTGCATATATCAGTGCCTTTGTGGAGGGCAAGCCAACAGGTACAGTACATTTTATATTTCTGCTTATGTTGTATAAGCCAACATGACTTTGAAAGCTAAGGCACTGGAAATGGGAAATCTTCAGTAACTCAAAGAGAAAACTTTAAAATCTAAGTTGGTTACTGTCACTTTAAACATCCTCTAAAATACATGTATATGCGTGGGCGTACACAGGCATTCTTGTGCTTTTGGCTGTGTTCAGTGCTGTGCAAACTAAAGTGAATGGGGTTCATTGAGCTCTGCAAGCAGCAACCTTGGTTCCGCAATATACAAGTCAGACCAGGGGGTTTCGGCTACACAATGCTAATGTAAACATATGTGAAACCCTGTGTTAGATCAAAAACACAAGCAATGTGTCTTTTTTTATTTTTTTTATTTCAGTGCCTCCATGCAGACCAATCCATTTACAGGTATGGTGTACCAGAGTGTTCTGCTTATTCACAGACAACCAATAAGAACAACAAGTCTGGATGAAGCAGTGATACCAAACACATCTCCCACTCATTGGCCAGGTACTCCAAACAAAACTTTGAATGGTTTCTAAGAGCTGTAAAGATATCTATTTATAACCCGTTAATAATTGTGACTCAGTTGTGCGCCTCCTCATTTGAAACTGGAAGGGCTGCTATTGTGCGCCTGGCTGATCTCCTAATTTAGACACCAAGAATAATAAATCAGTTTTCTCTATGATCCTTGCTGGCTACACAGCTGTTAACACTTTTTCTCTTAACACTCATTTTATCTGCCACTTCTGTCCATAGGGGATTTATTTATTTTATTATTACTTTATTTTTTTTTACGAATAATTGTGTTTTTGTGGCTTTTGCACTGTGGCTGTGTCACAAGATTATGTGTATGCTGCTTGGCACCCTTTTTCATTCATTATGATACACATCATTCATTCTTTAGACATGTACTACCTCCCACAGAAAACGTTTGAAAACTTAATTACACAGGACTGTTATTCATAGACCATGGGGTTGCATACTGCTACATTCTTGTGATTCGACCCTATTAATAACTTTTGCTAGGGTGGATCCTAGGGCATACCCATATAATACCACCCACTTCAAGAAGCTTCATATTTTGTTATTATCCTTAGGTGATTTATCTGTTCTCCTCTGGATATGTATTTTTTATTTTTAAATCGCTCAATTTTTTTTTTCATCTGAACCTTCTATCAACATATGACTGCTTATTAAACGGTGTTACCTCGCAGTTTTCAGATCGGTTACCCTCAGTAACTAATTTCCTTGCTCCTGAAGAAGCATTACTCAGACGCGCAACATGTCGAGCTATTAGGCAAACACCTACCCGGACCTACAACCTGACCCATAACCCACCAATTTACATCTATAATCGTAACATCGACTTGGGAAATTGTTGCCCATCTGTTTTTGAATGTTTTACTACATATATGTTACAATAAGTGGTGTCTTGGTTGTATGCAGGGTAGGAAATATTAAGCACATACAAAAACAATTTTCCTCTATGGACTGTGTTATTTATATTAATTGTTTCTATCTATGTAGATTATAATCAAATAAAACCATTTTTATCTTTTATAGTCAGTATATCTGTGTGCCTTGAAAGTCCATTTTCCTAGTTGCTATAGTTATTGTTACCCTCAGTAACTACCTAGGGGACTCTACCCAGGCCTGTAATGTTTGCTTACAGTACTGGAACCTGCATTTGATGCTCACCCTAGCACAAAGTGCAACATGTAAAATTTTCATGGTGCTATACAGTTCCAGAGCCATGGCCCATTTCTATGGTTCCCAGAGCCTAAAAACCCCTTTTGAGGAGCCTATCATGACAGACGAAGCCTGAACCTCAATAGGCCCAGCTTCGTGGGTAGGGTCAGACAGGGTTTCCTTGTATATGGAATTCAAACACAGCATGGCGTTGTTTGCTAGACGGTTTAGTGGGGAGAGGATTTCGGGAAGTGGTCAATTTTTTGTGGCACTCCCTGCCATTTTGTCTCTAATGCTTTTCAGCAAGTGATTTTAAAATTTGGATTTTTTGTCTCCTGTCTGGACATAGTCTCAGAAGGAAGAGGTTACTGCGTCACACTTCCCAGATTACATGTTTCCACCAGCCTTGCTGCATTCCAGTGGTTGTCTTCTACAGAAACAGAGCCACAAGAACTTGATCAGTGCCTGGTTACAGCACCTTCTACAAACATGCAAAACCCCATCCATTTCTCACTCCTGAACTGTGAGGACTCCACTGGGAATCCAGTTACTAGCAATGGTGCAAGGAAACACAGAATACTGCTCAGGCTGATAGCTTTTCCCTTGCCCTGGAGACCAAGCAGATTTGTATGCCACTGTGTCTGCATTCTTTGATAAACTTTATGCTTCTAGAACATCCCCTGAAGCTTATGAGGTACACTGGTTTTGTGCCAAATGCGGTCCACTTTGGACACAGTGAAGCAGTTCACCGTCTAACCACACATGATTTTCCACAACCAAAACAGATTCCTATGCATAGTAACACACTGGCTAAATCTAAAAAGACTTTTCCCATACATGCACAGACTGTTTGGGCTCTATATGATTATGGCTATACTCCTGCAAAGGTTTTGCTGATATACAGTATCTCACAAAAGTGAGTACACCCCTCACATTTTCGTAAAGATTTTATTATATCTTTTCATGTGGCAACACTGAAGAAATTACACTTCGCTACAATGTGAAGTAGTGAGTGTACAGCTTGTATAACAGTGTAAATTTGCTGTCCCCTCAAAATAACTCAACACACAGCCATTAATGTCTAGACCGCTGGCAACAAAAGTGAGTACATCCCTAGGTGAAAATGCCCAAATTGGACCCAATTATCCATTCTCCCTCCCTGGTGTCATGTGACTCGTTCGTGTTACAAGGTCTCAGGTTTGAATAGGGAGCAGGCGTGTTAAATTTGGTGTTATCGCTCTCTCTCATATACTGGTCACTGGAAGTTCAACATGGCACCTCACGGCAAAGAACTCTCTGAGAACCTGAAAAAAAGAGTTGTTGCTCTACATAAGATGGTCTAGTCTATAAGAAGATTGCCAAGACCCTGAAACTGAGCTGTAGCACAGTGGCCAAGACCATACTGCAGTTTAACTAGACAGGTTCCACTCAGAACAGGCCACACCATTGGTCGACCAAAGAAGTTGAGTGCACATGCTCGGCGTCATATCCAGAGGTTGTCTTTGGGAAATAGACATATGAGTGCTGCCAGCATTGCTGCAGAGGTTGAAGGGATGGGGGGGTCAGCCTGTCAGTGCTCAGATCATATGCCGCACACTGCATAAAATTGGTCTGCATGGCTGTCACCCCAGAAGGGAAGCCTCTTCTAAAGATGATGCACAAGAAAGCCCGCAAACAGTTTGCTAAAGACAAGCAGACTGAGGACATGGAATACTGGGACCATGACCTGTGGTTTGATGAGACCAAGATAAACTTTTGTTCAGATGGTAAATTATTAATAAAGAGACTTTAAGGCAATATGCCTTGGGACTTTGAGGGTGTACAAAATTAGAAAATATTCAGGAATTTGTCCAGAATTATCATTTTGTTAAAAAAGAGAAATTTTATATGAACAATGTTTAAAAAAAAAAGGTCAGAAGGCCAAGTACAGTACAGAAATTACAAACATTTCATAAAATACAGTTCATGATAAGAATACCACTTTTCTCAACATGTTTCGCTCAGTGGAGCTTCTTCAGGAGACTTAGTGTGTGACATTGTTAATTATACCGGAAATTACATAAATAAAGGAGAAAACAGAGTATCAATTTGAATACAACATAAAGTAGATGTGTGTAATTGGTAAAATTCTTTACCTATTCAATCAATTGTATAAATGGATTATAAATTATACATATATCTTTTCAAAAACTTTTCTTTCATTGGTCCTTTCCTTACCAGCAAGGACCTTATTAACTCTGATCGCCCATGTATTGTCTCTGCAAACTTTATTATGAGGCCTGAAGCTATAAGGAGAAGGCAACTCATGGACTAGCCTTTTTTAATATCTGTTATTTCCAGTTCCAAGTGTAACTCTTTTGAAACAAAAATGTTTTTGGGTAAGGTTCAATTCTATGTAGTAGTTTAACATTTCCTTATATGGAATGTTAGACTTTATGTTTCTTTATATTATTTTGTAAATTCAAATATAGCTTATACTCTAATATACAAGTTCTTTTTTGACTAATAATTACACACATCTACTTTATGTTTTATTCAAATTATTAATCCTCTGTTTTCTCCTTTCCTTATGTAATTTCCAGTATAATTAACGATGCCACACACTAAGCCTCCTGAAGAAGCTCCACTGAGCGAAACATGTTGAGAAAAGTGGTATTCTTATCATGAACTGTCACTGTATTTTATGAAATTTTTGTAATTTCTGTACTGTAATTAGCCTTCTGGCCTTTTTTTTTTAAACATTGTTCAAATAAAATTTCTATTTTTTTAACAAAACGATAATTCTGGACAAATTCCTGAATATTTTCTCATTTTGTACACCCTCAAAGTCCCAAGGCATATTGCCTTAAAGTCCATTTCTCTTTATTAATGATTTTTTGGGATGTGGTGTAATTAATTTTTGGTTTTTCTTTGTTTCATTCTTTACCTTTTGTTCAGATGGTGTCAAGTGTTTGTGGCGGAACCCAGGTGTGGAGTACAAAGACAAGTGTGTCTTGCCTACAGTCAAGCATGGTGTGGTGGGAGTGTCATGGTCTTGGGCTGCATGAGTGTTGCCGGCACTGGGGAGCTACAGTTCATACAGTTCATTGAGGGACCCATGAATGTTAACGTGTATTGTGACATACTGAAGCAGAGCATGGTCCCCCCCCCGGAGACTGGGCCGCAGGGCAGTATTCCAACGTAACGACCCCAAACACACCTCCAAGACAACCACTGCCTTGCTAAAGAAGGTAAAGGTGATGGACAGGCCAGGCATGTCTCCAGACCTCAACCCTATTGAGCATCTGTGGGGCATCCTTAAACAGAAAGTGGAGGAGCGCATGGTCTCTAACATCCACCAGCGTCGTGATGTAATCATGGAGGGGTGGAAGAGGACTCCAGTGGCAACCTGTGAAGCTCTGGTGAACTCCATGCCCAAGAGGGTTAAACCAGTGCTGGAAAATAAGTGGCCACACAAAATATTGACACTTTGGGCCCAACTTGGACCTTTTCACTTAGGGGTGTACTCACTTTTGTTGCCAGCGGTTTAGACATTAATGGATGTGTTGAAATGTTTTGAGGGGACAGCAAATTTACACAGTTATACAAGCTGTACACTCACTACTTTACATTGTAGCAAAGTGTCATTTCTTCAGTGTTGTCAAATGAAAATATATAATAAAATATTTACAAAAATGTGAGGGGTGTACTCACTTTGTGAGATACTGTATATCTTCTAGAAAAGGCTTTTAGAAGATTTGATCTATTTCAGTAGTAGATACTGCCATTTCTGTTCTCCATAAACACCTCACAGTTCCTATTGAGGTTGTTCCTCAATTATTCTGTTATTTGGCATTTTGAGGCCCTCTCAAAGGCCTTATTTGCTCTTGCAGGTCCAGCCATGCAACCAGTAATTGCTCCTATGTCCATTTGCCAGTCTGTCTATCACTAACTGGTCAAGACACATGAACAGAAGCTAACTATATGTCTTTGAAAGCCCTGCTCTTCTGATGCCTTCAGCCCTATTGTTTTGTCTTGATGCTCCTGAGAATATCATTTAATACGTGTCAAGAATCTCATCTCTGTGCCCATGCACAGGATTTTGTGGCAAACAGCTTAGTCTGTTGAACATGCTTGTAAGAAACAACTTCTATGTATGCCTTTTGATACCCCACGTGTGGTGCAATTGATGTGTGTGTGTATATAAGTGCTTGTGTCTGCTCTTTTTATTTGGGTGTGTTCAGGGGTGACAAAGTGCTTTTTTTTAATTTTTTTATTATTTAATTTTTTTCAGAAGGCCCTTTACTGGCTGTTAAAGCTGGTACTAAGCTCATGGCAGCAGCTGTGAGTTTGCTTTAACCACTTGCTATATAATGTTTATGTGCTGTTAGACTTACCTTGGTGGATAGATGGTTAAGATGGATAGATGGTTAAGGCTAGTTTGTTTTTGTTTTTTGTTTTTTTTTTTTAGTAATGTTGCAGAGCAAAAATCAAGTATCAGGTGTGATATGAGATTATATTTTGTTTTAAATACAGTATTGCCGAGTCAGTAAATTTGAATTTTTTTAGAAAGTAAAAGTCCCAATGAATCTTACTAAAGTTTACCAGACTGAAGAATTTCTGAGACTAAATCACATGCCATGTAGACCAGAAATACTGAGTAATATTCTATTTATTAGAATGCATCTGGTAGAACCTTTAGAAATCCCTAGTGTTCTAGTTTTGTTCGCCTATGTTGTTGCATCCTATTTTACTAAGGGTTTACCTCCTCTTTTTAAAGTGGTTGTAACCCTCAGACATAAAATATGAGCAAAGCATATATCTCTATATTGTGTACTTGTTTCATTCCAGAGCACCAAGTGTCTTTTCTGTCTGCTGCCCCTTCCCTTCCCTCCAATCAGATTTCAGAGCTCTCTTCACTGAGCTCTGCAATGTGAAGTTTCAGCTCTCTGCCCTGTTTTCTGACAGCTTTATAAATTCTGGACTTTGAAAGGATGTAGAGAAGGGAGGGCTGCAGATAGACAGGTACAAATTATGTAGGATGATTTATTTAATCTCTGTGTATCATCTGATGCCAGTCACTTCACTGGGCATATGTGGGTTTACAATCACTTTAAAACGAAGTTAGCCCAGGTTCACACTGAGCTGCGGGAATGAAGCTGTGTGAGTTCAGCTGAACTTGCATGATTTCACTCCCGTATGTCAGACCCCTTTTCGGCCGCAATTTCAGAGACATCTGTGCGGGTTTCTGCACAGATGTCAATGTAAATCGCAGCCCGAAATCGCAAAAAGTAGTACAGAAACTACTTCTTGAAATTGGTGCGGTGCCGCAAATGCAGTGTCGCACCGATTAGGATGGTGCAATTGCTGCCAATTCGACATGTCAAATCGTACGTTAAATCGTACCAATGTGAACCAGGGCACAAACCCAAAAAGGATAATTGACAATATCGTGGCTTAATGGTCCTTAACCAAATGCCAACCATATAGTTTACATAATACAGTAGCAGAGCAGCCTCACTGCACTGGCTCCCGTTCCTAGTACGTGACCCGTGCGTGTGCTCGCCGGCCCAGCTGTGCTGTTATTTATCACAGCACATGCCGATCACCAGGTCTCAGGCCAGTGATTGATGGCTGGCACCCAGTGAGCGGCTCTGAGCTTCACCTAACACAGCTCTGTGAATGTAAACAACACAGAGCTTTGTTCAGTGACGGAATCTCGCTGTTTGGCCTGAGTCCATGCCAACGGACCTTATTTTGTACAGTAAACGTTTATGGGGAACTGTGTCAAATGCTTTTGCAAAATCCAGATACACCATGTCTACGGGCCTTCCTTTATCTATCTAGATGGCAACTCACCTCCTCATAGAAGGTTAATAGATTGTTTTGGCAAGAACAATTCATCATGAATCCATGCTGATTACTGCTAATGATATCGTTCTTGTTTTTAAAATCTTGTATATAGTCCCTTATCATCCCGTCCAAGAGCTTGCATACTATTGATGTTAGGCTAACTGGTATGTAATTCCAGGGATGTATTTTGGACCCTTTTTAAATATTGGTGCTGCGTTGGCTTTTCTCCAATCACCTGGTACCATTCCAGTCAGTAAACTGTCAGTAAAAATTAGGAGCAATGGTTCTGCAATTACTTGACTGAGTTCCCCAAGTACCCTCGGATGCAAGCCATCTGGTCCCGGTGATTTATTAATGTTAAGTTTCCCAAGTCTAATTTTAATTCTGTCCTCTGTTAACCATGGAGGTGCTTCCTGTGATGTGTCATAAGGATAAACACTGCAGTTTTGGTTACTGAAGCCCACCGACTCCCTCGTGAAGGCTGAGGAGAAGATTAAATTCAATACCTTCACCATCTCCCCATCCTTTGTAACCAGATGTCCTTCCTCATTCTTTATGGGGCCAATATGGCCTGTTCTCCCTTTTTTACTGTTTACATACTTAAAGAATTTCTTTGGATTTGTTTCACTCTCCTCTGCTATGTGTCTTTCATGTTCTATCTTAGCCGTCCTAATTGCACCCTTACATTTCTTGTTGCATTCTTTATAAAGTCTGAATGCTGATGATGATCCCTCAACCTCGTATTTTTTGAAGGCCTGTTCCTTTGCTTTTATATGCGTTTTTACATTTGAGTCAAGCCATCCAGGGCTTTTGTTTGCTCTTTTAAATTTATTACCTAATGGGATGCATTGACTAATGCCCTTATTTAATATGCTCTTGAGGCCTCTTTCATACTGAGGCGCTTCTAAACTGCCAGTAAAAGACTGAGAAAAAAGACTGAGACCTTTTGAAGAGCTTTTCAGGCGCCTTTGAAGAGCTTTCCATTCATTTCAATGGAGAGGGGTGTTTTTTCACTGCCCTGCCAGTGCAATGCCCCAGTGTGAAAGCATTAATTGATTTTAATGAAAATAGGTTTTCATGAGCTTTTCAGGCTTTTTTTTAGTGTGAAAGGGGTCTAAAGCACACCCATCTCTCCTCCGTTTTCTTTGTTCCTAAGATTTTATCCCAATTCATGCCTTCTAACAAGGTTCGTAGTTTAGGGAAGTTGGCTCTTTTGAAATTCAGTGTCTTTGTACTCCTCTAAGGCCCCTTTCACACTGGGGCGGGGGGGTGCATCAGCGGTAAAGCGCTGCTAATTTTAACTGCGCTGTACCGTCAATTTTGCGGTGCTAATCGGCCAATAGCGGGGTGCTTTTACCCCCGCTAGCGGCCGAAAAAGGGTTAAAACCACCACAGAGCATTGCTGCAGCAGTGCTGTGCTGGCGGTATAGCCGCGCTGCCCATTCATTTTAATGTGCAGGAGCGGTGTATACACTGCTCTTTCACCGCTCCAAAGATGCAGCTTGCAGGAGTTATTTTAACGTCCGCACCGCTCCAATGTGAAAGCACTCGGTCACACTGGAGAGACAGGAGCAACGCTTTACAGGCGCTATTTTTAGCACTGTAGCGCCTGTAAAGCGCCTCAGTGTGAAAGAGGTCTTATGTTTCCTATTTGTGTGATTTATACTGAAGCCAATTGACCTGTGATGGCTGTTTCCTAAATTGCCCCGTATTTCCACATCCTTGATCAGGTCTGTATTGTTGGTAATCATTAGATCCAAAACCACCCTTTAGTATCACTTTTTAACTGATAAGGCCTCATGTACACTGCTGCTGGTAAATGGACCATTAGGAGCAGTTGGGTGTTTTTTTTTTCAGCTGCCCCTGAACTCTCCTCTGTTATCTAATCGGTACATGTACACAGGGTCGTTTATAGTCGTTTCTAGGCAGTTGCGTTTAGAAGCATTTTTTGGAAAGTAAAAAAAATGCGTTCAGGACGTACCGTATATACTCGAGTATAAGTCGTTCCGAGTATAAGTCGAGGCCCTAATTTACCACAAAAAAATGGGAAAAACTTATTGACCCGAGTATAAGACGAGGGTGAGAAATGCACAGCTACTGTAAGTGGAAAAGAGGGTCAACAATGCCCATTTGCAGCCTCACTGTGCCCATTTGCAGCCTCACTGTGCCCATTTGCAGCCATAGGTCCCCTGAACTTCAAACTCGGTAGTTAAGGGTTCCTAGATGCCCCCTAGCTGCAGCCAAAATTTGGGGTCTCTAAACCCAAAGGGTCCCGAAATGACATTGCAGCAGATGGACACAGTTGACTGAATTTGGGGCCCTGTATCTCAGGGCCACTTAGTGCTAAGAACCCCAAATTTGGTGTGCAAACCCAGTGGAACTAGCACCATAACATTTCCAAAGCTGGGGTTTCTAGCACCAAGTGGCCCCGAGATACAGGGCCCCAAAAATCGGTTCAGAAAATGTCAAGCACTTTTCTACAGCAGAGAATGACATTTTCCGAACCAGTTTGGGGGCCCTGTATCTCAGGGCCCCTTAGTGCTAGGAACTTCAGCTTTGGATATGTTGTGGTACCAGTTCCACTGGGTTTGCACACCAAATTTGGGGTTCTTAGCACCAAGTGACCCTGAGATATGGGGCCTCAAACTCGGTTCAGAAAATGTCAAGCACTTTTCTGCAGCAGAGAATTACATTTTCTGAACCGATTTTGGGGCCCCGTATCTCGGGGCCACTTAGTGCTAAAAACTTCAGCTTTGGATATGTTGTGGTACCAAGTCCACTGGGTTTGCACACCAAATTTGGAGTTCCTAGCACCAAGTGGCCCTGAGATACGGGGCCCCAAAGTCGGTTCGGAAAATGAAATTTTTTGCTGCAGAAAAGTGCTTGACTCGAGTATAAGTCGAGGGGGGCACTTTCAGCACTAAAAAATGTGCTGAAAAATTCGACTTATACTCGAGTATATACGGTATGTTTAGAGGCATTTGAAATGCCAAATGTCTGTAACAGCTTGTAAATGCGGTAACTCGTGTTTAGCCGAGTTACCGCATTTTTAGTTTTGTTTACAGGTATTTTTAATGGAGATACATTTTTGACTAGTTACAAAAAAAAAAACGCTTCTAAACGCGGAAAAGCTGACATTTTTAAACGTCGGTTACTATCTGTCAAGTTCAATCGGAGAGGTTTTAAAACGTTCCGTGTACATTAAGCCTAGAGGCAGAGAGCACAGGAAGTTATCAGCTTACGAGAATTCTGGCACAAGATGAATTTTTTTTTTTTGCACTTGAAAAAATATTATGAAACGTTTTCAATGGTATGTTCACCAGACCAATGGAGTGCAAATATTCATTGTTAGATTTTACATACGCTGTAACTTCTCTGCTATATTTTTTTTTTTATTACCTCTTGGTTATAATAGATGTAGCGTTCTGCTGTGACCACAGGGTTTTATAGATCTGTATGCTGATATATACGTTTTATATATGTTGGCATAAGTGAAAAACCTTACTCATCATCGTTAACAAGTTATCTCCTTCATGCCTCTTGCACAAGATACTCCTGTTTTGAGCATCTACTTTTTCAGACTTATTAATTTTTTTTGTATTTTTCGCGCAAATGCATTTGCGTAATTGTCAGAAGCTTGTTTCCGGATTGACAATGTCAATGGACAAATCTGTGTGCATTTGCGCGAATGAGACATGAATTACTGACCAAAAATGCAGATTTTTCAATGTTTTTCTTTTACTGAGGAATACACGGCGCTGTTTACAGGCCTGTGTGCATAGGCACATTACAATTAATGGGCTGTATTTTAGCTCAGTAATAAGCTTTACTGGGCATTATTTTTTACGCTGCAGTGTGCAAGAGGCCTTAGAGAATGTACTTTAAAAATTTTATTTTAATGTTTATGGATTTTAAAGTGGTAGTACTTTATTTTTTTATTTTTTAAACCTACAGGTAAGCTTATAATAAAGCTTACCTGTAGGTCAACTTAATCTCTCTTAAATGTGCTCTGTTTAGGAGATTTTCTAGCAAGCAGCAGCCGGTGATGTCACTGGTGCATGCGCTCTGAAGGAACGCATGCCTGTACTGTTCCTTCAGAGCTTTGTGCTGTGGCTGAGACTCCCACAGGCATACGCAGGAGTGACATCATCTTGGCTCTTCAGGCGGCCTAGTCCCCGTCCACTTTAAACTGTTTTAAACCATTCTTCTATGTATAAAAATCACAACACGACAAAGTATGAGCACAGCAAAATCGGCCTCCTTGGTTGCATGGGTCTCATGGAAACGGACTAAACTGTGTGTGTCAATTTGCTGCTTGAGTTGTTGATCTCTGTAAACAGGCTATTCCTAGCAGATTGTAAATTGAAGAGAAGAGAAAGGGAGCATAAAGCTCCACCTGCTAACTATACAGAAGGCAACATATTTATATGCTGTATACTGTATTTCATATTTGCCTGATTATAGATTTGTGTTCTGTCCATCATAAAAGAAAATCTGTAAAAAAAAAAAGACACGCATTCCCTTTATAATGAATGCTAAAAATAAGTTGTGTTTTGCTCACATTTTTAGGAATAACTTCATTAATTCGCTTGCTGAATTCTGCTGGAGAGGAAGCTCAGCCAGGGCTCACTATTCTGCTTTGTGAAATTCTGACTGCTGTCTACTTGAGCTTGTTCAGTCATGGACTAGCCACTCACTCCAGCCAGGAATTATTCTGTGTCGTTGCTCATCCTCTGAATGACAAGATGTGGTCTGCGGTCTATGGAGGAGGAGCACGAATCCCGTGCAGGGGGCAGATGCCTGTTAAACCTGTCACAGGTTGGTTTTCTTTTTAATTCATCTGTTTATCATTGTGCCAGAAATGTTTAACTAAGAATGTTTCAGTAATGTCTTCTGTATTTCTTTATGCACATCAGTATTAACTAGCATAACAACCTACTTGCTTACTGTACTTAATAAATGTAATCTCTCTCTTCTAAACCCTTTAGTGAACCCTTTGAGGTTTACACAGTGTTTACATATGTTAGAAGGTTTTTGGTAGAATGTTTAAATCAAAAAGCACAATCCAATTTTATTAACTATCTCCTAATAATTATTTTGAAGGTAAATGCACTTCGTGTTTGAAATCCTATGCCCATAAAAAATTTTACTCTATTAAAGCACTTTGGGGATAATATTCTTGGCTGTAGGATTTAACAGGGAACCTGTCGGGACAGCTGTTGAATTTTATATCTGAAGCTTCCTTCAAAATCGAGTCTTCCATTGCCCCAGATTGGTGTTGGTTCTTAGCGCCACTTGTGCAACAACTTGTCTATTAACCTGTCCACCTCAGAATTAGCACTTCCAGGATTCCGCAGTGGGAGGCATGGCTATGATAAATACTGACAGGTTCCCTTTATAATACAATAAAGATACAATCAGATGAAGTGATATTAGGGTCGAAACAACTAATCTAATCGACAACTAATCGAATATGAAAATAGTTGTCAACTATTTTCATAATCGATTAATCGGCCAGCCCATTAGTTGGCCTGCATACAGAATGCATTATGGAGAATTATGGCTGCTCTGTGAAAACGTTCTTAAAATTATTTTTTTTTTTGAAGGAAGACATTGTTTTTGTATGGCCAGCATAAGTGACAGCAGGCACAGGTAGCTTTTATCAAGCCACGTGCCTATGACAACGGAGTCTGTCATACATAGTATATATTACACTAATGTATAAAAATCGAAAAAACTGTCTTTATTTTTTTTTTTCTTTTAAAAAAAAAATTTGATCTTTGAGTCTGATATTTACCAGATTCAACCTCTAATAGTATATCTCTTCTGTCTGTTATTTATATTTAATACTACATATAGATATTTAAGAAGAAATTGCCTTTTATTTTAAACTTTACATATTCTCTAAATTATGCACCAGACTTTTTTTAAGGTTATTATCTGATTAATCGAAACAATAATCGGCCAACTAATTGATTATGAAAATAATCGTTTGTTGCAGCCCTAAGTAATATACAGATCTGGACTTGTAAAAGTTAGCTTGGCCAAGTCTTTACCCATATCACAAACATTTCAAAGGACCAACAGGGATACTGACTGGGGAGGCCAAGCTTAACTTTTGTTACAGATTTATGGCAAAGCCATTCCACTGTGAAATGCATGTTTGAATCACCTAAAATGAGCTTTTGTGCACAATAAACTTTCTAAACCGTGAAAGTACATCAATCATCACACTTTCTTGCATAGGTAATCATACACTTTGTTGGATCACCCTGGACTTTCTGTTGTAGGAATTTTTAAACCGCCTCTGTGGTTGAGAGCATGGGTCGGTCCACTCTTATTTGCTGTACCTCACTATCCGCCCATAACTATGTGTGCATATGTGAGGTAGATGAGGGCTATTCGAAGCATTTGACTACTGGAGTTGGATGAATTGTGTGTAATATAGCAATCCTGGGGGGATCTGCAAAATGTGTGATTATTAAAGCAAGCCCTTCTGGGCGCTGCTCTGAGTCTGCTGACCAGGTAAGCACACGCTCACCATAATCTTACATTTAAAATTATTAAGAAAGAAAGCTAACAGTTTTTGAATTATGGTTATTTAACAGGTATTGCATAAACTAAGGGTGAGCTTTCAGTACATGTATAATGTAAACATATACAGCTCATTACATTTGAGAAGATGGTTTTAGAAGTACCTTAGTTATTTACGCTTACTGCAACTGAATGGAGGCCTTCATCTTTATTCTGCAGTGTTCTACTGAGTGGTGCAGTTTCCTGGTAGTCTGAATATCATTTTCCTAAAGTATGGAGATGTGTTATTGTTAATAAAAGTGTATTGTGACAAATTAACTGCTTAGTATCAAGGGTAGCAAACCAACATCTTTATTAAAATGAGGTGGTCAGTCTGAATACCCAGACTTCTTATAAGTACCACTCCCTAATGTGTTTTGTTAAAACCCTTGACAGCCCATCACATGCTCTGAACTCTTTCTCTCTTCTTTGTTTTGGCAGGGAAATACTTTTCTATTCCCAGCCCTCATCAGGTAGTTGTGTTCTCCATGGAATGTGTTGGCTTTACCAAAGCCCTTACTGCCATCAGTACTCATAGTCCTCCCAGCCCTGCAGGCAAGGACTTAGATTTTAGCTGGGGCCTTAACCTGATTTTGCTTACTAAGAAAACAGACCAGCATTAGAGTGGTTTTACATTATTTTAAGTTTTACTTTTTTTGTCATAAGGCTGCATTTTTGTAATCTTTCCATGGATTTCTAATTGTTGATTTAAACAGAGAGCCTTGAGTTGTGATATTGAATGATGTTAGGTACTCAGTACCAGTATGGCTTAGTAAGTTCATGTTTACATTTTATACTGTATTCAGTTGTGAAAATCCAACTTAATCTTACTATGGATTACCTCAGCTGGACTTTCCTGAGGTTGAAACAGAAATGTATTTGTCGAGTACTAAAAGAGAAGAATACAGTGTTCAGGTAATTCTATACATTAAAACGTGTTTGGCAGAAACTGTTAGAAATCCATGGACTCTTGCTTGATGTGCTCTTTATTAAATCCTTTCTTACTAACATTCAGTTTGAAAAGCTTTATGCTTGGGATATTGTGTATATTTTTTGATGTTGCATTTTTTTTTTTCTTTTAAGTCTAAGTTTTGCTTGGGGTTGCAGTATGACCGAGCTTTCCTCTCCTCTAAAAGTTTTCTTGTTAATGTCTTTGTCCTCATTTTAGTACAGATAATAGAAATTATATGGATATAACCCCTCAGGGTTTATTGACCCACTAGCTGATCTGCACATGTTACTTTCATAAGCAGTAGTGTACAACATATATCAGCAGAATATTCATACTAGCATGGGTATTGGTGAACTCTGTACCTGCTGTAGTTGTATTCAATTTAGTTTTAATTTATTTTACAATATTAAACACATATGCAAATATTCAAAAGTGAAGGAAGAGAGATTCTATAGTGTGTAAAGTTTGGTGGGAAGATGATTTCCAAAGCTGTTTAGCCAACTAGGGTGCAATGATACCTAGTTTCAGATGGTTTGGGCATTTTGTGAAACCAGTGTAGGAATGAAAGAAAATGTTGGTACAGTAAGTTTCTCAAATGTTCTTTGAAAATCAAAGTAATAATATTTAAAAAAATGAGTGTTTAACTGATGCAAAGAGCCGGACTCAAAGGGTGTGCACTAAAAAAATCCAGGTTACATGCATTATCAATATTAGAGGCCCTCCAGGCTCCTGCAGAATATATTAGCTGCTGACTTTTAAAATTAGGACAATTGCCTGTCCACCAATCCAGAGGTGTCTAAACCCAAGCTGATTTTTCATACAGCTATCAGGTGCTGCTGCAATTTCCACTAAGGGAAATTGGCAGTAAAGCCTTGCGGCTTCAGAGCCGGTTCCCTAGTGCGCATGCGTGAGGCGTGCTGCATTCTCTGATTGGGATGGCTGTGGGGGAAGGAGGAGGGGTGTTGACCTGTCATAACCAGGGTACCTCTGCTCCCCTCTCCCCACCAAAAGGTTCTAAATGTGGCAGTGGAGGGGGGGAGGAGGCAGACAAGCAGAGCTTCCCCCATTTGGGTGTAGCTCCGCTTTAACTTATAAAATATTCTCAACTTAAACCTAAACCAAAGTTATTCTAAAATCTAAGTCTAAAATCACATCACATGGTCCTGCTACCCTGCTTTCTATTTTAAAAGCCGAAACCTTAAGTATGAGGAGTATTGCTATTGATTCCTATATTAGTCACATGGTGTAGTCGTATGACATTTGCGGAAAATTTGTGCTTCCAAATATTTATTAGACACAATAGATTAGGTTTCTGTGCGGTCAGTCAGCCTCTATGGGCAGGGGGCATACATTGCATATTAAAACCCACAGTGGCACCAGAGGTGACACAATTACTGCCAAGGTATTGTGGTGCTGCCACTACAGCACATATGAACAATTACCTAGTTTGAGGCAAGGTTTACCACCTAATATATCAAGAATTCTACATTCATGGCAATAATGTGAAATGAGAGGGTTATGGTTTCTACAGATGAACATTTTTCATTGACTTTCACTTAAAGTGTGAACTAAGTTCAAGTTATGTACACCTGTGTTCACACCTGGGATTCAGCCATGTGAACGTCTACTTTGTATTTATGGTCAGCACTGTACGACATTCACATTTTTACACTGGTGAAGAATGGAAGGATAACATCTTGTAAACACAGAGAAATCATGAGGAAAATATACAACTAAAGGCAAAACCCTTTTCTCAAGGTAACAGACAGCACAGACTGATTTAAATCACATAAATCTATACACTTCCTTTTTGGGTAAAATTCTGTTTGTGCTTTTTGAGAGTCACATGCTTCAAATAATAGTAATCAACATATGTATAACACATACCCTTTGTATAGCCAAATAAGGGCTAATATGAATAAACACATACCATTGCAGCAGAGCTCTGTATGCTGGATGCTGGTCAGAAGGACACTGTACTGAAGGTGTGCATTTCAAAAGTTGAAGCTGTCCTGGGCTCCAAGAACATAAAGTCGCTACGCTGCACCACCCACTTGTGATCTGACCAGTGAATGGTAACATTTCCTCTCAAACAACAAAAAGAGGGTGCACCGACCTAGTGCATTACAAAAATAACAATTTATTAGGAATACGAAAGCAATGTATTCTACTTACAAACTTCAAATTCCTAATAAATTGTTACTTGGTAATGCACTAGGTCAGTGCACCCTCTTTTTTTTGTTGTTGCTATAGTACAGGCAAGAGCGCCCAGGGTCCTGTGAGGGCAGCAACACCTTTGGCACCATATCTACTTGCCAGCCAAGCAGAAAAGTGTTACACATCGCCAGCGCCACACCTAAGCTCAGGAGGTTATTACTACAATTTTAAAATTTCCACTCAGCTGGGCCTCTATTGTCATTCTATTGAACATTCTGGCAAACCTAGCGAAATATATTCAAGTAATATAGGGGCAAAATAGTGCTTTTTAGTGCATATAGTTTCTCATATTGGCAAAGAACACACAGCCAGAAACATTGGTGTATTATGTGGTCGATGGGTTAAGAGCTGTATGTGTACCCTTTAGGGAGATTCACCCTCTCTATATTTTCTGCTTACTGTTCTCATCAGAAGCGTAAGGGCCATTCCCCTGAGCGTTTTCAGCTCATCTCAAAAGTTCCAAACCACCAAGCAAAATCCCATTCATTTAAATGGCCTCTGTTCACATCTGAGCGTTCTGTTGCCTGAAGCAAAACGCCTAAAGCTCAAAAAAACATGAGCTTCTTTTTTTTTTTCTGCATTTTACATTGGTGACCTTTTGACCTGTACAAAATCATGGCAAAAATCAGGGGAATGGGGGCACTAGTTCTGCTGACAACCAGGGATTCCCTAACTTTGGAGGGATATCTTCTCACTTCCTGTTTTGGCTATCCCCAATGGGACGCAAATGGCAAAAAAAAACTGACAGTGGTTAGAGTGGTGTAAATCTTTTACTCTATCCAAAATGGGAAAAAAACTGTTTTGCCCATAGTTCTACTTTAACCACTTACTGTCTGTCATTTTTTTTATATTTTACATACATGTTAAAATCAGCATTTTATGCTAGAAAATTACTTAGGACCATCAAACAATACATATTTTCTGAAAGCAGAGACCCTGGAGAATGAAACGGTCACTGTTTTTATGTCACACAATACTTGAACGGTAGTAAATTAAAAAAATTTAACTTTTAAGGAAAGATATCCTAAATTAAATTTCATTGTATATGCAAACTCAATATAGAACCCAATTTTTTGGAAACATATAAAAGATGACATTGCATCAAGTAAACAGACTCAAAATTTTTCATAGTTAAAATGGATGTAAACCTGATGTATGAAATTTGAGCTAAGCTCTTATATCTGTCGTTTTTTCCTCATCTCTCTCCAAAGTCTTAAGTCCCATGTCTTTCTGCTACTTCATTCTTCAGTTATCAGCATGATAACTTCTGACATGTTCTCCTGCACACAAGATAAAAGCAGCTGGAAATTTGTGTCGGGGAGGGAACTTAGAAATAGATTAGCAGAGAGCTTGTTTATTCACACCACAGTTCTGCAAGTTCCTTCGTTCCCCTGCCTATGTGGAGGGGTGCCTTTCCTCCAATCAGCTGTCACACAGCGTATGCCAAGAATCCACACCCAGTGCTGAACAGGAAGAAAAAAATCTATAACACAATGTGCACTTTCTAAAGAATATAGCAAGCTGAAGACAGCAGCATATACATGTAAAACTTATGTAGGAAAATTTGTTTTTTCTCTGTGCATCATCTGAGTATAGGTGAGGGTTTACATCCACTTTAAAGCTTTAACCAGCTCCCACGGGTATACGACATCCTCCCAGTTACACCGCTCGTGCACATCACCGATTCTGGTAAGGAGACATTGGCTCTTTACATGTGTTCAGCTGTGTCCAATCTCAGTTGATCCCATGTAAAAAAATGCCAGTTATTGGTATTTCCTTTCCTCTGCACTGCCATTGTGTGAGGAAAGGAAAGCCAATAAGTGGCTTTCTGTGACGGGATATTTACACTAATAATCAGGGCACTACTAATCAGGGTTACTACTAACTAAGACAGCCGCTTCTTTGTTAGTATTAATGAGGTGTTAATGTACAGATACTCTACCGATACGTACTGGTAAGTGGTAATGTGGAAAAAAAACAGGGCTTTATGTGGTGGTATGTGCACATTACAAATATTGTACAATGATATGGTTTACCATGAAAACATACAAATCATAATAATTCTTAATATGGAGACTTCTGGATGTCCTGAACACAGAACACACTGAAATATATATATATTTCTCTTGGTCACCATGTAAGAATCAAGATGTATGTGCATGTTAATGTACATGTACCCTCATGTTTTATTTTTTTGTTTGTTTTTTTTCTTATACCTCCAGAGCCATGCAAATTATTAGATCCCAACCAGAGTTTTATTTTTATTTTTTAATTATGTTTGTAGTGAATCAAATTCTGAAGTGTATGTGCCTTTACCATTCATTTGCATTAGGGCTGCGGAAATTACAATTAATTCCTCGATTAATCGTTAATTTTTTTGATCGATCAAAATATTTTTGTTTGGTAGGCTGCCTGCCCTGGGGCTGCTTTGGGCCAAGCTGTGGCTGCAGCGCAGCACTCCGCTTCCTCCTCCACTATATGTCATACACAGTCTGCGGGCATCTCCCGCTGTGTGTCTCGGAGCTGAGTGTGAGAACTTTGGCCGCGCTGTGAGAAATCCTGCCCTCCTCCTAGATCAGCTCGTGTGATAGACGCAGTGTTCTGTCTATCACACGAGCTGATCTAGGAGGACGGGACTTTTCTCACAGCGCGGCCAAAGTTCTCACACTCAGCTCCGAGACACACAGTGAGAGATGCCCGCAGACTGTGTAATCCAGGCACAGGCACTGACTACAGTGAGGCTGCGATTATGGGCACGGCGAGGCTGCGATTATGGGCACGGCGAGGCTGCGATTATGGGCACGGCGAGGCTGCGATTTTGGGCACGGCGAGGCTGCGATTATGGGCACGGCGAGGCTGCGATTATGGGCACGGCGAGACTGCATTATGGGAACGGCAAGTCTGAGATTATGGGCACGGTGAGACTGCATTATGGGCACGGTGAGACTGCATTATGGGCACGGTAAGGCTGAGATTACGGGCACGGTAAGGCTGAGATTACGGGCACGGTGAGGCTGTGTTTAAGACGTGTGATGTCCTAGCCATGCCCCGCTATGTCCGGCTTCGGCCGTTGCCATAACAACGATGCTAAATCAGCTAAAAGTAGTTGGATCTGTATGTGCGTTATAATAGAAATTAGTCAATTAATCAATTTTAAAAATATCGATTAATCGAATGCGAAAATTTTAATCAGTAACAGCCCTAATTTACATTACTCAATAATTTTTTTGCTGATTTAATGAAAATTTAAGATGAACTCTGGGCAGAAATAAAAACAATTTGCAAATGACTGCAGTTTAATAAAAATAAAAAAACAAAGTACTTTTTAAATGCACATAGTGAAAGTACCCTAAACATGTCTAGATATCCGTATCCACCTGGTGAAAACCCCTATTTTTCAATACCTAGACTGGAGCAGAGGGATGACCTTCCTTTGTTTTGTTTTTTTTCAGCGTACTGACTTTTTTTTTTTTTCCTGAGCAAGGTAGGGGTGCATCAGGATCCTGCCACAGTGTAGGTTCCCAACTGGCTGTGCTGTCCAGCAAGGGTGTCTGAATCATAAAATAGGCTATAGAACATTAAAACATGTTTAAACTGTGCTTTAACCTGCTCATCTGGAGATTAGTATTAAATGGTATGCATAATCAAAACTTTTTTTTCCAGTTTTGGATAGAATAAGGAAGGGTTAAACCCCTGGCAGGTTTTTTGTTTTTGTGTTTTGTTTTGTTTTTGTGATTTATGTGCCACTGGGGAGATTTCCTTAACTTTCTGTCCTGAAGACATAACAGAAAATTAAGGGAAACAACAACAGTGAGGGAAGTTCTCATCTAAGACATTTCCCCATTGTATGATTTACGCTCACCTCTTGCTCTGGTGACCACCTAAAATGTATTTTGGTCGCCATGGCAAATGGAGAGGGTGAATCTTCCCAGCAGCAATACAGACGGCAATAAAACCTGACAGAGGGTCTTTACCTCTTCCCACTCTATCAAAACAAACACGTTTTGCCTTTACATACATTTTAATGTCTTTCTTACCAAAGTTGTCTACACTGTAATAACACTTTTCTGTTTTGAATATTTGTTAAAGGATTGCTTCCATTTTATTTAATCTAACAGGACAGCCCGCACTCTACAGTACACACTATCACAGTTTCTTCTGCAGTCTGTAACTTTTAATAGCATAACGTAGATGTTTTGGAGTTCTTTCCCCTTATTATAGTTAATAGCTTTAACTGACCAATAAACTTTTTACGTTTGGCATGTGCATGCAGTTTGCGCATGTTTTTAAATTGATTTTAAAGTTATTCAAATGCAAAATATGTTTTGTATGTGTTCACCTTTTTTTTTTCTGAAGGTAAGTTGCTTCCAGTTGGCATATTTCAAATGGAACATTGATCAAGACTGCGTTTGCAGTGTGTTAAAGTTGTCATTTTCTATTCTTATCTAATTCAAAACAAACTACTTGAATATCAGACACACAGCCTTTAGGCAATGTTTGTTTGCTGTTCTGAGTATTGTCAGTTTTATTATAGCATTTGCTTCCCATATCCATATATGTCTCATTCATTGCAGTTATGGTATCCCCTTCCATAGAGGAAAGTGACCAGATTAAACGCATCAAATCTTCTACAATACTTCAGTCCAAAGAAAGTCCATCTGCCTTTGCTTCACCGGTATTGGAACAGGGGTCCTCGATTTTCCGGGAAAAATTCATCCCTCCTGAGCTCAGCATCTGGGATTACTTTATAGCCAAGGTACCTGTAAAGAAGGTGGTGGTACAGTGTTTTGTGTTCTTTCAGTGTGTAGTGGAGGCATTTGCCACCAGAGTACCCAGGACAAAAAAGAAGCCAGTGTTTATTTGCACTTGACCTTTATTTTGGTTTTGTGAAAAGTACTGTCTGCTATATAGTACACTCTAGAGTGCAATAGGAAACAAAAAAAAATGGTCTGCACACATTTTTTACCATTTTGCATCTGAGCAGCATAAATATGTCTGCCACTTTCAAAAAGTCAAAGGAGGTTAGCTCCTGCATTTTGTATAGAATTATTTAACCCTTTGCTTGCTGGCAATGTTAATTTGGTGGTGGAACACCACCTGCCAGCTGAGCACAATCATGCCTTGCTTCATAGAAAATTAACATACATGTGAGCTTCAGCATCATTGTGCAGTTACTCCAGTCTTCATTCATATCCTTTGTCCTCCTCAGTGTTCGATGCCAACTAAAATATCAAAAGCTACAATGTTTTTGATCAACATTTTAAAGTGGTTGTAAAGGCAGAAGGTTTTTTATTTTTTTATTTTTTTATCTTAATGCATTATATGCATTAAGATAAAAAGCCTTCTGTGTGCACCAGCCCCCCTAATACTTACCTGAGCCCCATCTAATTCCAGCGATGTTGAAGGAGAGGCTCCGCTGTCCGGGACTCCCCTCCTCATTGCCTGAGACAGCGGTGTGGCACCATTGACTCCCACTGCTGTCAAAGTCGGTGAGCCAATGAGGAGAGAAAGGGGGTGGGGCCGCGGCTCCGTGACTGAATAGACACAGGGAGATTCGGCTGGGCTTGGGTGCCCCCATAGCAAAATGCTTGCTGTGGGGGCACTCAACAGGAGGGAGAGGCCAGGAGCACCAAAGAGGGACCCCTTAGAAGAGGAGGATCTGGGCTGATCTGTGCAAAACCACTGCACAGAGCAGCTAAGTATAACATTTTTGTTATTTTTAAATAAAAATAAATGAGACTTTAATAGCACTTTAATCCTATTGCTAATGTTTTTTTTTTTTTTGTGTTTTTTTTACCACTTGCCCGCTGGGCACTTAAACACCCTTCTTAACCAGACCATTTTTCAGCTTCCATTGCTCTCACATTTTAAATGACAATTACTCAGTCATGCAAAACTGTACCCATATGACATTTTGTCCTTTTTTTCACACAAATAGCGCTTTCTTTTGGCAGTATTTATTCACCACTTTTTTTGTTTTTTGTTTTTGTTTTTTTTTGCGCTATAAATGAAAGGCCAAAAATTGTTACAAACATGCATTTTTGTTAATTTCTGTTATAAAATTTAGCAAATTAGTAATATTTCTCCTTAAATTTTGGCCAAAATTTATACTGCTGCATATCTTTGGTAAAAATAGCCTACATAAGTGCATATTATTTGGTCTGTAAAAGTTTTAGTCTACAAGCTATGGTACCAATCGCTGAAAGTTGATCACACCTGATGTACTGACGTCTGTCATCTAATTTCTTGAGACACTAACCAGCCATGAAAGTACAAATACCCCCCAAATTACCTCTTTTTAGAAAGTAGACAGCCCAAGGTATTTAGTATGAGGCATGGTGAGTTTTTTGAAGTTGTAATTTTTCCCACAATTCTTTGCAAAATGATTTTTTTTCTTACAAAATTGTCATAAGTTATTTCTCACACACAGCATATGCATACCACAAATTTACACCCTAAATACATTCTGTTGCTACTCCTGAGTATGGCAATACCACACGTTAGACTTTTACACAGCCTGGCCACATACAGAGGCCCAACGTGCAAGGACCACCATCAGGCGTTCTAGGGACATAAATTTACACATCATTTCTAGACTACCTCTTACACTTTTGAAGGCCCTGGCACACCAGGACAATGGAAAGGCCCAAAAAATTACCCCAATTACCCCATTTTGGAAAGTAAACACCCCAACATATATTCTATGGGGCATAATGAGTCTCTTAAACATGTAAGTTTTTGGAAAACGTGCAAAGAAAATGAAACCGCTTTTTTTTTTTTTTTTACACAAAGTTGTCCATTTATAAGATATTTCTAACACATAGCATGTACATAGCAAAAATGACACCACAAAATATCTTCTGATTATACGCCTGAGTATGGCGATGTGTGTGTCTTTTACAGCCTAGCTACATACAGAGGCCCAACATGCATGGAGCACAGCACCATCAGGTGTTCTAGGGACATACAATTCAAATCTAATTTAACTACCTATTACACTGTTGTGAGGCACTGATGGGCACTGTAGTGGCGAGGATGTGGCACGGGTGAGCACTAATTTTAGGGCATGCAGGTGCAATAAATAACCCAATTTTTATGTAAAAGATAAGGTTGCGCGAAGTGAATAAGGTACAAAACGTGTCAAACCTTAAAATTGTGCATCAAAAATGATTGAAAAAAAAAATAAAAATTAAATATTCATGATACACTCCAGTAACAAAGTGCAAACAGATGCTAAATCGAAGTGCCAAAGTGCAAATCATAATAAACAATAAAGTCCAAAAAACTGTTAAGTGCTGAGAATATCCACTTAAAAGGTCATCGTGATGTTTCTCCAAATTTATATGGATAGCCACCAAATTGTTCATATATTTTCACTCCCTGGATTTCACCAAAGTGCAGAGATCCCCCACCAGTGAAAGTATAAGCACGCTTACCAGAAAATATGGACCCAGATAACATTAGGCAATGAGTCAACTGAGCCGGTTTGGTAAAAAATCACCAAGGCCCCTTTCACACTGGGGTGGCGTCGGCGGTAAAACGGTGCTATTTTTAGCGCCGCTTTAGTGGCGGTATTCGGCCGCTAGCGGGGCAATTTTACCCCCCTGCTAGCAGCCGAGAAAGGGTTAACACCACCGCAAAGCGCTGCTGCAGCAGCGCTTTGCCGGCGGTATAGCCGTGCTGCCCCATTGATTTCAATGGGCATGAGCGGTGTATACACCGCTACTTCACTGCTCCAAAGATGCTGCTAGCAGGACTTTTTTTACCGTCCTGCCAGCACACCGCTCCAGTGTGAAAGCCCTCGGGGCTTTCACATTGGAGACACAGGAGCGGCTTTTTCAGGGCGCTTTGCAGGCGCTATTTTTAGCACTGTAGCGCCTGCAAAGCGCCCCAGTGTGAAAGGGGTCCAAGGGTAAATTTAATCTGTACATTGTCAAGAAGCACCTCCAAATCTTCCAAAAGGGCTCAGTATGAAGGGACACTTCAATTCAATGTCCCATTCCATGGATACATGTGAAAACATATCAAGCATCCACACATAGTGTAAAACCATATTTTAAGATTTATTAAAAAAATGTATAGAACACTTACACAGAACATGAGGAAACATCGCTAAAACGTAAGAGGCAAAAATCTCTCATTGGTAAATTGAAACTATGCTTGATTTCCATTAAAAATACAAGCGCAAGGCAACAGAACCGTGATTAAAAGTATATTGAAAAAACTTTAAAAATCACCAAAAATAGGGAAAAACTTGTTAATAAAATGGAATGCTTATAAAAAATCCAGCCGAGGCTCCCAATGTAAAGCGACTAAAAGCAATGTGGAGAAAAAGGGGGAAAACCCATTATGTATAATAATCCGTTGCACAATTTATGTCAGTTGTGAATTGCTAGCAGATTTTTACAGTCTATTAGCGCACTTCTTCCTGTTTAGAACTTAGAAAGAAAAGAAAAGTATGGGTTTGGCTTCTTTTTTCTCCCTTCGCCTTTCAGGACAGCACCTTGGAGAGAGCGTAGCTCCACCTCTTAGACAGGAAACACTGCGTGACAACGCCCCTTTAAAAAGCAGCTGCTTCCACCATGCCATCAGTTTTAGTGTTTCCTCCGCCATGGTGGAAGCACTGCTTGGGGAACCAGAGGGGCTGCGCTCTCTCCAAGGAGAGGGTTTTGGCAGGACCTCCACGTTTGGGTACTCAGACCAACCCAGCTCCTTCCCTTACGTGAGGAGGGTGCTCCGGTGTCCCTTCCTTCTCCGGCTCACAGGAGTAATGGTCTGCCGGAAGTTTTCCACCCGGGGTGTTCGGGGGGCCGCGGTTGTGCTCAGTAAGAGCGTCCATGCCAGGCCTCTGCATGGCGGCGCCGAATCCCGGACAGCAGGTGATGTCAGTTCCGGTGGGCGGATACTTCCGGCGGGGCGTAGCAGCGATTGGTTCCTGCTGCTGGAACGCAGGAGGAAGGGGCGGGTCCTCTGGCCGGGACTTCCTTTTGTTTGGCACATGGAGCCTAGTACACAGTGCAGCAGCTGCGGATTGCACTATGGAGACAGCGGAATCGTCAGCAGCAATGGCGGATGCAGGCGCCCAGGTTCCCGGCCAGGCCCAGGTAGGAGAGGTGCGGTGGCACCTCTTTCCTTTTATATCACTGGGTGTTTTATCTTTGATGTGGTTATTCAAAACCTGCTGCTGTCTGCTATGGGGTAACAGTTTCCATTAGCAGTTCAGCAAAGGAGTGAGACTCTGGGCACTTAGGGTGTTGGCTGGAGGTACTACTTTTCTCTGAAGCCTTAGTTCTAAAGGACCTGGGTTTTTCTTGTTTCTCTGTTTCAGAAAGCTACTGCCAAATCAGAGAGAACAGGGAGAAAGTGCCCCTCATGCAAAAATCCTTTAAGGGACTCTTGGCCCAAACCACTGTGCAAATCCTGCATTGTGGATTTAGTAAAAGAAGAATCCTCACAAGAGTGCAAAGAGCTCTTATCTTCTGTGAGGAAGGAGTTAGCAGAGGCCCTAGGGACAGTGCGTTCCCTTGTAAAGCACGGCCAGAGTTTCCAGCCAAGAGCAGAGTTCTCACTCCAGTTTCCCTCAGTCCACTTCCAGACAGGTGGAAAGTGAGTCGGAGGAGGAAAGGGAAAGCATTCCACCCTCAACCATTGATTCTGAGGAGGAGGAGGTGGAAGAAGAGTCAAGATCATCTAGATATAAGCTGTCACTTGAGGAGGTGGATGAATTACTCAAGGCAATTTATACTACCCTGGAGATCCAGGAAGAAAAGGCTCAGCTGTCTGTGCATGACAAGATGTACCTGGGGCTGGAGGAAATTAAACACAGGGTGTTCCCTGTGCATAAAGTGTTAACAGACACTATTAAAAAGGAATGGAAGAACCCAGAGAGAGGACAGTTTTTTTCTAAAACCCTCAAAAGGAGGTTTCCTTTTGAGGAGAATGAGGAACTATTGTGGAATAAAAAACCAAAAATAGACGCTGCCTTTTCTCAAGTATCTAGGAAGACTGATTTAGCTTTTGAGGACATGGGTATTCTCAAAGATGCTATGGATAAGAGGGCAGATGGGCTACTGAAGAAAGCCTGGGACTCATCTCTAGCTAATCTTAAGCCAGCAATGGCGGCTACGGTTGTGGCTAGGAATCTGGAGTGCTGGTTAGAGCAACTTAAAAATCATGTTGTGGCAGGTACCTCCAGAAAAGACTTATTGGAGTCCTTCCCTACCCTGCTTAAGGCAGTAAAATATATGGCAGATGCCTCTGCAGAATCTATCAGGATGTCAGCCAGGTCCTCTGCGCTTGTTAACTCAGCAAGAAGAGCACTCTGGCTAAAGACCTGGTCAGGGGATTCAGCTTCTAAAGTAAAACTGTGCGGAATTCCCTTTTCAGGAGACCTGATGTTTGGGCCAGAACTAGAGACTGTCCTTGACAGGACAGCAGACAAGAAGAAAGCTTTCCCACAGAAGAAGAAAACGGTACAGCAGAGGAAAAATTTTCGTCCTTTTCGACAAACCGATAAGGAAAAGGACCACACACAGAAGAGACCCTGGTCTTCTCAGAGGAAGAGGTAGAGGTGGGGTACTCTTTAGAACCCCAGAACAAACCCCTAAAAAACAATGACCATCTAGTAGGGGGGAGACTACAGGACTTCTTACCAATCTGGGAAAAAACAACAAAGAGTCCTTTTGTTCTGGGGTTAATCAAAAAGGGTTATCAATTGGAATTCTCACAAAGCCCCCCAAGTCGGTTTTACATCACAAACCTGCCAAAGGATCGGGAAAAGGCTCTGGCCATGAAGTCTCTGTTACAGGAACTGATGCAACAGAAGGTCATTTCCCAGGTTCCGAAAGATCAAGAGGGGAAGGGGTTTTACTCCCACATTTTTATGGTCAAAAAGCCATCAGGAAAGTTCCGCCTGATTCTCAATTTAAAGGTTCTAAATCGATCCATAAAATACAAAAAATTCAGGATGGATACGATTTTCTCAGTAAGGAACTTGCTAACCCCCAAATGTCATATGGCTTCCATCGATTTGAGAGATGCCTATCTCCATATACCAATAGCGCCCCCATCACAAAGGTTCCTGCGTCTTGCAGTCAATCTGGGGGGAGGGGAGATTTGGCACCTGCAGTTTCGGGCTCTGCCTTTCGGTCTTTCCTCTTCTCCCAGGGTATTCACAAAAGTGATGGCGGAATCTTTGGAGCCCCTGAGACTGAAGGGGATTTCAATAGTACCCTATTTGGACGATCTGCTACTGTTTGCAGACTCAAGGGGTCAAGTAGAGGTCAACCTACAGACAGTTCAAACACATTTAAGAGGTTTGGGATGGCTTCTCAATCTTCAGAAGTCAAACTTAATTCCATCTCAAAGGGTAAGGTTTCTGGGGTACGAAATAGACTCGATAGAACAGAGAATTTTTCTACCCCAGGAGAAAATAGAGAAGATGCAGTTGACCCTGATAACACTTCAATCCAACGCAGAGATCTCTGTAAGACAAGCCATGTCCGCTCTGGGACTGTTGACAGCAGCAATTCCTTCGGTACAGTGGGCCAGGTTGCATTCCCGTCCTCTGCAATCGGATATCCTGATGAATTGGTCATACCAGGAACCTCTGGAGAAGAAATTCAACTTGGGGGCAAGAGCAAAAAGGTCTCTCTGGTGGTGGAGGAACCTAGGAAACGTTTCAAAAGGGCTTCCTTGGGTCTTTCCGGTAACCAGAAGGCTGACTACAGATGCCAGCGCCTGGGGATGGGGAGCTCACCTGGAAGAAAAAACGGTTCAGGGAGTTTGGACCAAACCAGAAGCAAGAAGATCTTCAAATTGGAGAGAGTTAAAGGCTGTTCACTTAAGCCTCCTCTCCCTCCAGGAATTTCTAGTGAATCAACATGTCCAAATATTGTCAGACAATATGACGACAGTATTATATTTAACAAAGCAAGGGGGCACAAAAAGCAAAACCCTAATGGGTCTAGCGCATCAGATCCTAAGATGGGCAGAGAACAATGTGGCCTCTCTATCAGCAGTCCATCTAAAGGGGACGGAAAACACCTTAGCAGATCTCCTCAGCAGGAAAGAAATAAGGGAAGCAGAGTGGTCTCTCAATCAGGAATTATTCGAAAAGATTTCCAAGAGTTGGGGTCATCCCCAAGTGGACCTCTTTGCAAAAGAGGAAAATGCAAAAATACCAGTCTTCTTCTCTCTTCAGAGACAGGATCAAGCTCTCGGAGTAGATGCGTTAGCTCACAAATGGGACTTCCATCTGTCCTACGCTTTTCCCCCGTTCCAACTGATACCAAAGGTGTTAGCCAAATTCAGATTGGAGTCCACGGAGCTAATATTAATAGCTCCTTATTGGCCAAAAAGACCCTGGTTTTCAACCTTGATGAACCTCTCAGTGAAACCTGCTTGGAGATTACCAATCAGGACAGACCTGTTGAGTCAGGGCCGAATTCTCCATCCAGATCCAGCTTACCTCAAACTAACAGCTTGGTTTCTGAAGAACAAATCTTAAGACGGAAGGGTTTATCAGAGAGGCTTATTTCTACCCTTCTTGCAAGTAGAAAAAAAGTGACGAGAGACATTTACTTTAAAGTCTGGAAGATCTATAATTCTTGGTGTTCCAGTAAAAACTTTGATTTTCGTACCACATTTTCAGTTTTGGAATTTCTTCAAGAGGGATTGGAGAAGGGGTTAGCAGCAAGTACGCTCAAGACGCAGGTAGCTGCTTTATCAGTTTTTTTGGAAAGAACCCTGTCAGGGGAACCTTTAATAATCAGATTTTTTAGGGCAATGGCAAAAGTAAAGCCTAGACCTGTTGTTAGTTTTCCCAAATGGGATTTATCTTTAGTTCTTCAGGGTCTAACTATGGCACCGTTTGAACCCATAGAAGAAGCATCATTACGTTTCTTGACGTTAAAGACTATTTTATTGGTAGCAGTAACTTCCGCACGTAGAATTAGTGAGTTACAAGCCCTTTCAATTAAAGAGCCCTTCATGAGATGTCTACAGGATAGGGTAGTCTTAAGGACGGATCCAGCATTTCTACCAAAGGTGGCTTCAGTTTTTCACCGTACACAGGAAATCATTCTCCCTACTTTTTGTCCTTTACCTTCGGGAGCAGGAGAAGAAGCTTTCCATACCCTTGATGTCAGGAGGTGCCTGCTTAAATATCTGGAAAGAACAAAGGAAATCAGAAAGTCATCCTCACTCTTTGTTTTAATGGAAGGTACTCACAAAGGAGGTAAAGCTTCCAAAAGCACCCTTGGAAGATGGTTAAAGCAGGCCATCAAAGAGGCATACATATCTTTGGGTCTGGAACCTCCGGAAGGGGTATTACCTCATTCTACTCGAGCAGTGGCGGCATCATGGGCAGAAAGGGCTGGGGCATCTCCTGAGCAAATCTGCAAGGCTGCCACATGGTCCAGTTTTTCGACCTTCATAAGGCACTACCGCTTGGATCTACTATCAGCCTCGGACCAATCATTTGGTAGGAAGGTTTTGCAGGCAGTAGTCCCACCCTGAAGTAAGTTTCTCGGTTATCCTCTCCAAGGTGCTGTCCTGAAAGGCGAAGGGAGAAAACCTTAGTTAGACTTACCGGTGACGGTATTTCTACGAGCCTTTCAGGACAGCAGCCTACTTCCCTCCCTTGGTTATCATATGTAAAGTATAATTATAGGACCTGGTAATTGTCTGATTATATTTTCCAGCATGTCGGAGGATTTCTCGGTAACAACTGATGGCATGGTGGAAGCAGCTGCTTTTTAAAGGGGCGTTGTCACGCAGTGTTTCCTGTCTAAGAGGTGGAGCTACGCTCTCTCCAAGGTGCTGTCCTGAAAGGCTCGTAGAAATACCGTCACCGGTAAGTCTAACTAAGGTTTTTTTTACCTAATCATACTTACCTAGGTAGTCCGATGCTGCATCTCTCCCCCAGCGTCTTTGAACGGAGAACTGAGCCATCGGTTCTCACAGATCCGCGAGAGGAGAGCTGCTGCCTGTCAGTCAGCAGCTCTCCTGCTCTGCTCCTCCACGCTCACTGGAGAGCTGAGCTGTGGAGGGGCGGGGAGCGGCTATCTCAGAGGCTCGCTGAGAAAGCCATCAGTCTAGGCACCTGGCGGATCCAAAATTCCAGAGTTGGGGTGACGCGGTGCCTGGACTGATCTGGGGTTACCACTAATGGTACTGAAATTTAACCCTGAGCCACACTCGGGAATACCGCCGGGAGGGTTAAAGTGGATGTAAACCCTGAGCATCATGATCAGATAGCAATGTGAGCAGGATGTGAATGGGAGTGGAACGCCACCCTCCTGCTGCTGATTACCAGTCCGATGACACCCGTGCTCAGAACTTTAGAGCGTGGGAGTCTTTGGGAGCTGGATGGGCTGTGTTTGTACCTGTGTCAGTGGTTGTGCCTGGAGCTGAAGGTGCCCGGAGCTAAGAGGTCTGTGCTGGGGGGGAATGGCGAGAAGACATATCAGTTCCCTGGATCGCGATCGTGAAAGCCTGCAACTGCTGCGATGTCCTGGCTTGTTTCCCGGTCTCTTTGATCATCTGCCCGTTCTTCCGTGTCTGCCAGACATTATGATGTCCCTAGTTATGATGTGTGATGTGGAGGTATGAGTAGAGCTGATTAAGGCCCAAACAGCTCTAAACGGAGCATTTGTGAAGTCTGAGCCAATGGGAGAACCTTGCACTGGAGTGGGGGAGTATATGGAGGAATACATGTGGTGACTGAACTCTACATTTTTTTTTTCTACTCTCATTGTAGTCTCCTGATTTCCTTTATTTTTATACCTACTGTTATACTCACTGCTGGAAGATCTAGCATGGTAGGTCTGCTGTGCTCGGTGGTAAGCACTCTGGATATAATTTCCTCCCTTTTTATGCATCCAGGAATATAAATTATATGCTTATAGTGGAACCTGTCATTTGAATCTTTGATATAAGCAGACTAACACTAAAATACGATGTAGTATGTGCACATGAAATAATAACTAAGGGGGGAGAGGTACCCTTCTCCAACTCTCTTTTTTTTTTTTTTGTATTTCTTATTTATCATGCATCACAGCATCTTCAAGCTTTAAAGGACAGAATAAGTGATTATTCAAACAATTCACAGTTACCTAGCATATAGAGACACAGGACTGTGTTGGGGTTTGGGAAATTTGTGCAAATTTGAAATTTTTGAGGTAAAAACTCGGTTCAGGTATAAGCGATAATGAGGAGGAATAAAATGGATGGGACAGTGTTAGGCCCAGGAGCTGAAGATGGACTGGTGCCGGCTTCTCTTCGATCACAGCAGAAAGAAGCAGCTTTGGGCGCAGCAGAAAAATTACAAGGGTTTCTATATAACTCCACTTTAGATTCATCTGCTTCTCCTAAACAATACTCAACCCCAAACCCCCTGCACTTTCAGAGGACAAGCGGGATAACCTTCAACGGTACAAAGTTAATACTAATATAGAGGCACAAGGTAATGGCCAAGAAGGAGAGATGGCACAGGGGGAGGGAGATAATACTACTATTAAAAATTCTACTGGCATTCCATCTGGAAACTTTCAAAATGTGCAACAAATTCAGATTGAAGAGACAACATTGAAAGATGTGTTTAAAGAGGTTCAAATAACAATGCTACGCTCTTTTTTGACAAATCCATTTCAACAGATGCGTGGGGAGATCACTATTATTCGCCAAAATATGCAAGAAGTGCAAGAGCGCACTACAGCGGTAGAAAGTCGAGTTGGTAATATCGAGGACACAATACCACTTATGCAAAGAGATCTCAAAGCGGCAGGCCTCCGGTTAAAGCAACATGCTAATCATATTGACGAGTTTGAAAATAGATTGCGAAGAAATTATTTAAGATTGATCAGCTTCCCAGCGTGTACAGAAGGGAATAACATTGTAGAATTTATGGAGCAATGGCTGCTAAAATTTTTTGAAAAGAATTATTTTTCACCCTTTTTTTTTTTTTCCATTGAGCGAGCACACGGGATCCCGTTTAGACCACTTCCTCCTATTATTATTATTAAGATGCTGCATTATAAAGACAGAGATACAATTCTGGCTATGGCCCAAATAAAAGGTAGTGTGGAAATAAATGGATCAAAAATGTCATTTTATCCAGATTACTCTTTGGAAGTGCAAAAAATGAGAGCTCAATATTCAGAGGTCAAAAAGCGAATTCGCAATCTGCAACTGACCTACACAATGTTGTATTCAGCGAAGCTAAGGATTGTAGCTAGAGATAAAACTATTTTTCTCAAGGCTGCCACTATCTGGCTAGAAAAGAATGAGCATCTACCACTACCTCATCAGGAGAAGATATTCAAGGAAAAATGACACTATATAAATATGAAAATGTTCCCTATATGACTGGCTGGGGGCAGGGGGGGGGGGCTGTCGCTATCTTTCATTTTTTTGGTTCTGCACCCGCCACCCCCCTCCTCCCACCTATTGTTGTTGGGTTGAGAGTGATAGTGGATGAGGGACTGCTACAGGGTTTTTTTTTTCTTCCCTCTGTTTTTCCCCTGGGGGAAAATGTTTTATTTTTTTGGGGAGTGGCTTGGGTTTGTGTGTGTGGTGTTTTTGTTTTTTGGGGATTTTTTTGTGTTTTTTTTTTTTTTTTGTTTTTTTTTTTGTTTTTTGTTTTTTGTCTGTCTGGGCCTACACATAAATACTACCAAACTAATGTTGATTAGGTTGGTGGGGTTTGTCTGGGTTTTGTACGGCCTCCGCTGTTTCCTTTTCTCTCTCTCTCTCTTTTTTTGGGTTTTGGAGTTATCTGTTTGGAGTCTGGTTCTTTTCCATTGTTATGACGGCGATCCTTTTATTCTTTGAAAAATGTGAAGAATGAACGCTGAATTTAGAGGGGACTGAAAGAACCAGTAAATAGGAGAGATTTTTTTTTGCACTGGGGCAATTGTCAATTGCTTTCCAGCAGGAAACGCATCTTTCACAGGACACAACGTCAATATTACAGAACAAGAGGTACCCTATACAATATCATTCGGTATACTCCACATATGCTAGAGGTACCAGTATATTAATATTATTAAAAATTCTATTTTCCTGCAGGAAGGCATTGATAGACCCACAGGGCAGATTTGTTTTATTAGTTTGCACATTATTTTCAACGGTTTATATATTGGGCTCAGTCTATATCCCTCCGCCATATAGCCCAGAAGTGTTGTGCAAAATTGGGGCGTTTTTGGCAGAGCATGCTGGTATACCGTTATTGATAATGGGAGATTTTTATAACATTTGTAATCGAGCTTTGGATCGCTTTCCAGCAGACCAACGGGTTGAAACTCCATTTGCAATTCTCCTACAGGAACTGGGGCTTCAGGATATATGGAGGTATTTAATCCTACGGGGCATGCTTATTCATGTTGCTCCTCTACTTATGGATCACTATCCAGGATTGATTTAGTCCTGGGTACGGAACTAACTCTCCCATTTGTCTGGGATGTGCAGTATCTAGCAAGGAATGTCTCAGACTATTCACCAATTTCTTTGCTTTTTTAAAAGGATTAAACCCAGAATCAAAACGAATTGGAGAGTCAATGCTCAGTGGTTGCAGGTGCTGCCGTTGAACAGCCCCATGCGTCAATCTCTGGTTGATTGCTTCAAGAATAATGCAGATACTGCAACATCACAGGTGATCTGGGTTACGATAAAAGCATTTTTAAGAGGAATACTAATAAAAGCAATTAGTCGGTTTAACCACTTAAGGACTAGCCTTGTTTTGGATTTTAGGTGTTTAAAACAGGTTTTTTTTTGCTAGAAAATAACTTAGAGCCCCCAAACATTATATATTGTTTTTTTTCTAACACCCTAGAGAATAAAATGGCAGTCATTGCAATACTTTTTTTCGCACCGTATTTGCGCAGCGGTCTTCTAAGCCCACTTTTTTGAATAGAAAAAATAAGACAACAGTAAAGTTAGCCCAATTTTTTTTTATATTGTGAAACAATGTTACGCCAAGTAAATTGATACCCAACATGTCACGCTTCAAAATTGCGCCCGCTCGTGGAATAGCGTCAAACTTTTACCCTTAAAAATCTCCATAGGCGATGTTTAAAAAATTATACAGGTTGCATGTTTTGCATTACAGAGGAGGTCTAGGGCTAGAATTATTGCTCTCGCTCTACCGGTCACGGCGATACCTCACATGTGTGGTTTGACCACCGTTTTCATATGCGGGCGCTACTCACGTATGTGTGCGCTTCTGCACGCGAGTTCGTTGGGACAGGGCACTTTAAAAGGTTTTTTTTTTTTCTTATTTATTTTATTTTAATTTTTTCACTGTTTTAAAAAAAAGAAAATTTTTGGATCACTTTTATTCATATTACAAGGAATGTAAACATCCCTTGTAATAGAAAAAAGTATGACAGGTCCTCTTAAATATGAAATCTGGGGTCAAAAAGTCCTCAGATCTCATATTTACACTATAAAGCGACAAAAAAAAAAAGTCGTTTAAAAAAATGACCAAAAAAATGCCTTTAAGACATATGGGCGGAGCTGACGCAATGACGTCGCTTCCGCCGTCCTATAGTATGGAGACAGGTGGGCGCCATCTTAGCCTCACTCGTCTCCATACCGAAGAACTGACAGGTCCCGATCGTCTCCGCCGCTACCGACGGCTCCAGTAAGCGACGGAGAGCGGCGGGAGAGGTGCCACCCCCCTCCCTCCCCTAATCCGCCGCGGATACCACCATTATCTGAAACACGACTGGCTCCTATAAAGATGGATACCTCTGTTGTGGCAGCAGCTGCTGCCGTTACCGAGATATCCCTCTTCAAAGTGCTGACGTATATGTACAGGAGCCGGTCGGTAAGTGGTTAATCGAATGCAGAGTGGGAAACTTGCCTTGTAGGAGAAGTGTAACAAAAATAATTTCAATGTATCCAGAGCCCTACTTTAATCATTCTATATGGAAAGACGCTCAATTTTTATATAAAAGGACAGTCCTGGAAAAAGCAGAACAAGATCTCCTATTTGTTAGGAGTAGGTATTACGAGGAATGGGAAAGGAACGGGGAAAATGTTAGCTGTAATAGCCAAATCTCAGACCCGCTCAAATTATATCCCCGCAGTATGTTTGCCAACAGGAAACATCTCATATAATCAGATAGATATTATATCATCCTTTTTATTCTTTTATGGTGATTTATATAGGAGCAAGGTGACTTATAAACTGGACCAACTCTGAGACTTTCTCCGTCCCCTGGAGATACCCTCAATTTCTGCAGATGACAGAGAAAGACTTAATTCCCCACTCACATCGGAGGAAATAAGAGCCATTTCAGAATCCGCTAGCGGTAAAGCGTCAGGTACTGATGGCTTGCCGCTGGAGATTTATAAGATCTATGGAGAAATACTGCTATCAGAATCCTTGAAAATGCTTAACCAGGCATTCAACACAGGTAGGCTTCTGGAATCAATGAATGAAGCAACTATTATCGTAATACCCAAACCAGATTATTATTATTATTATTATACAGGATTTATATAGCGCCAACAGTTTACGTAGCACTTTACAACTTGAGGGTAGACAGTAAAAATACAATACACTTTGATACAGTAGGAATCAGAGGGCCCTGCTCCTTAGAGCTTACAATCTAAGAGGGAAGGTCAAAAGATACAAGAGGTAATAACTGTGGGTGATGTGCTGATTGAGAATATAAATGTACAGTTGTTAGGTGGGGGCTAGATAGGCTTCTCTGAAGAGATGAGTTTTCAGGGATCGTCTGAAAGTGGATAAAGTAGGAGAGAACCGGACGGATTGGGGTAGAGCATTCCAGAGGATGGGGGGAGGCTCTGGAGAAGTCCTAAAGGCGAGCATGGGATGAGGTGACAAGGGAGTTTGAGAGCAGGAGGTCTTGGGAGGAGCGAAGAGAATGATTAGGTTGGTATTTTGTGACTAGGTTAGAGATGTAGCTGGGGGCCAGGTTGTGGATGGCTTTGTAAGTTATAGATAAAGTTATAGATAAAGATCAGTCACTACCAGTGTCTTATTGGCCAATCTCGTTGCTGAACTCAGATGTTAAGGTATTGGCAAGGGTCTTGGCCAATAGACTAAATACCGTTATAGGGAAATTGATACACCAGGTCAGACAGGTTTCATCCCAGGAAGGTCCACAGCAATAAATTTGAGGAAACTGTTTCTTAACCTGCAGATGACTCCTGATGATCTGGGAAAGAGCGGTTTTGTCCCTCGACGCAGCAAAAGCGTTTGCATCGAGTGGACATATCTGTGGGAGATTTTGGAAAGATTTGGCCTGGGTAAAGGTTTTGTGAGGTGGATAAAATTATTATATCATACTCCTGAGCATATTTAGAGATTAATGGTACTATATCGAACTTTATGTCCTTTGTTGTTTGCATTAGCAATAGAGCCCCTAGCAATAGCAATCAGACAAACGCCCCTAATTAAAGCGTTTAGGAGAGGAGAAAAGGAAGATAAACTTCGTATGCAGACGATGCTCTGCTGTTTCTGAGAGATCCAGATGAATCATTAGTTTCTGCTTTAACCCTGTTAGAGACCTTTTGGCTCTTTCTCGGATTTCAGCATTAACTGGGATAAATCCGTATTGATCCCACTAGATGAGATGTGTCCAATCCTACCACAGAAGGTAAATCAGATTAGAATAGCTAAGTCTTTTAACTATCTAGATATTTGGGTCTCCTTTAAAATTGAGGAATATTTGAATCAAAAATTGACGCCACTTTTAGATTTAAGGCGAAGAGTAGAATATGGACTAAATTACCTTTTTATCTCTGGTGGGACATGCAAATTTGATTAAAATGTTCTGCGGCCCTCAGTTTCTTTATATTCTACATAATTCTCTTATGTGGATTCCCCTTAAATAGTTTAAAAAAAATAGATTCCCTGTTCTGTATCCTACTATGGAAGGGTAAAATTGCTAGAATTAAGCTTTCTACATTACAACTTCCTAAAGATAAGGGGGGAACTTGCTATGCCAAATGCAAAGATGTACTTTATTGCTTCTCAACTGCAACAGATGGTGGGATGGGGCAATGTAGACAGGATGGACCCAATTCAATCTATACTTTTGACTCGACCCTCTTATAATCATTTAATACCTCAGTTGGAATCTGGATCCATTGGAAGTGCTATACAAAGACCCACCTTAGTGTTGATGAACTGAGTATGGTGGCAGGAAATGAAATAAAAAATGCAATGTATAGACATTTCAGTTTATACCCCTCTATGGCAGAATATAATGTAGAAGGATTCGAGGATCTGGGATTCAATACATTGACCAATTATACTCTGATGGGGTTCTAAAAACATATCAAGAAGTACAAAAAGAATATCCCCCCCTCCCCCCGACACTTTTTTTTCAATATTTACAATTAAGACATGCTTTACACATCCAATTTAAAGGGAAGAATTTAAAAGTTCAAAATATGCCATTAATAGACTTAATTGCAAAGATACAATTGAAAAAGAGTTTATCTCTTAAATATATGACTATTTAATTGGCCAACTCCAGGGAAAGGATACCTGTCCAGCTAGATGAGGGTGGGAAAAGGAACTAGGACATTTACCAGATGAACAATGGCAACATATTTTGGAACAAGTACAATCAATATCAGTTTTACCTCAGCAAACTTGAACGCAATAATACATAATTCATAGGGTGTATAGGACCCCAGTTAAATTGTATTACTGGGGTGGAGGAGATGCATCTGACTGTCCACAGTGTAGGAGAATCTCTGCTGACCTAATGCATATGCTATGGAAATGTCCCAAATGATTTAGGTACTGGCAAAAAATAATTGATGCTATTAACTGGGTATACCAAATACAGGTACAAAGGGATCCTAAAATATGTTTTCTGGGGTGCCTAGAAAAAGAAACTTACATACCAACAATTAGGATAGCAGTTAACAAGATGTTTATTGCACGCAAGCTAATTGCACAAAAATGGATTTCCTCGAATGTGCCAACATATGAGGAATGTCGCCTACAAGTTATTGACACTGTATTAAAAGAATGGCAGGTTTGTCGAAATAGGGGGTCAATAAAAAGGTTTCATAAAATATGGGATTTGTGGCTGGGCATGTCCGGGATGACTCCTTTTATAATAGCAACAGATGGAACTCCAGGGGTGGATGGTTCTTTTTCAAATTATAGAAAATGTGGGGAAGAATAAGGGAAAGTAAATAAATAGTAGGAGGAGAAAAAGGGAGAGGGAAGAGAGGTGGGAAAAAGAGTAAGGGAAGAGTTAGGCCTCTTTCACACGAGGCATCCGTATGTCCGTTTTTCATCCTTCCGTTTTCGGATGAAAAACGGACATACATGTATCCCTATGGAGCGGCGGATGTCAGCGGTGACATGTCCGCTGACATCCGCCCCGCTCCGATCCGAAAAGTGTAACGGAGGAAAAACCTACTTTTTCCTCCGTTTTCGGATCGGATCGGATGACGACGGACACTACGGACCGTCATCATCCGATCCCCCCATAGGGGAGAGCGGCGCTCTGACAGGTCCGTCGCTGCACAGCGTGCAGCGATGGACCTGTCATCTTCCTGCTCAGCGGGGATCGGCGGAGCTATCCCTGCTGAGCAAGCGGATGTTCACGGGGCGGATCATGACTGATCTGCCCCGTGTGAAAGAGGCCTAAGAGGGATAAGTTTAGGATATAAATGGATTGTAATAGATAGGCTTACTTATAGATATATATAACAAAGATAAATAATTGTGTCTGCGCTAAGAAAAATTATAATACGTGATAAAAAAAAAAAAAATTAAGATTTATAAATATCAGCAATAACAAATATTCAATCTTAGATGCTAAAAGCAATAATCAGTGCCATTCGCCTGTGAGAGAAATGCATAACTAAATGAATAAAACAAATAAATAGACATGCAACATGCAAAAAGTGGGAAGTCCAAGTGCTAGTTATATAATAATGAAGTGTCCAAAACTCAGTTCAAATCGGTTCCTAAAAAGTAAATATAAAGTGCAAAAATATAGTGTCCATAAAGATTGGTATTCCTCATGCTCTTCCTATATGGTGTACATATTAAGGCATGCTTCAGTGCTCTCCAGTGACCCCCAATCGTGTATGCGCTCACCTCTGAGCGTGTGACACAGTAATTAAACAGTGTCTAAACACGCATTGGAGCCACTCCTGGGCTCATATATGGTCTGCTGGTAATGATCTCCACCTCGCTCAGATAAACATCAATGGTAACATGTATAAGAAAAGAGGAAACTGCATAGCATAATATCGCCAGGGATTTATTAAAAAAATCATAAAACAGTTCCCTTCAAGGGGGTACTCACAATGTGTGGGTGCGTGAGTGCACCATCCTATCCAGAATGTGGTATACAGGTAACCAGATAGATAGCTCGTATGGCGTGCGGTGTGGTGTACAATCCTCTGCTTCTCTGTGCTGACAGCTCCGTCCTGCCCCTCCCCTACGCGTCTTCGGGAAAGGGATCACGTGCCTTCATCTGGGGGATCTAATAGGACGGACGCTCTATGTGTTGTATATTGTGACGGTGGCCATTTTGCCTGGGACCGCTGACAAGACTAGTGATAGACTACAGCTGTGTGAAAACAGCAGCGAACAGCGCTGACCGTCAGTCACACTAGCCTAAGATAAGCAGACTAGTCTTAGACTAGTGTGACTGACGGTCAGCGCCGTCACTATATATAACACATAGAACGTCCGTCCTATTAGATCCCCCCAGATGAAGGCACGTGATCCCTGTGCCGAAGACGCGTAGGGGAGGGGTAGGTAAAAACTGTGCCATGGGAGTTTACTGCCACTTTAAAATTGAGCATGTCTGTGAAACAATGACTAACTTTGATATCCAAAATTTTCCATAGGCAACACTTTAAAAGCCCCTACAGGTCATTCGTTTAGAGTTGGCAGTGATTGCTAGCCCAACAATTATTGCTGTCACTCCAGCATAGGTGGTGATATGTAACCTGTTTAGTGCAATCAACCTAATAATTCCAAACACTTAAAATGTATGAAAACCCAATCATTAACCACTTAAGCCGAGGAGTATTTTGCTGGCCAAAGACCAGAGCACTTTTTGCGATTCGGCACTGCGTCGCTTTAACTGACAATTGCGCGGTCATGCGACGTGGTTCCCAAACAAAATTGAGGTCCTTTTTTTCCCTCAAATAGAGCTTTCTTTTGGTGGTATTCTATCACCGCTGCGGTTTTTATTTTTTGCGCTATAAACAAAAAAAGAGCGACAATTTTGAAAAAAAGCATTGTTTTTTACTTTTTGCTATAATACATTTTCCCAAAAAATATATAAAAGAAACATTTTTTTCCTTCGTTTAGGCCGATACGTATTCTTCTACATATTTTTGATTAAAAAAATCGCAATAAGTGTTTATTGATTGGTTTGCACAAAAGTTATAGTGTCTACAAAATAGGGGATAGTTTTATGGCATTTTTATTAATAATTTTTTATTTTTTTTTTTACTAGTAATGGCGGCGATCAGCGATTTTTATCGTGACTGCGACATGGCTGACACATCGGACAATTTTGACACATTTTTGGGACCATTGGCATTAATACAGCGATCAGTGCTAAAAAAAATGGCATTGATTACTGTAAAAATGTCACTGGCAGTGAAGTTGGTTAACCACTAGGTGGAGCTGTAGGGGTTAAGTGTGTCCTAGGGAGTGATTTCTACTGGGGGGGGGGGGAGCAGCTGTGTGTGACACGACACTGATCACCGCTCCCGATCACAGGGAGCAGAGATCAGTGACAGTGTCACTAGGCAGAATGGGGAGATGCTTGTTTTACATTAGCATCTCCCCGTTCTTCCTCACCGTGAGACGATCGCGGGTATGCCCGCTGACATTGGGGACCCACGGTCACGCAAGCCGCCTCTTAAAGGGCAACGTACAGGTACGATAATCTGCCTGTACGTGCCCTTCTGCCACAGTATGTCTGCGTGAGGCGGTCGGGAAGCCGTTAACCACTTAAGCCCCCAAACCATTTGGCTGGCCAAAGACCAGAGCACTTTTTGCGATTCGGCACTGCGTCGCTTTAACTGACAATTGTGCGGTCGTGCAAAGTGGCTCCCAAACAAAATTAACGTCTTTTTTTCCCCACAAATAGAGCTTCCTTTTGGTGGTATTAGATCACCTCTGTGGTTTTTATTTTTTGCACTATAAACAAAAAAAGATATTTTTTTACTTTTTGCTATAATAAATATCCCCAAAAAATACATAAAAAACTATTTTTTTTTTTTCCTCAGTTTAGGCCGATACATATTCTTCTACATATTTTTGGTAAAAAAAATCGCAATAAGCATTTGGATTGCGCAAAAGTTATAGCGTCTACAAAATAGGGGATAGTTTTATGGCATTTTTATTAATATTTATTTTTTTTTACTAGTAATGGCGGCGATCAGCGATTTTTATCTTGACTGCGACATTATGACAGACAGATTGGACACTTTTGGCGCTATTTTGGGACCATTCACATTTATACAGCGATCAGTGCGATTAAAAATACATTGATTACTGTGTAAATGTGGCTGCCAGTGAAGGGGTTAACAAGGAGGGGGTGCTGCAGGGGTTAAGTGTTTCCTAGGGATGTGTTCTAACTGTGGGGGGGGGTGGGCTATGTGTGACATGACACTGATCACGGCTCCTGATTACAGGGAGCTGTGATCAGTGTCATTAGGTCGAACGGGGAAATGCTTGTTTACATCAGCATTTCCCCGTTTATCCTCTCCATGAGACAATCGCGGGTATCCCCATTGACATCGGGTCTGCGGATCTCGCGATCACACTCACGGAGCACACGCGACCACACTGCGCCAAATTTAAAGGGACGTACCTGTACGCCAATTTGCCTGTCCATGCCATTCTGCCGACATATATGTACATGCGGCGGTCGGCAAGTGGTTAAAAACTCATGTATTTTTTATTGTTAGTGAAAATAACTTTTGAAATTACAATAATTTTAAAATCTGCAGCTTTACCTAAAATATATCTTTTAAACCAGCTATGAAGGTCTTTATTCAGGCACTGAACTTGTTATAGGGCTTTAGATGAAGACATCAAAAACACATTGTGCAGGCATATTCCATGCATGCATAGAGACAAGTGGTGGCTTCAAAGAGGTTTATACATGGGCAACATAGAGACAAATTGCAGATGTTCGATACACCTAGATTTGGTAAACTAAATGTGATTTAGTTAGGATTTGCATAAACTGTATAACCTTATAAAACCAACCTTAGCCCTTAAATAGCCAGATTTACTTTATCAAGCGTCAAAAGTAAATCTGCCACATTCATGCAGCTCCATACTTAGGTCACATTCACACTGACAATTTAGGTATGTATGTATAATTTAAACCGATTGACATAAACTGACTGTAACATAGTTTTTCAATGCTTAAAAAAAAAAAATAATTATCCAGACTGTTTATAATTTTAATTTTTTTCCCTTTCAGCCTTTTATGCCTCTTTCACAAAACAGGCTTGAGTACGATTCGGAGGATAGTCAAGGAAGCGATGATGAGGAAGAAGATTATGATGTCTCATTATCAGAAGTCCAGATCCAGGAACACTCCAATCCTAACTCATATAGGTATACCATGGCAATACAAGGTGCTGAACAGAAATAGAACAGTGTATTTGCACGACCCTTTCAGCATAGTTCACATTATAAACAGACTAATGTTTAGAATGGCAACTAGGATTTCTTGTAGCAGTGTTGACCTTAAACCAGTTAAGATTAGGGACACCTTAGACTTTGGCTGAGCTCAGTTTCACATGTGAAACTACTGAGACCTGCTGTCAGCCTAGGTCCCAACACATCTAGCTGTTAATTGTAATGTGAGTGTGTGTGGAAAAATATCTATATATACTATGTGTGTATATGTTTGTATGTATGTATGTATGTATGTACAGTTGTGCTCATAAGTTTACACACCCTGGCAGAATTTATGATTTCTTGGGCATTTTTCAGAGAACATGAATAACACAAAAACATTTCTTTCACTCGTGGTTAGTGTTTGGCTGAAGCCATTTATTATCAATCAACTGTGTTTACTCTTTTTAAATCATAATCACAACAGAAACTACCCAAATGACCCTGATCAAAAGTTTACATACCCTGGTGATTTTGGCCTGATAACATGCACACAAGTTGACACAAGGGGGTTTGAATGGCTATTAAAGGTAACCATCCTCACCTATGATCTGTTTGCTTGTAATTAGTGTGTGTGTATAAAAGGTCCAATGAGTTTCTGGACTCCTTACAGTCCCCTGCATCTTCAACCCAGTGCTGCACTGACGTTTCTGGATTCTGAGTCATGGGGAAAGCAAAAGAATTGTCAAAAGATCTGCAGAAAAGGTAGTTGAACTGTATAAAACAGGAAAGGGATATAAAAACATATCCAAGGAATTGAGAATGGCAATCGGCAGTGTTCAAATTCTAATCAAGAAGTGGAAAATGAGGGGTTCTGTTGAAACCAAACCACGGTCAGGTAGACCAACTAAAATTGCAGCCACAACTGCCAGGAAAATAGTTTGGGATGCAAAGAAAAACCCACAAATAACTTCAGGTGAAAGTCAGGACTCTGAAAACATGTGGTGTGGCTGTTTCAAGATGCACAATAAGGAGGCACTTGAAGAAAGATGGGCTGCCTGGTCGAATCGCCAGAAGAAAGCCATTACTACGCAAATGCCACAAAGTGTCCCGCTTACAACATGCCAAACAGCACAGAGACAAGCCTCAAGCCTTCTGGCACACAGTCATTTGGATAGGTCGGCCAAGTCGACCTATCATTGGCTACAGCAGAATAAAGTGAAGGTTCTGGAGTGGCCATCTCAGTTTCCTGACCTCAATATCATTGAGCCACTCTGGGGAGATCTCAGACGTGCAGTTCATGCAAGACAGCCCAAGAATCTAGAGGAACTGGAGGCTTTTTGCCAAGCGGAATGGGCAGCGTTACCACCCGAGAAGATAAATAGCCTCATCGACAAATACCACAAAATACTTCAAGCTGTCATTGATATTAAGGGGGGCAGTACATGGTATTAAGTACTGGGGTATGTAAACTTTTTTGATCAGTGTCATTTGGGTAATTTTTGCTGTGATTATGATATAAAAAGAGTCAACATAGTTGATTAATAAATGGCTTCAGCCAAACACTAACCATAAGTGAGAGAAGTTTTTGTGTTATTCATATTCTCTGAAAAATGGCCAAGAAATCATAAATTCTGCCAGGGTATGCAAACTTATGAGCACAACTGTGTGTGTATATATTTGTCAGATATATATATATTATAGAGAGAGAGAGAGAGAGAGAGCGATACACATTTTTAACAACAACGTTTAAAGAGAGAGCTTGTACCAAGTATACAGTGCAGGTAGGTATGGAGTTGTCTGCACATATCTGCAACAGATCCCACCCTTGATTGTGCAGGACTAAAACCATTTTTTAGTGTAAACACGCTACTTTCATCACTGCACTTTGGATTGCTGCCTTTTTTTAAAGTGATTCTAAAGGTTCAGAATTTTTTTTTTTTAAATAACAAACAAGTCATAATTACCTGCTCTGTGCAATGGTTTTGCACAGGGCAGCCCCAATCCGCCTCTTCTCAGGTCCCCCGGCAGCAATCCCGGCTCATGCACCCAGAGTAAGTTGCTTGCTCTGGGGGAACTTGTGTGAACTCACTCCCAAACCACCTCTGTGTGTCTGAGACACACAGCACGTGGCTTGGGCCCCACCCCCCTGCTCCCTCCTCACTGGCTGTGATTGACAGCAGTGGGAGCCAATGGCTTCCGCTGCTGTGTCTCAGCCAATAAGGAGGGAGAGACTTTGGAGATCAGGGGGCTTCTGTGCACAGTGCTCGATCGAGATGGGGCTCTAGTAATGCCCCATACACACGATCCGATTATCGGACGAATGATCGAATGATTTTTTTGCATGCTAATCCCACGTCGAATCTGATGCATTTACTAAAGTCACAAAAATTCTCGTACGAAAGAATAAAAGTTCGGAAGTTATGTTGTGTTGTAATGCATTTGTATTGCATTTTTGAACGACAGCTGTACTGTTGAAACGAAAATCGTACGATCTGGCATCGTACAAAAAAAATTTCCGTGCATGTCCAATAGAATAATATCGGATATACTGTCCTGATCGGTTTTTGAAAGCTCTGTACTAACTATCTGATTATCGTATGTTCGTTTCGAATGCAACATTTTTCGTATTATTTTCGGATCGTGTGTACGGGGCTTAAGTATTAAGGGGGCCTGAATGGAGAGCTGCACACTGAAGGTTTTTTTACCTTCATGCAAAGAATGCATGAAGGTAAAAAACCTTCAGCCTTTAGAGCCACTTTACATGTTCCTGAACCTCTGCCATGGCCATGGCATCTCTCTCCCTTTTTTTACATTTTTTTTTTTATATATATATTTTATAAGAGAATGTTTGTTACTTTCTAAACATTTAAAAGAAAAAAAAAATTTTTTGTTTTCTTTTTGTATTTTTGGTTGATTTTTAAAGCCAATTTCATTTTATAAATAACCTTTGTATCAGAAACACATTTTTTTGTGTTTCGTGCCATCTCACTCATGGGGAGGCTGGGGTTATTGAAATCTGTCACTCTCTTAAAACCACTGAATAAGCATTCTGATGTATGATGCCTCAATAAATGGACATTAGTAAGTTTATTGCTCAGCTTGTGGCCCATATCAGATTGTGAACAGTTAAATTTTTTAAAATTTGCGTACGTTGTCTTTACCTTCTAGCTGGGCTCTGATGCGTCTTGCAATGGTACAATTTGTCCTTCAGAATTTGAAAGGCTTTTACCCGTTGGCTGGACATGACCTTTCAGGTAACTAAAAACTGATGTTTGTACTACGTTGAAACTACCAGTGTGTGTTGATGCTCCGATGAGTCATAATAGGAAATGTTATATTGTTTTTAACTCGGTGTGTCATTGATAAGGGATGAGTAGCCTGTTGATCAGTTTCGTTGTTGGAATTTTCTTACTGTCGACTATCATTCAGATGCTGTAAAAAGTGTTAGTCCTTTTTTTGTATGTTGTACAGATACTAAGGTTCTTAAGGAAATCTATTTTCCAAAGGTTTATCGGTCATATTAAGAGTATGAACCCCCTGTGATTCTCATAGATTTTATAGGCACTATTGTGGCTGAAGGGAGGTTCAGCTTTTGAGTTTATGATCCGTGATAACGAAGCAAAAAAAAAAAAGGGGGGGCCGTATCTCCACTCACACTGAAGAAGCTGGCAGCTCAGTGAACTCTTCATTGCAGCACCTTTATTGGCCACAGTGTCTAAAATGCTAACGTGTTTTGGCCACAACAGCCTTCCTCATAGCATTGACTATACTATGAGGAAGACTGTTGTGGCAACGCGTTAGCATTTCAGGCACTGTATGCCTTAGCATTTTAGACACTGTATGAGTTGATATGTAGCCAATAAAGATTCTGCAATGAGTTCATCGAGCTGCCGGCTTCTTGGATGTGAATATGCCATATTGGGGAATAGAACTTGTCAGCCTGAGCACCGGTTTCCAGACACTAAAGTCAGATTAAACAGTCGAGTTAGGGTATGCTATTTTTCACCATCTTTCCAGTATCTGACCTGGGAAAAAAAGTAGTTATCAGAGACTGAATTTCCTTTTGATTCTTACAGATCTTCCTGTAGCCTCACCCCTCTGTCATGCCACTCTCAAGACTTTGCAAAGGTGGGAACAGGTGCTCCTGCGAAGACTTGAAATTTATGGAGGTCCACCACAGGATTTTATTACCATGCCAAGCACAGACGAGGTTCTGTCTGCTGGACCTGCAATCTTGAGGCACAAAGCTTTGTTGGAGCCAACAAATACACCTTTTAAGTTGGTATTCTTGCAGCTAATGCAAATTTTCCTAATGTTCTGTAAAATGCTAAAACTTAGTGATAGGTAAATGGTTGGCATACAACTGTTGAAAATCCTCACTGATATATTTCATACATAATAATTTGAGTAATGTTTAATTGTTTTCTTGTATATATGTAAAAGAAAAAAAAATTTAGGCCTTAAAGCATTCTTAAACCCAAAACCGAAAATGTCATATATTGCACTTTACCAATCATTGGATGTGGTGGCAACATTAGTTTACCCTCTGTTTTCACTTGGTGATCTGACCAGTAACACACTACCTGTATTGGAGTGATTCAACTCTGGATGAAGGAGAACAGGGGCACCATTGGACAGCAACATTGTCAATCTGGAGTAGGGAAATGTTGGATGTACTAGCAGGTTTAGACACACTAACAAATTGAAGCCTCCAGCTTACACTTTATATACACAGTTACAGCATACAGTCTTTTTTTCCTTTTGAGATAAAGGTTTTATATAAATAAAAGCTGGTTATTGTAGTAAATGGTTTGTCTCAACTCCGTAACTGCTGCATCTGCGGGACAGCTTGTTTTGTTGTTTTACTGGCAAGATCACCAGGTGAAAATAAAGGAAAGAAAGCCTAAAAAAGAAAACTGATGCAGTCATCACATCTAAGAATTGTTAAGTGGCAGTATGTTTGCTTTGGGGTTTTATACCACTTTCATTGGGTTATCCAGTTCCACATAAAGGCTGTATTTTGGAGAAATGCATATACTTGCACAAAGCTGATGTATACCCTAGATCTGTAGTTCTCAACCACTGGGCCTCGGTCTCTTCTTTTCTGGAGCTCGAGTCTTTTTTTCTACACTTTAGTATATAGAGATAAGATTCACACTTTTTCAGCGAGGTGCGTTGAATTAGCCACTTAAGGACCGAGCCTCTTTTTTACACTTGTTGTTTACAAGTTAAAATATTTTTTTTTTGCTAGAAAATTACTTAGAACCCCCAAACATTATATATATTTCTTTATCGTACATCATGGGACACAGAGCCTTAAGTAATTACTTAATGGGTTATGGGCCACCTTCAGGTGTTGACACTGGTATACCAAATACAGGAACTTCACTCCCCTATATAACCCCTCCTCCTTCCAGGAGTACCTCAGTTTTTTCGCCAGTGTCTAAGGTGTTGGTCACGAGTGAAGATGTGCTCTGAGGAGCTCCAGGAGGGATCCATGCTGGATTTAAATTTCTCTATAGACCGGATCCATCCAAGCCACTGAGACCACATGATGGTCTTGCATAGAAGATTGAGGTTTTGCCTGTAACGCTTCTCTTTTGAGGGCTGGACCCCAGTAACCAGGACTCTTTTTGGTCTTGCTACATTACCTAAAGTTGCTCCTGAGGGGTGCTATACAGGTTCAAAGGAGTGGAACCCCTATTATAGGGACCCGGTCTTTGAAGGTTTACTAATCCAACCCGCCGTGATGGGTAAAGTTTGGATCTGTCTATTTCAGCAGATCCTGTAGCAAGGATAAGGTAAGGAAAGAAGCCCAGGAACTTTAAAAAGTCCACCTATGCCTTTTTCTTCCATATATATAAAAACTTTGTATGCCTTAAAGATATCTCCACTAGAGGTAAATTACACATACCTTGGTACGTTGCTTCTCAGCAGCTCTGTGTCCGGCTATAACAGCGTGTGTGGTCCCAGCAGCCAGAGGGGGGTTCTTAGTTGAACAAATGGCATTTCCTCTTCTGAGGGAACTAAGTGGGGGTACAGCAGTAGTTCATAATGACATATTTTATGTATAGACGGCCCCTACTAGAACAGTTATCTAGGAACCAAACACCACTGCTGATAAACCCCCCCCCCCCCCCATACCCCTCTCCTCCCGGAGAGGTGCGGTGGCGGCTTCTACAGTTATATATATATATATATATATATATATATATATATCAGACTTGCCTTTTATATGAACACTATCCATGCATAAGTTTTTTGCGCCCCAGCCTTGTATTACAAGGCAGCACGTTCTCTGGCAGGTGTCAGACGGTGGGTAATGCAGCCATAGCTTGGAGGCTCTGACGGCCAGCGCCCCCTCCTCCTCCTCGGGTCTGCATTTGCAGACCTGAATGCCGTCTGCGCATGCAGACTATTGTCATTTTTTTTTTTTTTTAACAAGGAGGGGGGTGGGTATTGCAGAGGGCCATGGTCTAAGAAGTAGGCGGCACCGTGTGCAGGACGTAGCGTCCATGTGGAGCACACGGCGCGTACACTAAGGGGCGGAAGACGTTAAGGACGCCTCATCAGGCTCTCACCTGAGGCTTTACAGCACAGACGCTCTCATTATCAGAAATCTCTATAACTTTACAGAGGAAGTCTGACACACCTAAGGAATACAGGAGCGCTGGGCATGTAAGGGATGTATACAAGAGCTCCCTGCACAACAGGCCGTGAGTTGGCCAAACTACCAAAGGCATTATGTTTTGCCATAGACGCTATGAAGCACTCTATTCACCAGGCGTCCCGCCTTGCGCTTGTGCTAGTACACATGCGTAGGACCCTTTGGTTAAAAAATTGGTCAGCTGAAGCACCTTGCAAGAAGCTTCTGACTAGTTTCCCCTTTCATGGGGAGCGACTATTTGGCGATAATTAGGATAAATGCATCCAAACGATTTTTAGTGGGAAGAGTACTCTCTTGCCGGTCAAATGAAATTATAAACATTCTTCTTCATTTAAACTGACTTTTTCTTCTGCGCCAGGGGCATCCACCTCTAGAGGAAAACCTCAGGATCAGGTCCAGGCTCAAAAGAAGACCTGGGGCCAGAAATCTACAAAGCAGAATACTAAAGCCTCATCATGAAGAAGTGCCCCCCCTCACCAGAGTGGGGGGAAGACTTCTGCAATACTCAGAAGTCTGGCAAAAGAAAATTCAGGACAGATGGGTCATCTCCACAGTATCTCTAGGATACAAACTAGAATTTCGGGAGTTTCCACCATCTCTTTTGCTGAGATCAAACGTTCCCAAAGATCCAGGGAAAAGGCAATCTCTGTTTCAAGCATTAGACGATTATTGGCTCAGGGGGTGATCATACAGATTCCCACAGAAGAGCAAGGTTTGGGGTTTTATTCAAACCTGTTTACGGTACCAAAACTGAATTGAGGTGTCAGACCCATTCTAGATCTAATGAATCTAAATCAGTTCCTGAAAATTTGCTCCTTAGGCATGGAGTCGATCAGGTCAGTAGTTTCTATCCTTCAAAGAAGAGAACTTCTGGCATCCATCGACATCAGGGATGCATATCTGCATGTCCCTATATTTCCCGCTCACCAAAGGTTTCTGCGATTCCAAGTAGCAGCACTTTCAGTTTGTAGCCTTGCCCTTCGGGCTAGCTACAGCACCCCGGATGTTCACGAAAGTACTGGCCCCACCTCTAGCCAGGTTAAGGGCACAGGGCATAACAGTCTTGGCGTACCTAGACGATCTATTACTAATAGACCAGTCAGTGGCTCTCTTGGAGCAAAGTGTACGCATTACAACCAGTTAGCTGGAAAGTCTGAGTTGCATTCTCAACCTAGAGAAGTCTTCCTTAAAACCACTAAGAAAGCTGGAGTATTTGGGCCTGATCATAGACACAGCCCAGAAAAAGGTGTTTTTGCCTCCAGCAAAGATCAGCTCCATATAAGAGCTGGTGCAGATGGTCAGGTCAAAAAGAAATCCCTCAATTCACCTTTGCATGAGGTTGTTAGGAAAGATGGTGGCTTCATTCGAAGCAGTCCCCTATGCCCAGTTCTATTCTAAGATTGTTGCAAAACAGTATGCTGTCTGCTTGGAACAAAACGATCCAAGCTTTGGACTTGCCAATGTGGCTGTCCCCAAGAGTGTCCCAAAGCCTCAGTTGGTGGTTACTAACCCAGAATTTGCTGAAAGGAAAATCCTTCAGACCAATTATCTGGAAAGTAGTAATGACAGATGCTTTCAGGCTGGGGAGCAGTACTAGAGAAAACCAAGCCCATCAAAAACCAAAAGAGCCTTACTCATCAACATCCTAGAGATTCGGGCAGTGCATCTGGCTGTGAAAGCCTGGACTTCCAGATTAAGGGATTGTCCTGTCAGGATCCAATCTGACAATGCCACAGCTGTGGCCTATATCAATCACCAAGGGGGCACCAAGAGTCTCTCAGTGCAGAGAGATGTGAACCCTATTCTTACTTTGGCAGAAAGGAATGTTCAGTGCCTATCGGCAGTCTTCATTCCGGGGGTAGAGAATTGGCAAGCAGACTACTGAAGTCGCCAGCAGTTATTCTCAGAGGAATGGTCTCTTTACCCCAACATTTTTCGAGCTATTTGCCAAAGATGGGGGACTCCGGACATAGATCTTCTAGTGCCCAGATTCAACATGAAGTTAGTCAGCTTTGTGTCCAGGACAAGGGATCCACTCGCATGCGGAACGGATGCATTGGTGACCCCGTGGGATCAATTCTCACTGATCTATGCATTCCCCCCTATTCTGGTGCTACCACAGCTTCTTTGCAGAATCAAGCTGGAAAGAAAGCTGGTAATTCTGGTAGCACCAGCATGGCCCAGAAGGTCATGGTATGCAGAAATCGTAAAGATGGCAGTGGAGCAGACCTGCTCTCACAGGGGCCGATATTCCATCCTACCTTACGAACGCTAAATATAATGGCCTGGCTATTGAAACCCACATTCTGAAAAAACGTGGGCTTTCCGGATCAGTTCTCTCTACTTTGATTAATGCAAGGAAGCCAGCGTCTAGAGCTATATATTATAGAGTCTGGAAGTCTTATGTTTCCTAGTGTGAATCCAAGGGTTGGCACCCTCGGAGATATATCATAGGCAGAATTCTTGCCTTTCTACAATTAGGCGATTAAATTGACCTTGAGTACCATTAAGGGCCAAGTCTCAGCCTTATCGATCTTATTTCAAAGACCGCTTGCTACGCTTTCTTTAGTCCCAGGTTTCATGCAAGGGGTGATGCGGATTAATCCGCCAGTTAAATCAACTTTGAGCCCTTGGGACTTGAACTTTAGTTTTGTCAGTGTTACAAAAACAGCCTTTTGAACCGATACAGCATATTCCCTTAGTCCTTCTGACAAGGAAGCTGGTGTTCTTGGTTGCTATATCCTCAGTAAGGAGTTGACTGCTCTTTCATGTAAAGAGCCATACTTGATTATTCATGAGGACAGAGTGGTGTCACGCCCTTGTCCAGATTTTTTGCCAAAAGTGATCTCAGGTTTTCACCTGAACCAAGATATTATCCTGCCATTGTTTCTACCAAAACCACGTTCCAGGGAAGAGAAGTCACTACATTGTCTTGATGTGGTGAGAGCAGTGAAAATCTATTTAAAGGCAACTGCTCTGATTCGTAAGACTGATGTCTTATTTATTCTGCCAGAAGAGGGCCTTAAGAAAGGACAGGCAGCATCGAAATCCACTGTCGCTAAGTGGATTCGGCAAGTTATAATTCAAACTTATTATTTAAGGGGTAAGATTCCCCCTTTTCAAGTTAAGGCGCACTCTACCAGGTCGGTTAGTGCTTCTTGGGCAGTGCGTCACTAGGCCTCCATGGCTCAGATCTGCAAGGGCGCAATTTGGTCTTTAGTACATACATTCACAAAATTTTATCAGGTGGATGTAAGGAGGTATGAGGATATTGTCTTCGGGCGCAGTGTGCTGCAGGCAGCAGTATAAGTCCTCAGGTCTGGGGGTGCCCTACGGGTTGTCTCTCCCTCCCCTCAAGTAGCATTGCTATGGGACGTCCCATTAAGTAATTGCTTAAGGCTCTGTGTCCCATGATGTACGATAAAGAAAATAGGATTTTTATAACCACTTACCTGTAAAAAATTTTTGGAGTACATGATGTGACACAGAGGTCCCTCCCCTCTCTTTGGGGTTTATGTATATTGCTTTGCTACAAAAACTGAGGTACTCCTTGAAGGGGGAGGGGTTATATAGGGGAGTGAACTTCCTGTATTGGGTATACTAGTGTCCACACCTGAAGGTGGCCCATAACCCATTAAGTTATTACTCAGGCTCTGTGTCCCATGATGTACTCCAGGAAAAGGATTTTACAGGTAAGCTGTTGTAAAAATCCTATTTTTTTTTAACACCCTAGAGAATAAAATTGCAAATACTCTGTCACACCGTATTTGCGTGGCGGGTCTTACAAGCGCACTTTTTTGGGGAATATACACTTTTTTTGACTCAAAAATAAGACAACAGTAAAGTTAGCCCAATTATTTTTTCATATTGGGAAAGATAATGTTACACCGAGTAAATTGATACCCACCATCTCACGCTTCAAAATTGCGCCCGCTTGCGGAATGGCGACAAACTTTTACCCTTAAAAAAAATCTCCATAGGCGATGTTTAAAATTTCTGCAGGTTACCAGGTTTGAGTTACAGAGAAGGTCTAGGGCTAGAATTATTGCTCTTGCTATAACGGTCATGGCGATACCTCACATGTGTGGTTTGAACACCGTTTTCATATGCGGCGTAAAAATCCCTTGTAATAGAAAAAAAAGCATGACAGGACCTCTTAAATATGGAATCTGGGGTCAAAAAGACCTCAGATCTCATATTTACACTAAGATGCAATATATAAAATAAAAAAAAAAAAATTCTCCTGTTAAGAGCTATGGGTGGAAGTGACGTTTGACGTCGCTTCCGTCCTTCCATGCTATGGAGCCGAGCAGGGGGAATCTTCCCCTCATTCAGCAGCCAGGCATCCATGGGAGAGGATGCAATCATCTCCGCCGTTATCGGCGGGTCCGGTAAGCTGTGGAGACTGGAGCGCGGCGGGAGGGGGGTGGGCATAAAAGTGATCCTGTGGCGAATATGCCACAGAGGCCACTTTTATTCTAAAGGGAAACGCACAGCGTTCCCGAAAATACCAGGGTTATGGCAGCTAGCCCGGTATTTAGCGTCATAGTACCGACGTATGGGTACATCGTTTTGCGTGAAGTGGTTAATGTACATCAGCACATTGTGGAGCCATTCATTTTTAATAGCACCCCAGCACAGCTCCAACACGTTTGCATTACAGTGCACAGCATTGCAACCATTGTGTATTTTGGTGTGTTGTGTCGCCAGAAAATTTTTTTTTTGGTGCATTCAGAGCTCATTTACATTAACGTTAAAAAACACACATTAATACAACCCACCAGGGCATCAAGTTCTGAATGGGCCCCGAATACACAGCATGCAATCACTTTCCACTAGCTAGTTACATTTTAGGCTTTAAACAACATATTTTGGTTCAGTGTTGGTAACAACTTACTTTAACCTTTTAAGTCTTTTTAATTAACATATTTTCTGCTATTTCGCTGTTTAGATCCAAGCACTCAAGTACCTTGCCAGTAAAGAGGCTTTGGCAATATCTAGTAAAACAAGAGGGCATCCAGGAAACCTTTATAAGGAATATTTTTACAAAGAAAAGATCTTTGAATGAGGTATGTCTTTAAGCTTTTGTAAAGTCATTTTCTTTTTTTTTATAATGAACAAACACGTAATACTTACCTGCTCTGTGCAGTGGTTTTGCACCAAGCGACCCCATCCTCCTCTTCTTGGGTCACCCTGCCGGCGCTCCTGGCTCCTCCACTTCTCAGTGTGCCGCCATAGGAAGCCGCTTCCTATAGTGGCACACCTTCAGACTAGAGACACAAGGCAGCAAGGCTCAGCCCTGCACCCCCTTTACAGGATTTGACTTTGAGAACTAGCAGGAAATGAGCACTTCTAAATGTATTCTGGTTATTTTCATATGGCTTTCAAATTTTCAGACGGAAACAGATCAGGGTTGTTCAGGAGGAAGAGCAAGAATAATCCACAAAGAGTCTGACATAATTACTGCATTTTCAATAAATAAGGTATGTTCAGTGCATTAATCTTCTCTTCTTGACAATGTTATTAACTCTTTGCTAATCGTTTTTTTTTTTTTAAATCTAACACTTGTTCTTTTTTTGCATATCAAAGAATAGTAGTATAATGAGTAAAATGTATTTTTTAATTGTACATTACAGGACAGACTATGGCTTATACGGCTGTCTGGATCACATCCAGGTGATTGGACACTGGCAAACAAAGTTGTAAAGATAACCCTAATCTAACTCCACCCACTCCCAGCAAGCTTCAGTTTTTTTGCTAGTGTTCTTGGTTGAACGGACGTCTGTCTTTTCTGAGAGAAGCAAACCATTTCCTTTTTAATTGTTTTATTTTTGGTTATTTTTCCTAGCAAGTTAACTAGCTGCTATTGCAGTTTTTCACCTTACACCTTTCCAGATCGGTTGGAAAGATGCAAAAGTGTAACCCAAGCCTCACGCGCTCACCTGGGCACGTAGTGCAATGTGAGGGGTTAGCCACAGGAGTGGTCCACCTCTCGGTTGGTATATTCTCGAAGGGGTTTTCAGGTACTGGGTCCTGTAGGAATGTACCATGGCCCTGGACCTGTATAGCAGTCTGCAGGTTACAACACGTGTTGCATTAAGTGCCAAGGTAAGCACCCATGAGGTATACAGTGCGTGAAACAACATTAAAGGGTACCCCCATAGTGAACTGTCTGGGTACGGCTCCCAAGGTTGACGGTGGGTGCGCCGATCTGGATACACTGCTTCTGTTTGTGGCATTAGACGAAAGTGAGGCGCTGGTTGAAAAATAACTTATTAGCAAAGCATGATTTCTTATTAGCAAAGCATGATGGAGAAAAAGGAGGTCCATCAACCTAAGACACTAGTGTAAAACTGAGGTTTCACGGAGTGGGTTAGAGTTATAGGGAAGGCACCCAGTGGGTGTGTCCCTAAAGCTTGCCAGTGTCCAATCACTTAAAAGTTTGAGCATATAACCCAAGGTCTATAAACACTTTGGCTGTGTCCTGTACGGTACAATTAAGATGGCCTACTTTTTTTTTTGTATCATTTGTATGTTGTTTGTATTTCTTTGATAGGGTTAGGCAAATATTAAGATTGAGGTTGAGGCAAAAAAGTGTCTCTGTGATGAGACTTTAAACAATTGGCTAAACTTTTTATAGTACTTGCCTTTAGCTGCCTGCATGAATAACTAGATCTGTTTTTATAGCACAATGAAAACCTGAAATTTGAGGTCCTCCATTATGCAAATATGGACTCCCTGTTACTAAGTTGCCACTTTGACCCATTTTCTTTTGTGCACTGTCATTGGTTGATTAAACTTCCCAGTAAATTTAGAGGTGGGCATGTGCTCTGTAGCAGGCTTAGGAAGCTGAACAATTCATCTCCTGAGTTTAACGTAAACTTTTGTTAAATACTGTCTTGCCCATTTCACACATTCTTAAGATACACCACTTTACAACTTTTAACCTGACTGCAGATTTTAATATGGAACCCTTTATGATTATACAGCTAACAAAAAAAGAGAAAAAGTTTTAGCTAGTACTACACTTCAAGCAGAAGGGCAGACAAACATTTGGCAAGTCTTTTGCTCTGAATTAATATGAACTGAAGCTTCTGAGCATGCTGATGGTACAGTTTCTGTTCACCAGATAAAGTGAAGAATTGGCATACAGCGAGCACAGCGTTACACTTGGTTGATTTCTGTGTTAATGTTAATGTAGTTGTAATTTTAAATGCAATCTCCTCTCCTGTGGCTGTCCTGCAATTTAGCCATATCACATAAGCCACCTGGTAGTACACAGTGTTATTTGCCAATTCAAACACTATTATTGTTGCGCCGTATTCTATATATGCTATTTCAACCTGTACCTGACATTTTTGTGTTTTTTTTTTTTTAAGATGCTGGAGGAGTAAATCACAGTAGTTTGTCTCTGTGCTGTGCTAAAGCCTATTAGACTCTGCCTATAACTGAAATTTAACTTTTAAGCTCAGTTTTATATATTTTTTTGTGAAAAATGTTCTTTAGTTGTGCAGCAAATATATACAGACACTTTGATGTTTAAGGGAATACAATAGTGCTGTGTGAACTCTCCATGAAGTTCAAGTCTAATATTTATGATTATGCACATAAGTAAAAATCTTTAACAAAAGTAAATGTAATTCATCCATTTTTAGGGAAGACCTAGTCTTTCAGGTGTATTTCTACTGTGGTTTCTTGTGCTATAATACATTTTGTTTCTTGGAATGAGCAGTTTACTTCTTAATCTTAAAATGTGTGCAATTTCTTTACAAGGCCAACAGAAACTGCATTGCTATTGCTTCTAGCCACGATATCCAGGAACTTGATGTGTCTGCAATTCTGGCTACCCAGATTTACTCCTGGATTGATGAGGACTTTGAAACTGAAAATAAAGGGTATTCATTTCTTAATTTTAATAATGATCTTCTGAATTGCTCTAAATTCTTAAAGTGGAAGTTAAGTCCTCTTTTTAAGTTGTACCTACAGATAAGCCTATGTTAAGGCTTACCTGTAGGTGCAGTGAATATCTCCTAAACTTGTACTGTTTAGGAGATATTTACACAGCATGCAGCCAGTGACTTCACCGACGCATGCCATATATACAGCCTAAGTCCGCAAACACAAAAGGAAAACGGGTGAAGATGAAGCGCCGGGGAATTGTCAGCGTTTTGTTGGTCATAATGTGCTATGCGGCTCATACTAGAACATTCTGACCTAAACCTGCTGGGGGGCACAATTTTTTTTTTCCTTTCGGTTTACTACAACTTTAACGTACATATAATTGATTTGTATAGTGTTTGTACTTGACACATAATAAAGCAGGAATAACAATTACTTTAATTGCAAAACAGTATGCACCAGTCTAGGGTTGACACAACTGTAGTCCAGGGGCGGACTGACAACTCATGGGGCCCCCGGGCAATAGGAGATCATGGGGCCCCCCCTGTGTCCCTGCCACACATTACATACATTGGTCTCTACCCCCTTTAGCTGCAGAGGCAGCAGCTGAGGATGTACACATGCTGCGGCAGGAATTATACCCCCTGTTGCTTTTGGTTGGTGATCGTGACCCAATCAAGTAAATAGGGCCACTCTGCAAACACCCAGCAACCATGTGTAATGCACGCAGTAGCAGCATGCTAGTGTGGGATCCAAGGGCTTAAAGCAGGTTATGTGATGAGGCAATACAACACCTCCTTATAGCCTGCGTTAGCCGCTTGATCGCTGTACTGCATAAGGTTGCACAACCTTTGCAGAGCAAGCCCCATGCCAAGCGTGACAGGGTGTATAATTTCTGCTGAGGCTGCAACATGTGTACACCCCTGGACCCCTAGGATGGAAGCAGAGAGGGATCCCTGGGATGGAAGCAGAGAGGGGCAAAGGCTGCGGACATAATACGGGAGGTGGACAGAGGCTGCGGACATACTGCAGGTGGACAGAGGTTGCGGACATACTACAGGAGGTGGACAGAGGCTGCAGACATACTGCAGGTGGACAGAGGCTGCAGACATACTGCAGGTGGACAGAGGCTGCGGACATACTGCAGGTGGACAGAGGCTGCGGACATACTGCAAGTGGACAGAGGCTGCAGACATACTGCAGGAGGTGGACAGAGGTTGCGGACATACTGCAAGTGGACAGAGGCTGCAGACATACTGCAGGAGGTGGACAGAGGTTGCGGACATACTTCAGGAGGTGGACAGAGGCTGCAGACATACTGCAGGTGGACAGAGGCTGCAGACATACTGCAGGTGGACAGAGGCTGCGGACATACTGCAGGAGGTGGACAGAGGCTGCGGACATACTGCAGGAGGTGGACAGAGGCTGCGGACATACTGCAGGAGGTGGACAGAGGCTGCGGACATACTGCAGGAGGTGGACAGAGGCTGCGGACATACTGCAGGAGGTGGACAGAGGCTGCGGACATACTGCAGGAGGTGGACAGAGGCTGCGGACATACTGCAGGAGGTGGACAGAGGCTGCGGACATACTGCAGGAGGTGGACAGAGGCTGCGGACATACTGCAGGAGGTGGACAGAGGCTGCGGACATACTGCAGGAGGTGGACAGAGGCTGCGGACATACTGCAGGAGGTGGACAGAGGCTGCGGACATACTGCAGGAGGTGGACAGAGGCTGCGGACATACTGCAGGAGGTGGACAGAGGCTGCGGACATACTGCAGGAGGTGGACAGAGGCTGCGGACATACTGCAGGAGGTGGACAGAGGCTGCGGACATACTGCAGGAGGTGGACAGAGGCTGCGGACATACTGCAGGAGGTGGACAGAGGCTGCGGACATACTGCAGGAGGTGGACAGAGGCTGCGGACATACTGCAGGAGGTGGACAGAGGCTGCGGACATACTGCAGGAGGTGGACAGAGGCTGCGGACATACTGCAGGAGGTGGACAGAGGCTGCGGACATACTGCAGGAGGTGGACAGAGGCTGCGGACATACTGCAGGAGGTGGACAGAGGCTGCGGACATACTGCAGGAGGTGGACAGAGGCTGCGGACATACTGCAGGAGGTGGACAGAGGCTGCGGACATACTGCAGGAGGTGGACAGAGGTTGCGGACATACTGCAAGTGGAAAGAGGCTGCGGACATATTGCAAGTGGACACAGGTTGCAGACATACTGCAAGTGGACACAGGTTGCAGACATACTGCAAGTGGACACAGGTTGCAGACATACTGCAAGTGGACACAGGTTGCAGACATACTGCAAGTGGACACAGGTTGCAGACATACTGCAAGTGGACACAGGTTGCAGACATACTGCAAGTGGACACAGGTTGCAGACATACTGCAAGTGGACACAGGTTGCAGACATACTTCAGGAGGTGGACAGAGGCTGCGGACATGATAGTGTCCTCCTCAACCCCTCACAGTAGCCTCCTCCTCTGTCCACCATCATATTACTTCTCCACATCAGTGCTGTGTCCTCCTCCTGTGCCACTTTCACCTCTCCACAGATCAGGGCAGCACTGTGCTGCCCTGACCTGTGGAGAGGTGAAATGGGCACAGGAGGAGGACACAGCACTGATGTGGAGAAGTAATATGATGGTGGACAGAACACATCAGTCTCTGTCCCTCTCCTGCATGCCACAGTTCACCCTCTACCGCCTCCGAGCTCCCACTGATGTCCCCCGTTCTCACTCCCCACAGTTTTACTCTCCTCCTCCTCCTCAGTCCTCACCCCTGCTCGGCTTCTCTGTCTCTGTCTCCTCTGCCATAGTGTGTCCCGAGCGTCTATTTGAAAATGGCGCCGGTCGGCGCCATCACGTTACTGCGCATGCGCCGCCCGGCCGAGCGCTGACGAGCTTTCACGAGCCCGGCCGGCTTCGGAGCGGCGCATGCGCAGTTCCATGGTCGGCTCGCGGCCATCTTTTTTACGGGCACCGATGCCCATAACGGCGTTACGGGCAGCTTCAAAAAGCGGTTAATTCTACGGGAGTTTGTCAACACTGTGGGGCCCCCTGCTGGACACCGGGCCCTCGGTCGGCGCCCGATTGACCTAATGGTCAGTCCGCCCCTGCTGTAGTCATATTTATATATGTGTAGTAAGTTTGATTTCAGGCGGGGTCAAAATTAGACATTTGACCATTAAGAACAGTCTTAGTGCACATATCAGAACAGCAGAATGGCAAGGAAACTAACAAATCTGTGGTGTTTAACCAAATCATTCCGCTCAGTTTGATATGCTGTAGAAGAGAGCCATGACATGACACCATTCTCATAATACAGGGCAGCCCTGCAGTTGATCTCACTGCTGCAAAAAATATGAACTGATGTGAGCTGATTGAGTTCCTAACGGATAAGGCAGTCTCAGAGACATTTGGCATAAAATAAAAATTATTGTAGGTTTCGGTTATATAATATTTCTTTGTTTTGTTCATTAGACTTTTTTTTTTTTCTTTAAGTAAACCGATTCTACTTCTGTTCAAGAATGCTTGATGCCAAGACTGGCTGCTTGATTTTCATTCATTGTACTTTGCTATGTGCTGTTGTCTTTTTACAGATCAGATGACTTCTTGGTTGTACACACACGTGATGATATCTCAGCTGCACAGGCATCCACTCCTTACACCCACAGTAACCCAGGCACCCCTATCAACATGCCTTGGCTAGGAGGAATTCAGACTGGAAGGGGTGCGTGTCTGGTAAGTATCGTTGTCCTTTTACTGCATGTAAATACAATATTAAGTTGGTACTTTTTAATATAATAGAGTCGGGTACTGGAGGTCTGGTTTTGTACATCATAAAAGGCAGTATCATAAATGCATTGTTTATGTGAACCTTTTGACTAATGGTCCATTTTTTACTCTAGACAGGAAAAATACATTGGTTCATCTAAAGCTTCCTGTAATTTCTTGTACTAGCTAAAAAGTGCGGTGTCACTGTTGGTATGACTGCACATCATTAAAAATAAGTGTACAGTTTTAAACCCATACAATTATTTGAAATATGTTATTGTAACTATGTTCAAGGTTCTTTTTCAATATACTGTCATGAAATGTCTTCTGTAATATTGCATAGTCGTAATTATTACCATCTCTTGGTTGATATATGCAGTAATCATGTTGGTTATTTAACCACTTAAGGACCAGGCCTATTTTTTCAAACTTGTTGTTTACAAGTTAAAATCTGTTTTTTTTTTTTGTTTTTTTTTTTTGTTTTTTTTTTTTGTTTTTTTTTTTTGTTTTTTTTTTTTTTTTTTTTTTTGCTAGAAAATTACTTAGAACCCCCAAACACTTATATTGTTTTTTTTCAAACACCCTAGAGAATAAAATGGCGGTCGTTGCAATACTTTATCACACCATATTTGCGCAGCGGTCTTACAAAACGCAATTTTTTGGGAAAAAAATACACTTTTTTGAATAAAAAAAAATAAGAAAACAGTAAAGTTAGCCCAATTTTTTCTATATTGTGACAGATTGTTACGCCGAGTAAATTGATACCCAACATGTCGTGCTTCAAAATTGCGCCCGCTCGTGGCATGGCGACAAACTTTGGTACTTAAAAATCTCCATAGGCGATGTTTAAAAATTTCTACAGGTTACCAGTTTTAAGTTAGAGGAGAGTCTAGTGTTAGAATTATTGCTTCCGATCTTATGATCTCGGCGAAACCTAAGCACGTGTGGTTTGAACACCGTTTACATATGTGGGCGCTACCTGCGTATGCATTTGATCTGAGCGCAAGCACGGAGGGACGGGGTGCTTTCAATTTTTTTTTTCTGGTTTATTTTACTTTTTATCTTTAAGTTTTACACTGTCTTTAAGAGAAAAAAAATTGATTACTTTTATTCTTATTATAAGGAATGTAAACATACCTTGTAATAGAAATAAGCAGGATAAGGGGCTCTTTAATGTGAGATCTGGGGTCAAAAAGACTTCAGATCTAACATTTAGACTTAAAAGCAATAAAAAAAATCTTAAAAAAAAAAAAAATTCCCCTTTGAGACCATTGGGCAGAAGTGACATTTCACGTTGCTTCCGTCATCCAATGGTATGGAGTTGAGTGGGGGCCATCATTCCCTCACTCAACTTCCTGCCTCTCAGGGGAGAGGATCGGATCGTCTCGGCCAATACCAACTGATCTGGTAAGCGGCAGAGACGACGGGAGGGGGGGGGCACCTCTCCTGCCGCTGATAAAAGTGATCTTGCGGCAAATCCGCCACAGAGACCACTTTTATTTTAAAGTGAACCGCCTGCCATTTTTAAAAATACCAGGGTTATTGCAGCTATAACAGTATTTAGCATCAAAGTACCAATGTATAATGACAGCGGGCGGTCCGGCAGCGGTTAAGAACTGTCACACGGTGGAGCAGGCAGATGGTGGAAGCCTTCGTCGAGGGCGGTGGTGGGTATCGTGGTTGACAATGGATCTACATTGTTTTTTTGGGGGTTTTTTTTTTACATTTTTAAAATAAAGGACTTGTCAAAAACTGCCTACTGTTATTTTGTACATTTTTTTTTTTTTTGTTTGATAATGAACACTCATTCACACGGGGGGGCGGGATCTGGAGGCCCCCTTATTAAAGGGAGCTTCCAAATTCCGATAAGCCACCCACCTGCAGTCCACCACAACCCCCTTTCAGGGTTGTGGGGAAGAGGCCCTTGTCCCCATCAAGAACTCCTCTATGTTGAGGACATTTGGCCTGGTATGATTCTGAGGGGGGAGGGGGTCGGTGCTTACTCGCCCTGTCCTGTTCCCCCCCCCCTTCTCCCCCCTCCCCTTTCCTGACCTGCCAGATTGCATGCTCGGATAAGGGTCTAGCATGGATTTTTTTTTTGGTGGGGGGAGCCCCACACCGTATGTTTTTTGGGTTTTTTTTTTTTTTTTTAAATTTTGGTGTGGGGTTCCCCTCAAAATCCATACCACCTGAAGGGTCTAGTATGCATTGGGTAGGGGACTCCACGCCCTTTTTTTTTTTTTTTTTTTTTTCATTGCTTTTTCACAACTAGTACACAAGTCGCACCCAAATGACATCTATATGATGCAGGTGCAACTTTGAGGGTTTACATTAAGGTCTATGGACCTCAAATCACATAAAATTCAGACCAAAGTAGTGCAGGAACTACTTTGAAGTCACTGTGGCTTGAAGTTGCACAGATATGAACGGTATTAATAGGGCAGTGGTTTTCAACTCCTTTCTTCAGGACCCACTAACAGGCCAGGTTTGCAAGATAACTTAAATACATGACAGGTGATATAATTTTCTGCTCAGTGATTGCGGTATTCTAGTCTGCATCTTCCCTGTTAGTGGGTCCTGAGGACAGGAGTTGAGAACCACTGTTATAGGGGAACATGGTGTGCGACTTGGCGTGTGACTTTAGGGTCCAAAGTAACACAAGTGGAAATGGAGCCTTAATCAATATTGTAATTCTACATTGTTGCCCTAAAAAGATTTATTCAGAAATCATGCTTGAAATTTGAGGATCATAAAATGGTGTATTTTAAAAACAGCACTATTCCGCAAAGGTCCTTTGTACCAGTAAAAGCATAGCAATTATGTATGTCTTTACCAGTCAGGAGTTGTTTAAAATTGTTTTAACATCAGTATTCTACAAGGAACACCAAATAAATACCAATTAAATTTCAGGTCAAAACCTACCCTATCCCATTTAGACAAAGACGTGTAATGGAAAATAATCAGAAGAATCTGATAACCCAATAGGAAACCGTGAACATTTAAACACAAACTGAGGGCTTGAATTGCCATAATCACAGAATACTTAACCCCTTTCTCCAGAGTGTACGCACTTACGCTTTCTCACAGAAGTAAATATTTTTCTGTATGGTTTCATATATGGGTACGTGTGTTTATGCTGAAAGTGCGGGAAAATGTTCATCCAGGTATCTCCTACACACAAACTCATCTAAAAATGGTGCAGGGGGGAAATATTTTATTGACCATAAATGTGTACATTTTATACAAATTCATCACTGAAGTATCCCTTTTCCCCTAACAGTTGATAAAGAGAACAATCAAAGATGTTCGAAGAATGGCATCACATCCAACACTGCCTTACTGTAAGTTCATAGTGTCTTTGTGAGAATATTAGAAGGGAAATTAGTTTATTTTCATGTTTTGCGTTATTGTAAACTTCATGCCAATTTTTATGATGCAAAGTTCACATTTTTTGCATAGTTGCTGATCCTTACCTTCAGGAAGTTACTTCATTAGTCTGATATAAAGATAGCAACCTCAAATATAATCTATAAATCTATATATGAAACATCACCTTTGCTCAGTGACGAATAGGATGCGACCATTTAGGTAGCATTGCATAGTATAGTATTTCCTTAATATGGAGCTCATCATAGGTGTTTAATAGAAAACCATGGAAGCATCATATACATTTATTAAAATTGTTAAAGGAATGAGGTTTGCCTAAAACACATTTCTAAGATCATTTATCCGGTATAACTTTAAATAACTTAAAAACTTTGGAAAGATCCTTTTTTTTTTAAAGGATCAGTCAACCCAGAAGTTTATCAGTTTTTAGTAGATCCTGTAGAGTTAGAGACTCTGTAACAATAAATAAATAGCAAAAGCCCTGGTAACTGTAAAAAAAAGACTTAATACTGTTTGAGTTCTTGATTGTTGCGCTTCTGGGTCCTCCGCATCTTTCCAAATTTCTCCTGCTGACTTGTTTGTCGCTGTAGGATGCAGAAGTGATCTGGTGGTCAGGGAGAGGAACTACTGAGAGCTGCACGGCACCTAGGAGATTAACACCCTCAGAAGTGTCAGTTTTCCAGTGGACTTTAGGTTACTGAAACCAGAGATAGGAGTGGTGTTCGATGGCATGGACACTGAGAAAGATTAGTATTTACAGCTGACTACGACGGGTAACAGTGGTCTAACGATTTGTCACAACAGGGTTGCTTGAAAAAGATGTAATAAATCTCTCTAGGGAATCGGGGACATATGAGTTCTTGGGACTCCAAACCTGCTCTGGTCAATATGAGGATCTCCCTCACTCCCTGTTAGTTTTTATTTTATGTGGCAGACAAACAAAAATTTTAATAGACTGTGAGTTGGAAATAAAGGCAGGGGGATCTTGTCATTAAAGTGTTCATAACATATAAGAAGCCAAGGACTGACTCGGCCCCTCAGGCTCCACCAGGAAGTAAAATGTAACTTTTTGATGAACTGGCACTTTAAAAAAGTTAGAGAATCCAGAATAACAGAATTTTTCTTAAACAGTGTTGACTTTCATAGTTTCCCTAACTGAATAATGTGCACATAATTTAAGTGTTACTAAACCCACAACAGTAAAATCAGTCTTGTTGTACTCACTTTGGAACCTAAGGGGTTAGTCCTGTGCATTGTGTAAAAATTCTGTTTAATCCTGTCTTCTCTGATCCACCCCTTCTACTGTCCCCAATCCATCTCCTGATAGTAAAGAGCCTTGGTGGCACTCTGCACATGCTCAGTTTGGTGTATATTGCTAAAGTTTTTTATTTTTTTCTTGGGAGGGTGCATGTGATCATCACAGGGCCAATCAGCACTGTCCAGACAGAGGGCCAGGGGTCTTGCAGACTCATAGGACGGTCAGAGGAGAATGAAAACTCCTCCTAAAAGCTTTAACCAGACACTGATACAAGTCACAAGACTGCTATATACTGCTGATGAGAAAGGGTATTTAGCAGTTTATATTTACTAAAATTATTGCATTTCCATGTTTTATGTACTGTGTGAGACCAACTGTATTGAATGCAGGGTCCTGGGTTTAGTAACACTTTTAAGTGTACATGTTTTTGAACCTTCTTATTTGCATTATTTTGTTTGCATTAGATCTTACTGGTGCTCAAGATGGCAGTGTAAGAATGTTTGAATGGGGTCATGCTCAACAGATAACATGCTTCCGGGCAGGTGGGAATTCCAGGGTAACCCGGATAAAGTTTAACCATCAAGGGAACAAGGTAGGTACCATCTACTGTGTATCTGTTAACCTCCCTGGCGGTATGATTATTTCAGATTTTTGATGCTGAAAGCAGTACAATTTTGCATGGAAATTTGGCGTCTTATATTGTAGGCCTGTAAGTCTTAGGCATAACACACTAAAATCTGTCCAAACAAGAGCCTAGTAGACATCCCGGGTATGATAAAGTTTGAAAACCAAAATCATAAATTATAATATAATAAATAACCATAAATAATTATAACATATAATAATAATAAAAATGATTCAATAATGTAATCAAATCAAAAACACTGAAATTTGCTCAGTTGCAGAATTGTCACTGTCATTACTTTCAGTGTTTGATGACGGATTTCCTCACAAATCACTATCACTCAATTCTGCGAGTGATTCTAATTTATTATCGCTGTTTCTAGCTGGTCTAAAAGCACTTTTGACGTAAATGGACATTTTTTGGTTGCTATGGACAATTTCTAGTTTCCTGGCAGAAAGAATAGTATTTATAATATAAAACTGCATGCAGGACACTGGACAAACCACTAGGGGCAAAGGGGATGTGTAATTATTTGATACAGTACTGTAATCTGTAAGATTACAGTATACTGTATCTATACTGTGTTTTTTACTTTTTGAATTTGGCGCCGAACTCCATCCCCGTGCGTCGCATCGCTCGCAGGGAACGGAGCTCGGCACTGTGACTCGAGCGAGACACGGCAGTTCGCAGATCACAGCGGGGAGACATCACAGGATCCAGGGGACAAGGTAAGTAACCTCTACATGGATCCTGCAATGCGATCTCCAGTCTGGCTTGGGGTCACCGCTTTTGGTTCTGAAATTCCACCCCGAGCCAGACTCAGGAATACCGCCAGGGAGGTTAAAAAAAAAAAAAAGATATCAGCGGCCACGGGCAGAAAGCTATTGCACTTCCAGACTGAAACTGTTTCTTCCTAAATAAACTCATAGGGTGGGCTACAGCTTTTGACATAAAAATAGGAACTATTCAAATGTAGTAAACTGCAGACACGTATTTTTCCTAGTAATTTTTTGGGCAAAAAAAAGCATCTCTTATATTAGAAATATGTAAATATACTGCATACATTACTACTTCTACAAAATCCAAGAACAGTATTCACTCTATCATCGAGGACTGGGAGGTACCCCCATTTACATTCACTATGCAGCTGCATGGTATCTATACCATCCATTTGCATCATATGCATGGTATGTTATTGCTTACATTAAAGATCAGGCTTTACCCTTCCAGTGGGCGTTTGTATTTGTTATTTACCATCACTTTGACCACCCACTGGGTCGAGGGTGAAAGAGGGAGGGCCCCAAACATTCCTTCTGATTGGTTGATGGTGCATGTGTGCACGTTCATACACACAAATACTGCTGAACAAGGGTGACCTCTGGAGAGCTCTGTTCATCATAGACTGTATGCTGTTAGTCTACGACATTTTACATTGCGAGATCTTCTTTCCTGTTTGTGAGTAGTTTCTTTGTATTGCTTTTAATAAATTTACATCCAACGATAATTCACCTGGCTGGTGCGCTCTTTCTTTCTTTTTATCGTTTATTATTAGGATTCCCCATCCTTGAGGGCAGCAAGGCCTGTGTCTCTATACCATTGGCCTGGTTATCCACTTGTGCGCAGGAGCTTTTTTTCTCTGCTATCAATTACCCTTCATGTAACCCTGCCTTCTTTTGGCCATTGTGCTGACTTTTCTGTCCTTTTCAAGACCATAGACAGCAGAGGTCACACCCATGTCTCTTCAACCTCCCCTTATAGTTTGATCTTTGATTTTGCCCCTGAGCTGTGTGTGTTACCTAAGGAGGAGATGGTAGTTTAGTATGATTTTTTTCCTTCTAAGGAGTTGGATTAGGATGCCATGCCTATAACTGAGATTTCATACAACCCTGAGGATACAAGACCTTTAGCAGGGAGTCCCTTAAATTGCCTAAACCAGCTAAGACTTTCCCAGTCCACTCGCTAGTAGAGCCAGTTCTGTAGAAGGAGAAAAAAATTTTCTCCTCAAATGCTTTGCTCAGTAGACTCCTATTTAGGAAATTGTTCTGCATAAGTGGGTAGTTTCTGTGGTAGATCCTGTCCTTTCCCGTTTCAATAAGGCTTCTACAACCCATTTGGAGGAAGGCCCTTATATTACATTTTGGTAAATCTAAAGATAATTGTACTTCGATTATATGGTCAGATTGTAGCGTGTATGATCCGAAATCTTCGCTGATTGGAGGACGTGGCCCTGCCCAGAATATTCCTGCATGTGGAGGGTTTTTCTGTGATTGTCTTTGTACTGAATTGGCCCAGGAAAGACATGCTACTTGCACATACTTGGACTCCTTGCAGACTCTTCATGGGTCATTCTGGTTTGTCTGGATCTTGTGCCCCAAGGGCCAGTGTTCCATCCTTCTTAATTGATAACATTACTGACATAGCTATTGGCAGGGGCCTGTTGGACCTCTTAAACACTAGTTTTTAAAAGCAATTACAGCAGCTTACCTCAGCACTTACTCTGTCGGGTTTTTGGTTCTCAGGTAGGTTCATTGCACTGTGAGCTCCAACAATGATATCTGCATTGATATGCACAAGCATCCAGATGGGACTAGATAGAATGCATAGTGTCACTTAGATTTATGGGACATATAGTCCCAAGGAGGGGGATCTGGGAAGTTTAACTGAAGTTGTGCATGCACACTCCTGACTAGATGTTCAGGGATGCGGCATAAAACAAGCTGGAAGCCAGGGATTGCAAACAACCCATGTCTTAAGTGTACTGGACTTTTTCTAAAACAAACATTTCATGTTTTAAGATCACCTGGCCTTTGCAGATCTAATTATAATACTTTAACCATTTCTGTTTACTGGTAAAATTATTTTATTTTTTTATTCTATATTTGTATTTGATGTGACTAAAACTGTTATTAGCAGTGTGAGAAAGTAACTGATTGGTTATCTTTTTTTTTTTTTTTTTTTGTGTTCTGTAGTTTGGAGTTGTTGATGCTGATGGGTTTATCAGTCTGTATCAGACAAACTGGAAGTATAGTGCTACTAGTGGAAGTCAGGCTAAGCCTTATTTGGTAAGGTTTTTGTTATATTCTGTTACTGTTTGTTGCCATGTGTAAATCTCGGTATATGATTACTTCTATGCATTTTCCTCTGCTTTACAGACCTGGCAGTGCCATAACAAAACCACCAATGACTTTGTATTTATAAGTTCCTCTTCCCTAATAGCTACAGCTGGACAGTCAAGCGATAACAGGTACTTGATATATAAAATTACTTATTAAGATGCATACATACATACATGCATGCATGTCTTCATGAAAATCAGTTTCAGATAACCTGTGCTTCACTACAGCAATCCTTTCTTTCATGAACCACGGTACTGCCAATCAATAACCATTTGCTGAGAAACGCATCTAAAAAATGTTTTAATATACTTACATTCCCACCTGACAATCACTAACTGTGGAAGGGGAGTCCCACGTCTTCACTGCTCTTAACAGTAAAGAACCCCTTACACAGTTTAAAAATGAACAACCTCCTTATCCAGCTTCATTATATGGCTGCGTGCCTTCTCTAGAGACCTTAGATTAAATAGCTTCCTCCTATAAATACAGTCAATATTTAAAGATTTATATATTAAAATCATACTCTTTTTAAACGTCTCTTCTCCAGGAAAAAAAATCTTAATTTTTGTAGTCCCTCATAACTGAAGTTCTCCGGCCCCTTATTGGGTTTGTTGCTCTTCTCTGAACTCTCTCCAGTTCAAGGACACTCTTCCTGAGGATTGGTTGCCAAAACTGGACAACATACTCTAGATGTGGCCAAACCTGAGTTTTGAAAAGTGGTAGAATTATAGTTTTATCTGTTGGGTAAATACACGATAATAGTCTGCTAGCCTTGCTTGCTGCAGCTTGGTATTACATGCTGTTGCTGAGCCTGTGATATACTAGGCTTCCCAGATCCTTTTGCATCCTCAACTTCCCCAGAGGTTCTTTCCCTAGGAAGTAACTTGCATGCATATTTTAGCTCCCAAGTGCATTACCTTTAAAATTTTCAATACTAAACCATCTGCCATATAGCGTCCCACTCTATTTACCTAGGTCTTCATGTAAAATTGCTATATCCTGTTGTGAAGTTCTTGCCCTCCTTAGCTATGTATCATCCGCAAACTAGTGGCAGCTGGTGCTCAACATTTGGGGGGGGAGGGACGCAAAAAAACTTTGAAAAAAAATCATCAAACGCTGCCACTGGCGTTCTCCTAATTAACCAATGATGTCATTGGTTGTTGGGATGGAAGTGGCTGGTCTTCACGGTGCCCAAGTTTGCAATTCTGCACAATAAAAACCTGCACCTTTGTGTAACAAAAAAGCAGGCGTGATGCACTTGCTGGCTTATTGACAAATTTTTGGCCATTTTGTGGCAATTATTAAGCATTTTGCCAATTGCCAAGACATCCCTGAAGAACCCAGAATGCACCCTGGTTGAAAGACTGCCCTAAACCATTCAGAAAATATGCCATTAGGTGCTACTTCTCTGGACTTTCTCCTGTAGCCAGATTTCTATGCTTGTACGGTGGGGACGGAAAGTATTCAGACCCCCTTAAATTTTTCACTCTTTGTTATATTGCAGCCATTTGCTAAAATCACTTATGTTATTTTTTTTTCCTCATTAATGTACACACAGCACCCCATATTGACAGAAAAACAGAATTGTTGACATATTTTTTGCAGATTTATTAAAAAAGAAAAACTGAAATATCACATGGTCCTAAGTATTCAGACCCTATGCTGTGACATTCATATATTTAACTCGGGTGCTGTCCATTTCTTTTGATCATCCTTGAGATGGTTCTACACCTTCATTTGAGTCCAGCTGTGTTTGATTATACTGATTGGACTTGATTAGGAAAGCCACACACCTGTCTATATAAGACCTTACAGCTCACAGTGCATGTCAGAGCAAATGAGAATCATGAGGTCAAAGGAACTGCCTGAAGAGCTCAGAGAAAGAATTGTGGCAAGGCACAGATCTGGCCAAGGTTTCAAAAAAAATTCTGCTGCACTTAAGGTTCCTAAGAGCACAGTGGCCTCCATAATCCTTAAATGGAAGACGTTTGGGACCAGCAGAACCCTTCCTAGAGCTGGCCGTCTGGCCAACCTGAGCTATCGGGGGAGAAGAGCCTTGGTGAGAGAGGTAGAAGAACCCAAAGATCACTGTGGCTGAGCTCCAGAGATGCAGTCGGAAGATGGGAGAAAGTTGTAGAAAGTCAACTATCTCTGCAGCCCCACCAGTCGGGGCTTTATGGCAGAGTGGCCCGACGGAAGCCTCTCCTCAGTGCAAGACACATGAAAGCCCGCATGGAGTCTGCTAAAAAAACACCTGAAGGACTCCAAGATGGTGAGAAATAAGATTCTCTGGTCTGATGAGACCAAGATGGAACTTTTTGGCCTTCATTCTAAGCGGTATGTGTGGAGAAAACCAGGCACTGCTCATCACCTATCCAATACAGTCCCAAAAGTGAAGCATGGTGGTGGCAGCATCATGCTGTGGGGGTGTTTTTCAGCTGCAGGGACAGGATGACTGGTTGCAATTGAGGGAAAAATGAATGCGGCCAAGTACAGGGTTATCCTAGACGAAAACCTTCTCCAGTGTGCTCAGGACCTCTGTCTTGTTGGAAGGAAAACCTTCGGTCCAGTCTATGACCCTAAGCACACAGCTAAAATAACGAAGGAGTGGCTTCACAACAACTCCGTGACTGTTCTTGAATGGCCCAGCCAGAGCCCTGACTTAAACCCAATTGAGCATCTCTAAAGAGACCTAAAAATGGCTGTCCACCAACGTTTACCATCCAACCTGACAGAACTGGAGAGGATCTGCAAGGAGGAATGGCAGAGGATCCCCAAATCCAGGTGTGAAAAACTTGTTGCATCTTTCCCCAAAAGACTCATGGCTGTATTAGATCAAAAGGGTGCTTCTACTAAATACTGAGCAAAGGGTCTGAATACTTAGGACTATGTGATATTTCAGTTTTTCTTTTTTAATAAATCTGCAAAAATGTCAACAATTCTGTGTTTTTCTGTCAATATGGGGTGCTGTGTGTACATTAATGAGGAAAAAAAATGAGCTTAGGGGCGTGGCCTGAAGCTTCATGGAGTGAGGTGTGTGGTGTGAGAGCTCCGGCTACCCATATCCTGGAAAACCATCCTGCGGGGCTATATCACCCCTATAACCTGGCACCAGACACCACAAACCACTCGGCAGCTCTCCGTGACTATGTCGCCTCCTAAACGCAACACCGGGACGCTCGGGAAGCTCGACAAATACCGCCACGAGGAGCGGGAGTCGGTGGCCGAAGATGGCGCCCAGCCGGACTCAGGGGAGAAGGCCCAGACATCCGAAGATACTGCCCGGATCCTAGAGGCGGTGTCGAACTGCCAAACAACCCTTACCTCCAAGATTGAAGAGGTGAAAGTGGACATCTCGCTCATCCGGCAAGATATCCACAAACTCAGGGAGAGAGTGTCCGAGACTGAGCGCAGGATCGGCCAGGCAGAAGACGAAATCCCGCCATTACAGGTCAATGTCGAGAGACTACAGTATCAGTTAAACACAGTCCTTAGCAAACAGGACGAAATGGAGAACAGACTGCGCCGATGTAACCTCCGCTTTGTGGGTCTTCCAGAAAAAGCGGAGGGCTCAAACCCCCCAACATTCCTGGAGAATCTCCTGATAACCAATTTCGGCAGAGAGGCCTTCTCCTCCACCTTTGTCGTGGAGCGCGCGCACCGGCTGGCGGCGCGGCCGCCTGCTCCTGGAGCCCCCCCGAGAACCTTCATAGCGAAACTACTGAACTTTCGCGACAGAGACACCATCCTGCGTCTAACCCGGGAGAAGGGGAACATCCCGTTTGGAGATACACATGTGGCGGTGTACCCTGATTTCTCCGCTGAGGTGCAGAGGAAGAGAGCACAATTCTCCGAGGCCAAGCGTCAGCTGCGCAACCGTCACCTGATCTACGCCATGCTGTTTCCAGCGCGCCTCCGGGTGATTCGAGACGGAAAGGCTCACTTCTTCGAGGATCCCTCGGCGGTGATTTCCTGGCTGGAGGGCTGAGCGGTGACCGCTGACGACACTTTGACCCGTGAACTGAACCACTGATTCCTCACCCGGCGGTACACAGGAGTCCCTCACCCCGGAGCAACCTATCACGTAAACAGTGAGTCACCCCATTCCCCACATCGCAGACTACCCCTGCCACATGACCATATATGTTTTCAACCACCCCATGCCTCCGTTTTACAAACACTTAACTTAACTACTACTCTCTAGCCCTCGCTAAAATGCTTGCCCAGCCGGGCTCCGGCGCTCTGTAACGCCCCCCTCAGACGCTCGGATGCTGGTTTGTTCAGCATCGTCATGTCCTTCGGATGACTTTTGTTCGCCCTCAGCGACTTGCGGGATGGCTTTTGCCCCAACCACAACCGTACACTTAAATATCCTCCCTGGATCATCTCCTGACTGGGGTGCTCTCCTGCAACCGCATCAAGTAATGTTTCCCTGGCCAGCAACAGCCCCCGCGGACGCGGAGGGCTGCCACAAGTTTAACAAGCCAAGCTGGTCCAGAGCTGGCACAGTTTCAATTTTTGTTTACTTTTTTGTTATTTTTTTGGTTAAAGGTATTGATCTTCTTTTTACTGAGCAATGTCATACACTACATGTTGTGCAATTCATGGCTGTTATATACATGTCTGCATGTGTCGCCCTGGTCGCACGCGGGGTTGCCCGCAGGTCGTTGGGACCCACTGTTCGGGTCTTCCTGGCCGCTCTGTGGGACCGCCCTGGTGAGACCTACGCGACTGCAGGTGACTCCTGTCTTGATGGAGTGCCCAGCACGGGGCCAATTTTGCTGGATGGGGCGGGTGGTTATCTCCTGCTGGTCCGACTACCCACATTTCACCCACATAACTGATGGCTTCCTTAAAGATCGTGACGTGGAATGTGAGGGGGTTACGTGACAGGTCCAAACGTCTTGCCATACTATCCCATCTTAAGCGCATGCACGCGGATGTACTTGTATTAGTGGAGACCCACATAACAGGACAACTTCAAATGGCTCTCAAAAAGCCCTGGGTGGGCTGGACATATCAGGCCCCATATACTAACAACTCCAGAGGCATAGCTGTCCTCATAGCCAAAAAGGTCAACTTTCAACTGCACAACCTAAAATCGGACCAGCAGGGGAGATTCTTATTCCTGCATGTAACAGTGGGAGGGCTTGAGCTTCTATTGTTAGCTTTCTATATACCCCCACCCTTTCAATTTGCTGCCCTTAAGGAAGGTCTGGCTTTCATGTCTGAGCATCCCACAACCCCAGCAATCTGGCTGGGGGATTTCAATACAGTGATCAATCCCACACTCGACAGGCTCCACCCACCAGATGCACCACAGAACAAGCAGACTCTCACAAGATTCGGCAGATTCCTATCGGAATTTGCCCTATCCGATAGCTGGAGACTCAAATACCCCGACACACAGGCCTATTCCTGCTTCACGCCCGCACAAAATGCAATGTCTCGTTTGGACATGATACTACTCACTCCCACCCTCATCCCAAATCTCCTTGCAGCGGGGTTCGGCCTGAGGGTTCTTTCAGACCACTCCCCTTATTGGATTACCCTGAGGATACCGTCCTCCACGCCACCTCGCCTCTGGAGGCTAAATCCATTTTGGCTAACAATCCTTAATGACACTGAGCTCATACAGCGAGAGTGGTCCTATTATTTTCAGACTAACCAGGGGTCGTCCTCGCCTGGAGTGGTGTGGGAGGCCTTTAAGATACATGCCCGCATGATTCTATCCACACACATCAATAGACACAAGGCCTCCTCAAACAATACTCTGTTACAGGCTGAGGAATATTTAGACTCCCTTGAACAGACTTTCCTCTCCGATCCCACGCCCTCCAATTCAGCTCAACTGCGGATGCAATCTAGACTCACAGACAGCCTACACTTTGAGAAAGCCAAAAAGGGAATTTTCTTTAAAAAACAAAGGGTCTTTGAGCATGGGGAGCGGGCAGGGAAACTATTGGCCTACATGGCCCACCTGGACCACACGCCTCCGGTGGTGGTCCGGCTCCGCTCACAAGATGGCACCATGCTCACGGACCCTGAACAAGTAGCCCAAGAATTCAAGAGATTTTATGCTGACCTATACACCTCTAGGGCCAATCAATCCACGGACGAACTGCGTCTATTCTTAGACAGTGTAGACTTCCCATCCCTCTCAGAGACCCAGATTGAATCCCTAGAGGCCCCTATCACAGAAGAATGCATTAAAATGGCGTTGGCGAACCTCCCCTCATCTAAGGCTCCGGGCTCGGATGGACTCCCGTTGGAGTTTTACTCCCAGTTCCAAGAGGTCCTCATCCCCAGACTAGAGACCCTATACACACACATACACGAGTCTGGGACACTCCCACGCACTATGAGTGAGGCATTGATCGTCCTCATTCCCAAACCAGGCAAGGACCCATTCCAGCCCGAATCTTATCGCCCGATCTCTCTCCTCCAGCTGGATGTGAAAATCCTCGCCAAAATCCTCGCCATGAGACTCAATAAGGTCATCCTTAGCCTCATCCACCCCGACCAAACAGGCTTTATGCCCAACAAGAACACAGCGTTTAACCTAAGAAGGCTATTTTCAAACCTACAAGCCGCACACGATGAGCCCGGGTCCAGAGTGGTAGTCAGCCTGGATGCCGCCAAGGCATTTGACTCGGTAGAGTGGGGCTACCTCTGGGAATGCCTCCGCAGATTCGGCTTTGGCCCCGGGTTCATCAGGTGGCTTCAACTCCTTTACCAGGACCCCACTGCTAGAATACAGGTTAATGGCAACCTATCCACCCCATTCTCACTCTCCAGGGGAACGCGTCAGGGGTGCCCAATATCTCCCATGTTGTATGCGTTGGCAGTTGAGCCATTGGCCATAGCTATTAGAGCACATCCTGGCATCAGGGGCCTTCGTCGGGGGCAACTGACTGAGGTGCTCAGCCTATATGCGGACGATATGCTACTATACTTGTCGGACGCGGGCCCCTCGCTGGCCTCGGCTCTGCGGCTTATTCAGCAGCATGGGACCTTTTCTGGGCTACAAATTAACTGGACCAAGTCCCAAATACTCCCCATCGATGTCTCTGTCCCAACACATACTCAGGTATCCCTCCCATTAATACGGACTAGCCAAATTAAATATCTGGGCATCCAGTGCTCGCGTTCCTTAACTGACTATACACTTCTGAACATTGAACCAATGTTTGCGTACCTAAAAAACAAGACACAGGTTTGGTCCAGGCTCCCGCTGGGGGTGATGGGTCGCAACAGCTTGGTGAAGATGATTCTCCTTCCCAAGCTGCTATACCTATTTTGGCACGCCCCACTGTATGTCCCAGCTCGCATCTTTAGATCCCTTGAGTCTATACTCAACACGTTTATATGGGGCACCTCCAGACATAAGCTCTCATGGCAGACCCTTAAATGCCCTACTCACTCAGGGGGCATCGCCACCCCAGACCTCGCATTCTACTATCTGGCCTCACAGCTATCCCATTTCTACTACTTTAACAGACATGACAAACTCCGTTATTCAACTCTGGTATGCACACACGCCTCTGATGTCGTGGCGCACCCCTTCCAGATACTCTTCTGCAAACATAGGGGCAACTCAGGTCCTGGGGGATGCAACAGACTAATACAACATCACAGCAAAATATGGCAACGCACACTACAAATCATAGGAGCCCCTTCCATCCATGCTCATACCCCAATATGGGATAATCCCCAGCTCCCTGAACTACTGAATATCCCTGACTACAAATTATGGATCTTATTCAAAGTCATATACCTCTACCAGGTCGTGGCGGGAGGGGAGGTCAAACCGTTCCAGGCTTTAAAGGATGAATTTGCCCTCCCTAACCACATGTTTTTCAGATATCTCCAAATTCGCCATGCCCTCCAATCCCAATTCAGTAATAACATCCCCGCTCTAGAAGTAGTGACTGTCACTGATCTTCTTTTAGGCGACGACCCGAAAAGAATGATTTCCACCCTATACAATACCCTCCTGACACCCGTAGCCACTAACCATACACGAAACCTAAGGGCTCAGTGGGAGACCGACATAGGGACCCTGGATGACGACCAGTGGGGAGACGTGTTAGGGATCAGTGCAAGAGTATCCCCGAAATTATCAGATCGTCTCACCCACTTATATATTCTTCATAGATCCTATCTCATCCCTGCACGTATTCGCAAATATAGGCCAGACGCCAACTCGACATGCCCCCGCTGCGGTGACACCTCCAGTACTTTCTATCATCTGATATGGTCTTGCCCACCTGTACAAAATTACTGGCTGCAGATAGTCAAATTTCTCCATGATCAAATGGGCTCTCCTCTGACGCTGTGCCCTCGCCAATGCCTGCTTGGCCTGCTCACAGTATCGGAGGAAGAGAAATACCTGTCAATATTCATGCAGGAGACCCTATTCACGGCCAGATTGCAGATTGCGCAACAGTGGCTTCGGCCTAACCCCCCAACAGTGCAACAGTGGAAGAGGGCGGTGAACAACGTTCTACCCTATAAAAAAGCACTGTACTCCCATCGTGGATGCCCTGCCAAATACCATAAAATATGGGACAGATGGATAAAAGAGGCAGCTACATGCTCAGACTAGCGTTTCACAACACAGCCATGTACAGAGGCATCATGTTTTCTGCCTCCACACGCATTCAAACTTTTAACACCCCAATGTAAGATGTGTGCCTCGACCTTGACTTGTACCGACATGTGCAAATATAAATGTATAAACCTGTACCTTTGATTTCAACATCCAACCTGTACTGTCAACCATTACCTTTAAGATGTATTGACTCTAATGCTCAATAAACTTTACCTTTGATTAAAAAAAAAAAAAATGAGCTTAAATGATTTTAGCAAATGGCTGCAATATAACAAAGAGTGGAAAATTTAAGGGGGTCTGAATACTTTCCATCCCCACTGTAAATACAATATCAATGCAGAAAGACCTTCATTTAAAATAGTGTTTTAAGGAGACTATGAAATACTACCACCACAGGCCTTCCTTTATCCAAATTACAGCTCACCTCACGTTAAAAGGTTGGTCTGGCAAGAACAGTCAGTCCATTCTCCAGTCACTCCAGCTGCTGCTCAAGTGATCCCTTGAGACTGCTCCTACTCTGCTCCTACTCTCCACTTTATGCAAATTCCTTCATAAGCCACTCCCCTCCTCATGGAATGGTAAAAGGTGGTTTTGACAAGAACGGTCTTTCATAAATCCATGTTGGTTACTATTGATACAATTTTCGTTGACAAATAGATACAATAAATGAAGCACAGAAACTAAATACATGGGTTTTGTATTTTGTTTCCAGAGACTGATTTTATTTTATAAGTTTACTTTTCTAATTTTATATTTTGGATTGCTCATACGAGCAGTTTGATGCCCTTTTTATTTGTAAAATTAGATGTTTCAAAATTTTAAAGGTGTTTTTCTTTGATTCCCCCTTATAGAAATGTCTGTATGTGGGATACACTGGTAGCACCTACCAACAGTTTAGTTCATGGTAAGTTAGTTTACGATTTCTGTTAACATCAATTAATACACTTATCTGTGAGTCTGATTTCAAGAATATAATTTTATGCATAGCTTGTCTTTTCACATTTTAAAATACAGCCAACATATGAATAAGAATAACTTTTCTGAGGAATATAATGTCTGACACCAGATCACTTTGGCTAAATCTTATTTGTTATAATGAATTTTGAATGGCTGTTAAGATTCCATTGTGTTGTAGATTATCCCTAGACTTGACTTAAAAACACATAAATATTCATTATTTTTTGGCTCACGTTCCCTGATTTTCACACCTTAATACCTGTTTATGGTGGTTCTGTGTTGGTCACTTCAGTGCCGATTTGTGCATAGAGAATGGTGGCCTGATGCCAATAGACAGTCGAGTACATCATATGCATCTTAAATCTACACTCACCTTCGAAGTTGGGCAGCCTGAATTGCCTATAACCTGGTTTGTGCAAAGCATTACAGAATATAACACTCAAACAAAACCAGCCACAATTGGGCTCTTGCAGGAAGTTTCAATATTTAATCTTTTTTTATAATTGTGCAGGCTTACCTTTTACCTTTCTTTGTCTAAGGCTGATAATGGCTTTGTGCAGGATGTTCTTGCAGAAATTTGTGCCTCTGCTTCCCCACCACAAAAACTTCACTGAGGATGTTGCATTTTTGTAGTCAGAAGCTCCATATATCCACAAAAGGGCATGACACCATCAGCTGGCCTTGTGATGACTGTAGTAGTTGGACAGGGCTGCATATTCTTGTAGGGATGTTGTCACTGGAGTCCTTGACAGATAAAAGAAGCCAACATGTGATTCAAATTGGCAGTAACCCAGCAAAAAAAAAATATTGGTTATATGTGGAGTTAGCCTAAATGAATATTGGAGTTTAGTTGTACTGTTGAGTAGAGCTGCACAATTAACGGTTAAAAAATCGTGATCTTGATTCAACCCCCCTCATAAACTTAATACAGCATTTTCATGATTCATATTAAACGAGTGCAGAGCCGTCCTCTGCTCAGAGTTGTCAAAAAAAAACCAAACAGCTGGAAAATGTTTATTAACAGCGCTGAGATAAAGATAAACCATGTATCTCTTGGTTCTTTTATGTCAAAGGGATGAACTTCAGTCTACAAATGAGGGCAGTTTAACCACTTAAAGGCTAAACTTTTTTTGACACTTGTTGCTTACAAGTTAACCACTTAAGGACAGAGCCTCGTTTTGAGATTTGGTGTTTACAAGTTAAAATCAGTTTGTTTTTTCTAAAAAATTACTTGTAACCCCCAAACATTATATTTTTTTTCTAACACCCTAGAGAATAAAATGCAGGTTGATGCAATACTTTCTGTCACACCGTATTTGCGCAGCGGTCTTACAAGACAACAGTAAAGTTAGCCTCATTTTTTTTTATATTGTGAAAGATAATGTTATGCCAAGTAAATTGATACCCAACATGTCATGCTTCAAAATTGCGCCCGCTCAAATGGAATGGGCGACAAACTTTTACCCTTAAAAATCTCAATAGGCGATGTTTAAAAAATTGTATAGGTTGCATGTTTTGAGTTACAGAGAAGGTCAAGGGTAGAATTATTGCTCTCGCTCTAATGATCGCGGTGATACCTCATATGTGTGGTTTGAATGCCGTTTTCATATGCGGGCGCTGCTCATGTATGCATTTGCTTCTGCACGTGAGCATTTATTTATTTCACGTTTTATTTTTTTATTTTTACACTGTTCTTTTAAAATAAAAAATTGTTTCACTTTTATTCCTATTACAAGGAATGTAAACATCCCTTGTAGTAGAAAAAAAGCATGACAGTTCCTCTTAAATATGAGATATGGGGTCAAAAAGACCTCGGCTCTCATATTTACACTAAAATGCAGAAAAAAGTAGTTTGAACAATTTTTTTTTTAAATGTCCCTTTAAGAGCTATGGGCGGAAGTGACTTTATGACGTCGCTTCCGCCCTGCAATGGTATAGAGCCGAGTGGGGGCCACCTTCCCCCTCAGTCAGCTCCATACCACAGACTGAGAAGGATCCCAATCGCCTTTGCCGCTACCAGCGGCTCCGGTAAGCGGCCGAGGGCACCAGAGCGTGGCGGGGGCCCTCTCCCGCCACCGTTAAAAGTGACCTTGCGGCTAATCCGCCGCAGAGACCACTTTTATCTGAAAGCTGACCGCCCACTGAAGAAGAGGATTATGAAAGCTAGCTGCCATGACAACGATTTTCCTCTTCAAACAGCTGAAGTATAACGACGGCGGGCAATCGGCAAGTGGTTAAAATCAGTATTTTTTTGCTAGAAAATTACTTTGAACCCCCAAACAAAATATAAAATGGCAGTCATTGCAATATTTTGTGTCACACTGTATTTGCGCAGCGGTCTTTCAAAAGCAATTTTTTGGGAAAATATACACTTCAAGAAACCATACAGTTAACCCAATTTTTTTTGTATCATTTGAAAGATGATGTTATGCTGAGAATCGTAATCTTTATTTTAAGCAAAAAAATTGTGCTTCTCATTTTTATCCAGAATCGTACAGCCCTACTATTGAGCTACAGCTAGTAAGCCATGATGCATATCAGTCCAACCCTACAGGGTGCCAAAATGATATACGTTTTAATATATTCATGTTTTATATGAAAATAAATTGTACATAGACAGCACACAGCCATTGGTATGAAAATATATTTCCCATATATAGTTGCAGCAGTATAGGTACTGTTAAACTGGTATTTTGAGTGGGACAGTGGGGAGCATCCCCATTTCTATGGGTACTTCTCAGTTGAAAAAAAAAGTTTTTATTATCTTTTTATCTCGATTTGCAGCCTTTACTTGCCATGACAGTGGAGCAACTGTGGTTGCTTATGCACCAAAAAACCAGCTGCTAATCTCTGGAGGCAGGAAAGGATTCACATGTTTGTTTGACTTACGTCAGAGACAACAAAGGCATGTTTTCCAGAGCCATGATTCTGCTGTGAAGGCCATTGCTATAGACACAACAGAAGAATATTTCATTACAGGATCTGCAGAAGGAAACATTAAGGTAAGTGTCTGTCTCTTTAAGTTTTTAATATCTACAAAATCTTTCTTGATCCTAAAGAAGTACCAGGCATCAATCAAATTTTTCTGTTGAGGCCAAAAGCATAAAAATTTGATTTGCCAATAACAAAATAAAATTTTCTCCTTGTCTTTAGCAACCATTCTGATTTTTTTTTTAACCTTTGCACTCCAAAAATTACACTTTGAGGCCAATTTGTTGCTATGGACATAAAGAAATCTCTGGCAGATCTTTCTTTATTATGTAAGCCCCCTCATGTCCAAAGTTTTTTTTTTTTTCTGTAGTATCAAAAGTTATAATTTCACAACGAATATAAATGATGCAGTGACTAACCATTTCACATCAATAAAACAATAAAAAGGAATTTCAAATTGGATGTGCGTAAATATTTGACTATGTATGGTACCACTATTGGAGTCACATTTGAGCGATGTTGGACCTCCTATGATTTCGAGGTCTAAGTATCAGGTGAGCATATAAGTGCGAAAGGGCACTGAGGGAGTGGGTTTTTGCACTTTGGATGAAAAATTGTGTTGAGCACAAGAAATCTGAAGGAAGAAGATTTAGGTGGTGGGATTTTATATGAGACATATTTGAATATTTAAGACTGACTGAATGAAGAGGTTTTTTTTTTGGGGGGGGGGGTTTAGTCACTGTTTTTAGTTATAGCTATAACACCAACATGTCAGAAAAAATAAAAAAAATTCAAAAACAGAATCACTGATTTGGAAAAAGGATCATCCCCCTCATGTCCGAATGTGTTGGACCACATTTTGCTTTAATTACAGCCTTTAGTCTGTTGGGATATGTCTCTACTAACTTTGCACATCAAGACTTTGCAATATTTGCTCACTTTTCTTTACAGAACTGCTCAAGTTCAGTTAAATTTGATGTTGATCATTTGTGGACTGCAGTCTTCAAGTCATTCCACAGATTTTCAATAGGGTTTAAGTCTGGGCTCTGACTAAGCCATGCAAGGACATTCACCTTTTTCTCCCTTAACCACTGCATGGTCATTTTTGCTGGGTGCTTTGGGTCATTGTCATGTTGGAAGGTAAACCTTCTCATTGACAACTTTCTGGCAGAGGGCAGCAGATTTTCCTAAAAAAATTAAATGGTATTTTGCCCCATACATTTTTCTTCTATCCTGACAAGTGCTCCAGCCCCTGCTGCAGATAAACACCCCCATAACAGGATATTACCACCTCCATGCTTTACTGTAATAATGGTGGTATTTAGAAGGTGAGCTGTGTTGGATTTTCACCAGACATATTGCTTGGTGTTGAGGCCAAATAATTTAATTTTAGTCTCAACTGACCACCTTAAATGTACCTTGAAGTTTCTGAGACCACATGGAAAATTGTGTTCTGGTCAGATGCATCAGTCCAGCCTCATCAGTACCGATCAATGCAGCCTATCAGCGCACATCAGTGAAGAAGAAAATGTACTAATTTGCAAAATTGTATAACAGAAACAAAGCAAAAAGGATTTATTTTTTCAAATTTTCATTTTTTTCCCATTTAAAAAAAAAAAAAACTGTGGTGATGAAATACCACCAAAAGAAAGCTCTATCTGTCTCAATAAAATTATAATAATTTTACATGGGTACAGTGTTGCATGACTGCACAATTGTCATTTAAAGTGCAACAGTGCTGAAAGCTGAAAATTGGAAGGGGGTGAAAGTGCCCTGTATTGAAGTGGTTTAGATAGGCTAGAAATTCACGCACTTTTTTAGCTGCTCCTTTTCTCTTCCTCCATAGCACAGGTTATAAGCTCATAGAAATGAAGAGAGAGCCAAAAGTGTAATATGCCGACTTTATTTAAGAAATAAAAAAAAAAAATGCACTTACATAGAGACAGATTTACATCAGCTTCTCAACTTCTGTACACTATTATACAATTCTGTACAGTGTGCTGCAATAAAATGCAGCTCTGTACTGTGTTGCAGTGTGAATGGGATACAGAAAACACTGTTCATATCGTTGGAGAGTTTAAAGGCAGGATGTTTTTTACCTAAATGCATTCTCTGCATTAAGGTAAAAAAAAACATTGTGTGCAGTTTTCCCCCTTATACATACCTGAGCCAATTTTAGATGCAGCGCTGTGCTTGAGAGCAGCGGCTCTCTCTACTCTCTCCCTTCTCACAGCCGCGTTGTCTGTGTCTATGATACGGGCAGCGCGGCTTAGCAGGTGTGACACAATAAGAAGTGTCTTCCTATGGTGGCACACTGAGAAAAAGAGGAGCCAGGAACACCAACAATGACTGTAGAAGAGGAGGATCAGGGCTTCTGTGCAAAAACATTGCACATAGCAGGTAAGTATAACATGTTTGTTAAAAAAAAAAAAATTACCCTTTACACTCTTGAACCTTTAATAGTTAAGATAAAAATGCACATTTCTTCTGCAGTAATTTTCTTACTATCATCCTGGAAACCCCACCCCCAAATTAAATGTTGAGGCTTGCAATAAATTGCTGTAGAGGATCACTGGTGAAAAGTGTATTCGGTACTAAGACTGCAGTAATATTTACACATGGGTCTATGCATTTTTTTTACATTGTTACAGAGCTTTACACATTTTGTGGTTTTACAGAATGGAATTAAAATCGATTTTAAATAGGGGTTCCCAACTGATTTCACAATATTACTGTAGGCCATAATTTTAAAGTGGAAAACAATCAACATAATTATAAAAAAAATATATATATTACAAATGTAAAATAATAATTGAACAGTATTACATGCTTAAGCGTGTACTCTGTGCTTAAAGGATAAGTCCACCTTTCATAACATGTTACACCCATATTCAGGGTGTAACATGTTACAAAAGGACCGGCCCCCAATCCCCCTGCTGCTGTCCATTGTTTTAAAACGCAGCCATGCGGGGCTCCGGCCGCGCCACTCATTCCCAGTCCTCTGTGAATGGAAAACTACAAGTTCTTGATGAACTACCATGGTGCTGTGAGTGCTGCAGTAGTTCATTGATTCTTCCCAGGCCTTTTTTTATTAGAGAATAGGTGCCAGGAACTCGACCACGACTTCCCACACCCTCCAAAATGCACCAAATAGTGGGTGTGGTAAAATTTTAGGAACAGTGGGAGGATCTTCATGCACTCTGCATGCAGATTATGACGTTCAGCCTTCTTCCACATCCCACTTTCATCCCCCTCTCAGTTTTGTCCTCCTACATGCAACCCCCCTCCAATGTCCCATATTTTCCACTTATCTTCCACGTGTCGTACTTTTGTTGCTGTATTAGGCTGAAGCACCACCATCTTCCACGTGTTGTACTTTTGCTTTATTAAGCTGAAGCACCCAGCCGGCTCTAGTACCTCTTGCACATTGTAGGTGGCTCTGATTCTCTCACTTGCAGGGAGATCATCCAGTAGGGGTGTACTCATTTGCACTGCACCCTGGGCACCTGCATCTCCCTTGTCCCCATCCTGCACTCAGTGGGAGCTGCTCTGGGGAACAGATCGTTGGGAGACGAGCTGTCACTTGTAAACACAGAAGCTGAACGTTTGTTTACAAGTGATAGTGGTGAGCCAGGGAGCAGAAGACCTGAGCCAAAGGTGGAAGAACTGAGTTCCAGATAAAAAAAAACCCTGATTCTTCCTGTCAGTAAGTATCTGCTTGCCCATATGAGGTACAAGTGCTGATCTTGGGTGCACTGCTTTAAAAGCTCCTACAACAAGAAAATAACAAATGCACATTTTTTTTACCTATTTCTTTTTTGTCAAAAGGTGATCTTATTCTTGAATCCCCCAAAGATCTCCTTAATTCTAGTGCAACCATCTGGCTTTTTAAGTCACTTGATTACATGTGTGGCACCCTTTTGAGTGTAATTACTGTTACTATTATTGCATGGTCTCAAAATGAACATGTTTTTGAAATGCCCCTGGGTAAGTGAGGGCTAGTTCACTCCACCCGTGGTACTGTGTTGGTGCACTGTGCTCCCTTTGAACGGCTCCCATCACACATCCAGAATACACCTGAATTGCAAAATTGCATAATGTATATTGCGGTGTGCTGTGCTGGCAAACAATGTAGTAGGACCTAAATTTATTTAGGGTGCATTACATTTAATTTTGAATGGGCTGACTAATGTAGCGAGCTGTAATATACCTCAACACACCTGAACATAAACCCTCCATTGTGACCACTCCTTATAGGTTCAGAAATAATCTGATGTAATTTGAATAACGGTCTGAACATCCCTGGAGCACTGTTAAAGCGGTTGTAACCCTAAAAAGAAAAAAAGCTTCTGTTCCTTTAAAGCATGATAAAAATGCCACAGTGCTTCTGCAGTGTTATTTGTCAAATTCCATGTTGTAAAATACCTGGTTGATTCTGCATGTTCCTGTGTCCCCCCTCGGTGCACTGACTGGTAATCATTACTGCTGATCCATGATACCGTGGTCAGTTTATGTACCTCAGTCATCCTGCTCTGTACTCAGTCTCTCCTCCTTTTCTCTCCCTATTGCCTATCATTTCTTTGTGTGAGATTCAATCTCCTGCCCATCCTTCCCCTCTACTCTTGTCGCTATTCCCTGTGGCTGAAAAGCATGTTGTATGAATATACAAAGTACTGTGTGTCGGTTTTTCTAAAATGTATAATCCTAAATACCTTCTTGCACAGCGCCTCTGTGCGGTCACGTGATCTCCCTCTGCTGGCCGGCTTACGTCAGAGGGGAATCTCCGCCCCTTCCGCTGCTCTCCTTAGATCAGGGAAGGAGAGCAGAAGGAGGTCACGTGACAGCAGAGCGGAGCTGTGCAAAAAGGTATTTATGATTTTTTTTTTTTTTTTTTTTTTTTTTTTTTTTTAGAATAACTGACAAATAGGTACTTTATATCTTCATACAGCGGAGGGGATGCCAGTTATTTGTAAATCTGACTTTACAACCACTTTAAATCCATTATTACAACATTGTAATCATATGACACCGCTAACTTGAGCAGGCCTTTCACAAAATCTAAGAGAGATGCCCTTCTAGCTAAGGAGGGTGTTGGTGAGAAAAGCGATTAGGAGGCCAGTGATAACTCTGAGACAACTGTAACCCACATTTATCACAAATCCTGAATTTATAAAAGAGTGAAAAAAACAAAACTAGAACAGTGAGTTTGCCATAAAGTATTTGAAAATGGTAAACATGTAAAAACACTCTGGACTCACATTTTGAACTTCTCAGAAAATGCTATGCCGACACTGTCCATCACCTGAGAACACTATCCCATATTGGTAGCGTCATGTTATGTTATAAGGGTGCTTTCTATTGGCATGTAGAAAACTAGTCAAGTTTGAGGGCACGATGGATGGAGACAAGTGGAGGCCAATTTTAGAGGAAAACTTTTAGGCTGCCATTTTTGACCATCTTCTAAAAACGCTTTTTGCCTATATAAAGTGTTATGTATGTTGTATAAATAGTATGTTAAAAATTCCTCTTTAAATGCTTTTTATTTTCATGTTATAACACTATAAATTTGAAAAATTATTAGGGGGTGAATATTTATGTAAAGCACTATCTAACTTATATAGTAAAAAAACATAAAAAATACAATGTGGTAATTCTAACATGTTTGAATATAACGTGGCTTACGTTGAATCAAAATGAGTGTGCTCTTCTAAATTTTGCAGCCAGACTCTGCCTCCCCACAGGCTTAGTTGGCAGCAGTGATTTTACTGACTTGTGACAATAACTTTTCAGTGTAAGACTGTTGACATCACTCTAGCTTTTTGGCTAGATCAAATATGTTACAGTGACATGGAGAATCATCCCCTTCTTTTCAAATTTGGGTTTTGGCTGGAAATGTTTTCTCAACCTTTATTTTGTTTTCCTTGCAGGTCTGGAGCCTTACAAATTTCACATTGCTGCACACTTTTCTCAATGAGCATGCACGACAGTCCCTCTTCAGAAATATTGGAACAGGGGTGATGCAGATAGAGACTGGACCAGCCAACTACATCTTTTCATGTGGCGCTGATGGCACTGTCAAAATGAGAACATTACCAGATCGTTTTAGCACAATAAATGACCCCATAAGAAACGACGTCAAATTTTTTCTTTGAATTACCGTTTTGTATTGTTTAACCCCTGTGAACATTTGAGTGGTTTTACAATGCTTTGTCCTGCACTAGCACTGAAAGTGGATTAAACTTTATGTATGAATGTGAGAGGTGGCCGACGGGTGAATTGTGCAATGCATTACAGACGTGCCACTAAGATGATGCTTTACGTAGTTTGTATTTATTTTTGTGATTTTTTTTTTTTTCTTTCTTTTGCCCTTGAAGCACTGATGCCTTAAATATGATTAACATGATCATTCATCTATTGAATGCTATGTTGCCTAAAATAGGAAAATGGATAAATATGTAAAATATGATATATACATATATTCCTACATACTTGTACCGCTGCTGTTTTCTTGATTTATTTTTTTTTCTAACTTTTATCCCATTTTTAAATTTCTTTAAAAAATCTGCGCACCTGGAAAATATTTTATTGGTATGTGTATAAAATCTGAAATTTATGATTTAATTATAATGTTATATATACTTAAATGAAGATAAATTATATTTTAGAACAGTTTAAAGGTCATATAAAAGAGTAGATTTAGGTAAAGATTTACCTATGTTATAGTGAGTTCTGGTATAAAAACAAATGGCTTTTTTTTTTTTTTTTTTTTGTCTGACCTTTTTAGCATATGGTCTTTGAAGCACTTAACTATGTTAAAGTGAAGCAGCTTTACAGGTTATACGTTCATATTGTGAAGTTTATAGACTTCAGGTAAAGTTAACATTTTTTTGCCAAACTGTAGATTCAGTAATGATTATGACCAAATACTAAAAGCACAAGAAACTTCAACTTTTTATTGCCTCATTTGTTGTTTTTTAATTTAACATGTATATTCCTTACTACACGTTAAATACTAAATTCAACGTTTGTCATCCTACTTCCTGATATGTTATAGCTAAAAGCTCAGATTGACCTTTGGAATCAATGGTTACTGGCTAATGTAAAATAAAATCAAAGGAACATCAACATCAAAGGAATTTTATAGATTTTACCACTTTGTCTCTTGGAAATGTCCCCACACAGCAGGTGTTTATGAGAGAGGCAGTAGTAGGTAGCCCTCTCATGACGTGTCAGAGAGCTTGTTTAATGCGGTTGGGAGGTTGATTTCTACCCTTCTGTTCCCCGGAATAGCAGCTGTACATTGTTGGGGACTGTTCAGTCTGCAAGAATTGGAGAAAGTTGTTCTTCAGAGGAAATCTAGTACAGCACTATTCACACATACCGCATGCCCAATAAGCTATTTAAAGTCCCATGCCACATTTTTTGTAAATAAGCTAACAGCTTCTTGATGTATTTATTTTCATTGGCCGAGTATGGACAAGACGTGTGTCATGACTTTAGCAATAACATATACCGTATATAGCTACAATAGGAGGACTGATGTTGAAGGTACATTTGAAGGCATATGAATGCTAATGGGTGACTTTTATAACATTCTCAGGACTTGGGATTTTTTTTTTATTCCACTAAGGATGATTTTGTAAATTGTATTTGCATTGTTTGAAATACTTTGACAGCCACAAAATCCTGAATTTAAGTCTCTGAAGAGGTGCAATAACTTGAATAGCAGTTAATGTTCCACAGTAGAGGATAGCATTAAGTGTAGTTTTAACGCTACAAAACAACTGACCTTAACTGTGTTAATTGACTGTTTTTAAGCCTACAAGTTGAATATACATTACCACAATTATTACTAAACAATGGGAACAATCGTGTTTTGTTTTCAGAGTTTCTAATGAACCATAAAAAATTATGTGATTTGTCATGTACTAAGTAAAACATCTTTTCAATAAAAGTAGAGACCATACAGTTTGGCTTTAATAATGTTGCCTTTGTACTCTGATGTGACATTTTACCCGTAATCCCAAGTGCTTACCAAAAATGTATATTTTAGTGTGGAAAGTGTTAGCGCCTCTGTCAGTTGTGTTTCCCTATTGGAGAGGTTTCTACTTACTTGCTCTTTGGAAAGGAAGTTATGAGTAGTCTTACCAATCAGGGCATAGACTTAAACTAAAAACAGATTTAGAACTTTTGTCCATGTTTTTATTGCAGTCTGTGCTTTTCTGTCCTGATGACAACTGCTTCTCCCTATTTCCTGTCCTTGTATCACAGGGACAGCAATTGAGGGAAAACAACTTTCTAGTGGGGAGTGACAGACTGAAATAAAAATAATCTTCCATACACTATGAAATTGGAGGCTGGAGGAAATTAACTGCTTCCCACCCAAGCCAGTTCTGGCATTTTCTCCTACATGTAAAAATCCTTTTTTTTTTTTTTTTTTTTTCTTTTGCTAGAACATTACTCGGAACCCCCAAACATTTTACATATATAAATTCAATTTCGACCACCGTATTTTTTTGGGTGATCAGTCCCTGAACAAGCTGTAGTGTTAGCAATGTCCTTGGCAGTCTGTAACATAGGTGTAAGGAAAATTCCAGATGCAAGTCCGTTGTCCTCCAGGCCCTAAAGAAATGCTCAGATGAAAGTCCACTCCAGTTCAGCCATCATCAGGAAATCATCCACATCTTCCTTGTGCTGTCATCTCTTCTTCTGGTCTGTTTCATGTTATCTGACTTGGTCATCTGCTTTGCCTGCTCCACCTCTATGTTCCTTAAAAGTGTGGGGGACATGTATCAATGCAAATTTTTTAATTCTTTTTTTTTTTTTTTTTTTAACTACTGTTTTTCAGGAGCAGCGGTTTTAATGATGCTTAAAATTGCTTTAAATATAGTGCCTGTGGGGTCCCCTTATCCTGCCTGTAAAGTGGTGCATCTGTAGTATGTATAAAACATGCCTCAGCAAAAATCACATTTCTAGAGAGATAAAAAACCACAGTCAAATTACATTTATATTGACCAGCAGGTGCAATTTCCGACACCCGGCTATTGAAAAAAAGAAATTAAAAACTGCCCCCCCCCCCGTCCATCTGGTATGGATTTTAAGGTGATGGGGGGGGGGGTGCTTTGTTGATGGGGACAAGGGTCTCTTCTTCAAAACCCTGGGCTGTGGTTGTGGGAGTCTGCGGGCAGGGGGCTTATCAGAATCTGGAAGCCCCGTAAAAAAGAGGGATCCCAGCCCCCCCACGTGAATGAGTAGCGGTACATTGTACCGTTACCCATTCACCAAAAAAGTGATAAAAACACAGACCGTTTTTGACAGCTTCTTTATTTTAAATGTCCATGGCCCAGCTAATGGCAGTGCTGGGGGGTTGATGGAATCAGTGGCAGTACTGGGTGCGGATGGGATCAGTGACGCTTGCTGTCACCTGTCAGTCAGTGTCCACTCAGTTCCCCCTGCCTGCATGTGAGCAAGAGGGGTCAGAGAGAAAGGTCAAAAGGTGGGTGAGAGAAAGAGGTGGGTCACAGAGAGGGGTCGGGGGTGAGAGAGAGGCCCAGTACCTTCCATAGGAAATTTATGCTGGCCAGCAGCATGCAGGGCCCATTCTCCTTCTGGTCAAGGTGCTCTGCTCCTTCCAGCGGATTCATAGACCACGGACTATCCTGGGTGGATAGCAGTCCCTGGCTGCCTGCGTCTGCCATGGGTCTTTGATCTGTCTGTCATCCGGCTGCTGTCAGAGCTGGGAGTGAAGAGGAGGGCGGATAACAGTCCCTTGCTGCCTGCGGGTCCCCGATCTGCCTGTCCTCTGGCCCGCTGTCAGAGCTGGGAAAGGAGAGGAGGGCAGGGAGAAATCCAGGCTCTGGGTGGTGCCGCTTTGTCAGGTATACTGTGCCTGCTACTCCTCACCTCTCCGGTGATGAGGGAGCTCTTCTCCCTTCCGGTCTCTCTTCACCCTGCTCCTGCCGCCACTGGTCCAAGGCTTCCCTTGACAAGGGGATCAGGGGGCAGCTGCACCTTTTGCCCTGCGTTAAAGACGGCCCTGTCAGTAGCATATTTCCAGTCCTACCATGATAAAACTTAGTTATTATACAGTATCAATTTTTTTTGAACCTATTAAACAAATATAGCAAAACTCTTTTTTATTGGTATTTTTAACAGACCAAATTAAACATTTTTAGTTTTTAGATGCCCTTTAATAGAACTGTAAAGAGCATATACTCTGATTTTGAAATAGTCTGACTCCTGGAGAACATCACTAGCATTTAAACTGCAGTTCTTTTAGAAAAATATGCAGAAAACATCCTAAATAACAAAAAAAGCTACAAAAATGTAAAGCTGGATGCCTCACTGTACACTATATTACCAAAAGTATTGGGATGCTTGCCTTTACACGCACATGAATTGTGATGGCATCCCAGTCTTAGTCCATAGGGTTCAATATTAAGTTGGTAAAGAAAAAAGTTGTGATAGAGCTGCCCAATCGTGAACAATCAACCATTCAATAATTAACTCCTGTGCTATAAACCTTGAAAAATGCATAAACACATCTTAGGTAAACAAAGTCCCAGCAGTCCACATATAAAGTGCTCTAGTGCATCTTCATATTACAATATGTACTCCACAATATAACAAGAGTGCTCCATCACCAGGTGAAATACTTCTTTCAGAAGACCCTCAACAGGGACCACACAGCATAATGGTAATCAGTCCTGTACACCTGATAGTGGGTCCTCTGCTCGCTTCCTCCTCTGATGATAGAACCCCAGCTAGGATGACTCCACAGAGCTCTCAGGATAGAGAACACAATCTCCAATAGTGCAGTATCATGGTTAAAATGCATGAGAGATTAGCAGTCAAGCTTAAAGAGGTTGTAAACCTCCAAAAAAACCAAACCTGCAAGACAAAGGCATCGCATACTAGCTCATTATGAAGTACTTACCTTAGAACTATGCCCTCCTGTGCCACCCGCACTCCGCTCACACGGCCGACATCTTTCGCGGAGTTACTTCCTGGTTCCTGGTTCGCTATCTCCGGCGCTGTGATTGGTCGGAGCTGCGATGATGTCACTCTGTCACTCCCGGGTCCTGAAGAAACGGCATGAGCAGGCCATTCCTTCAGTGTGCATGCGACGATGACGTCGGCGACAGCGTATATAGTAAATGTCGCAAGTTTAGAAGATATTTACTACAGGTAAGTCTACAGGTAAGTCTTACTATAGGTTTATCTGTAGGTACAATTAAAGAGGAAGACTTTACTTCCTCTTTAAGGAAATGCACTCACATTTATTTAGCTAAAAACGAGCTCTATGATATAACAGAGTAACAGGGTCCCACAGCATCCAGATCAAGTAATGATGCATGCTGTCTAGCTCCCCTTTATGTGTTACACCACTCTCCCATGTGGCTTCTTCCTTTTCTTTACCTGCACTATATGTGGGGACACATTTAGTGATTGCAGCAGCCTCACATTATATATAGGAATAAGTGGCAATGCACAACATCTTTATTATTTAAATATTGAGTTGGCCCAGCCTTTGCATCTATAACAGCTTCAACTCTTCTGTGAAGGCTGCCCACAATGTTTAGAAGTGTGTCAATGGGAAGATTTGACCATTCTTCCAGAAGTGCATTTGTGAGGTCAGGCACTGATATGGACGAGAAGGCCCAGCTCGCAGTCTCCGTTCTGTGCATGCCAGTCAACTTCCTCCACCCCAAACTCGCTCATCCATCTCTTTCTGGACCTTGCTTTGTGCACTGGTCCAAATCGTTTGGAGGGGGGATTATGGTGTGGGGTTGTTTTTCAGGTGTTGGACTTGGCCTCTTAGTTCCAGTGAAAGGAACTCCTAAGATGTCAGCATACCAAGACATTTTGGACAATTTCATGCTCCCAACTTTGTGGGATCAGTTTGGAGATGGCCCCTTCCTTTTCCAACATGACTGCACACCAGTGCACAAAGCAAGGTCCATAAAGACATGGCTGAGCGAGTTTGGGGTGCAGGACTTGAGTCCTGACCCCAACCCGCTAAAACATCTTTAGGATAAGCGGAGACTGCAAGCCAGGCTTTTTCGTCCACATTAGTGCTGACCTCACAAAATGTGCTTCTGGAAGAATGGTCAAACATTCCCATAGACACACTCCTAAACCTTCTGGACAGCCTTCCCAGTAGAGATGAAGTTGTTATAGCTGAAAAGGGTGGGCCAACTCAAAATTGAACCCTACGGACTAAGACCAGGATACCATTAAGGTTCATGTGCGTGTAAAGGCAGGCATCCCAATATTTTTGGTAATATAATGTACAGTATCTCACAAAAGTGAGTACACCCCTCACATTTTTGCAAATATTTTGTCTTTTCGTGTGAAGAAATTACACTTTACTACAATATAAAGTAGTAAATGTACAGCTTGTATAACAGTGTATATTTTCTGTCTCCTCAAAATAACTCAACACATAGCCATTAATATCTAAACGTCTGGCAACAAAATTGAGTACACCCCTAAGTGAAAATGTCCAAATTGGGCCCAATTAGCCATTTTCCCTCCCCAGTGTAATATGACTAGTGTAATGTAATATGATTAGTGTTACAAGGTCTCAGGTGTGAATGGAAAGCAGGTGTGTGAAATTTGGTGTTATCGCTCTCACACCGATCACTGTAGGTTCAACATGGCACCTCATGGCAAAGAACTCTCTGAGGATCTGAAAAAAAAAAAAATGTTGCTCCACATAAGGATGGCCTAAGCCAGGCATATGCAATTAGCCAACCTCCAGCTGTTGCAAAACTACAAGTCCCATCATGCCTTTGCTTCTGGGTGTTATGGTTGTGGCTGTCAGAGTCTTGCTATGCCTCATGGGACTTGTAGTTCTGCAACAGCTGGAGGTCCACTAATTGCATATCCCTGGCCTAGGTTGTAAGAAGATTGCCAAGACACTGAAGCTGAGCTGCAGCATGGTGGCTAAGCGGTTTAACAGGACAGGTTCCACTCAGAACAGGCCTCGCCATGGTTGACCAAAGAAGGACATTTTGTCTTAGGGGTGTACTCACTTTTGTTGCCAGCGGTTTAGACATTCACTTCAGCCCCGGAAGGATTTGCCCCCTTCCTGACCAGAGCATTTTTTTTACAATTTGGCACTGCGCTGCTTTAACTGGTAATTGCGCGGTCATGCGAGGCTGTACCCAAACAAACTTTGCATCCTTTTTTTTTCCCCACAATTAGAGCTTTCTTTTGGTGGTATTTGATCACCACTGCGGTTTTTATTTTTTGTGCTATAAACGAGAAAAGACCTAAAATTTTGTTATAAAAAAAATACAATAAACTCAATTTTAGTCATATATTTAGGCCAAAATGCATTCAGCCACATGTAGCATATATTTATTAGTATGCGCAAAACTTGTAGCGTCTAGAAACTAGGGTACATTTTCTGGAATTTACGCAACTTTTAGTTTGACTGCCTTTCTCATTTCTTGAGGTGCTATAATGGCAGGGCAGTACAACCCCCCTCAAACATGGCATAGGCATATGTGAAATTACACCCCAAAATACATTCTGTTGCTTCTCCTGAGGAGAAGGATACCACATGTGTGAGACTTTTTGGGAGCCTAGCTGCGTACAGGACCCCGAAACCAAGCACCGCCTTCAGGCTCTCTAAGGGCATAAAATGGTGATTTTACTCCTCACTACCTATCACCGTTTCGGAGGCCCTGAAATGTCAAGATAGCACAACACCCCCCACCCCCCCAAATGACCCCATTTTGGAAAGTAGACACCCCAAGCTATTTGCTGAGATGTTGAGTATTTTGCAGATATCGCTTTTTGTCACCAAGTTTTAAAAATTGAAAAAGAAAAAAAAAAAACATATTCCTTTTCTTTCTTCATTTTCAAAAACAAACGAGAGCTGCAAAATACTCACCATGCCTCTTAGCAAATACCTTGGGGTGTCTACTTTCCAAAATGGGGTCATTTGGGGGGGATTGTGCTATTTTGACATTTCAGGGCCTCTGAAACTGATAGGTAGGGAGGAGTAAAATCACAATTTTACGCCCTTAGAAATCCTGAAGGCGGTGATTGGTTTTCGGGGTCCTGTATGCGGATAGGCTCCCAAAAAGTCCCACACATGTGATATCCCCATACTCAGGAAAAGCAGCAGAATGTATTTTGGAGTGCAATTCCACATATACCCATGTCATGTGTGAGCAATATATCATTTTGTGACAACTTGTGTAAAAAAAAAAAAAAAAAAAAATTTGTAATTTTCCTGAAACTTGTGGCAAAATATAAAATATTCCATGGACTCAACATGTCTCTCAGCAAATAGCTTGGGGTGCCTACTTTCCAAAATGGGGTAATTGGGGGGGTTGAACTGTCCTGGTATTTTTTGCACAAAATTAGAAGCTTATGCCACACATCACCCACTCTTCTAAGACAAAGCCCTTTCTGACACTTACGTGAAAATTTTTTTTTTTTTTTTGCTAGAAAACTACTTTGAACCCCCAAACATTATATATTTTTTTTAAAGCAAAGGTCCTACAAATTAAAATGGTGGGTGTTGCAATTTTTATTTCACACAATATTTGCGCAGCGATTTCTCAAACGCAATTTTTTTTAAATTTTAATGCTAAAACACACTATATTGCCCAAATGTTTGGTAAAATCTAAAAGATGATCTTATGCCGAGTATATAGATACCAAACACGACATGCTTTAAAATTTTGCACAACCGTGCAGCGGCGACAAACTACATATATTAAAAGCCTTTACAGGTTACCACTTTAGATTTACAGAGGGGGTCTACTGCTAAAATTACTGCCCTCGATCTGACGTTCACGGTGAATACCTCACAGTGTGTCCTAGGACTGTGCAGTGCTGTACCCAACGCTAATACTTCACTAGTGTGTGGTAGCGTTGGAAACATTCACTGATGCAATGACCAGGTTGGATAGGACAGGAGGGACAATAAAAGTGGGTGTCACGCCTGTATCCGCGTTACCTACAGACACAACATCTTCTTTGGGGGGTTCGTTGGGTAGGAAAACCACAGAGGACATACGGAAAATGCCTCTCATGCAGCCGACTCACTACATTTGCATTAGGAAGTTGGAGCACAGCACGGTCTGAAAACAGAAGGGCTGTGATGATCTCTTCCTGGAATTTAAGTAAGGATCCAGTTCGTCTTGACTCTTTCTATTGCACATAAGCATTCAGCAGAGCCAATTGAAATAGGTATACAGACACTTATTTGTACCAGCGTCTGGCTCTACTGGCAATTAAGTACGGCGCCATCAACTGGTCGTTGAGGTCCACCCCTCCCATATTAAGGTTGTATTCGTGGACACAAAGGGGTTTCTCCACAACACTAGTCGCCGTTGGAATTTGGACTGTTGTATCTGCATGAAGGGAGGACAGAATTAAAACATTCCGTTAATCCCTCCACTTCACTGCAAGCAAATTATTACATCTCAAGCAGGCTCACTCCCCCAGTCTAAGTTACCCCCAATCAAGCCTCTGGGGTAAGCCCTGGCGATTAGATCGCACAGTACCATATGCGCCAATTCCACAATCAAAAAGGTGACTAAAGTGCCACGCTTGTGTAATAATTGTCCACGTACAAGTGGTACCCCTTTCTGAATAAGGGTGACACAAAGTCCCAAACAATCTTGCCAGCGCTCCCTATGTAGTCTGGGTAGTCTCTTGGGCTCCACGTGATTATCTTTTCCCTCGTAAACCATAAAACTATATGTATACCCTGTTGCCCTGTCACAGAGCTTATACAACTTGACCCCATATCTAGCACGCTTGCTGGGTAGATAATGTTAGAAAGACAAACGGCCAGAAATTCTAATCAGGGACTCATCAGTGCAGACAACTTGATCAGGAGTAAACAAGGCTGCAAACTGTGGTTGAAGTGGTTTAAGAGGGGCAGAATTTTGTAGAGCCGATCAAATCCAGGGTCACCCCGAGGATGATAGAGTTCATTGTCGTTGAAGTGCATAAACCGCAAGATCTGCTCGTATCTAGCCCTGGTCATGGATGCAAAGAACACGGGCATATGGTGAATTAAGTCAGTGGACCAATATGACCGCAACTCACTCTTTTTAGTTATGCCCATGAGGAGGGATAGGCCCAGAAAGGTCTTAAATTCAGAAACCGTAATAGGTTTCCAATCTCTGGCAAGGGTCAACTGGGGATTAGCAGCGATGAATTGACCAGCATACAAATTGCTTTGGTCCACAATAGATCTATAGAGATCTTTCGCGAAAAACAGTGATCAAAAATCAAGTGACGTAAAATCAACTGTTTCCACTGGAATTCCGGGTTGGGCAGTGAATGGGGGAAGTACGGGCGCTGCAGAAGTGGTGGGCTCCAAATTAGGATGGGCAAATGCAGCGGTAGGAGCACTATGGGCTCCATAGGCCTGTGTTTGTCTTCTTGGTGGCTGCGGGACACTACTTGTGCTAGCCACTGCACCAGCTTGAACTGCACTTATGGGACTCGCCACATCACCACGTGATACTGCAGTGCTTTTTTGACTACGACCGGGGTGTACTAGGCTGCTGTTGCTTGCCAGTTCACCAGAAGGATGAGCGGCACTAGTACTGGCTCTCTGCTCCATAAGAGAGCCCTGCGGTTCTTGCACCTCAACAACAGAAGAAGTACGGGGTCGGGTATGCCTGACCTTAGCAGAGACCACAACTCCGTTGTCAGAGCTATTTGTCAGGGTGCCACTATCTACTGGTTCGTATTCTGAACCTGAATCTGACAGATGGATGACTTCCTCTTCACCCTCATCTGTCATGCTCAGACACGTGTAGGCCTCTTCACTAGTGTATCTTCAATACACAGACAGACATATGCAGACAGATGCAAAGACATTGTGGCCTCTAAATTTACTGGTACAACTAGTGCCACTCATAGGCAAAAAGAGCACCTGAATGTCAGAGCCTGCTTCAATCGCTACCAAAATAAACTGTTAGCGTTCATAGGGATCAGGCCTGACTCTGCGAACGCTGCAGTTATGTGTTTTGTAAGTAACAGTGATCGATTAATACTGCACTTGGATGGACGAACGCTGCATTTTTGGGAACCCTAAATTACTGGGGACTCTAATATAGTTCTGATCAGATCAAAAAATATTGATCCCTTCAGACACTATACTACTAAATGAGGTGTAGGGTGCATAGGTGTTAGTGGGCGGCAGTGTTGGCAGAGTCTCCCCTATGCACGCGCACCCGCGCTGTGCAGGTGTTTACGGTCGGATGATGGAGGGTGGGTGAGTTAAATTTGAAAAATGCTTTGTATCCAAATGAATGCTGCATTGCTGGGAATAGTTGTGCCTTGCTCCCTGTAGCCACTATGCATAACCTGAGCTCTTCCACAGGGAGTACTAACAGGTACACAAAGTACCATTTTGTCTGTACATACATGGCAATAATCTGTTGGTGGCTTCTCATGTTTGCTTTACTGATGTGCCATTATGCCAACCCCCTCAAAAGACCAACATTTCCAGAGAAGGTAGAGGAGTCACCTGTGGATGACTACTGGGCCAGCCATGGCCTGTTGAAGTATGGGATATCCTTTTATATTTCTATGTGCTCTCCAGTTTTTCATCAAAAAAAAAAAAAAGGGGGGGGGGGGAGAAGCATGTTTATGAGGTCTACAATTCCCTTGGTTTGTGTACATTGCAGAATATTAGTGTAATTCTGTTGCAAATTCCTACCTTTTTGTTGCTGTACTGAACAAATTTTTTCATTATGTCCTGATTGCTGGCAGGGCAAGGTTTAGCTCATTCACCACCTGGTGAATTAGGGCCTAAGGCCTCATTTACACGAGGCGGACTCCATTATCCACGGAGCCTGCCTTGGTCCGCCGGCTTAGCGGGAGATCTCTCCGTTGATCTCCGCTGAGCTGGCGGATGATAGGTCCCTCTCTGCTCACTGAGCGGGGAGGGGCTTGTCAGGCGCCGCTGCTGCCTATGGAGGGATCGGTTTTCGGCAGATCTCACCCGATCCGATAGCGACGGATCCGGACGTAGGGCCATCCGTCTGCTTTTAGCGGATGAAATGGGGTCGGATATCAGCGGACATGTTTTCGCTGACATCCGTCACTCTATAGACTAACATGGAGCGCCCGTTCAGGTCCGCCATCAAAACTGACATGGCTTCTCGCAAACTGCAAATGGGACTTCTTATGGCTTTCTTTCTACAATGGCTTTCTTCTTGCCACTCTTCCATAAAGGCCATATTTGTGGAGTGCACGACTAATAGTTGTCCTGTGGACAGATTCTCCCACCTAAGCTGTGGATCTCTGCAGCTCCTCCAGCGTTACCATGGGCCTCTTGGCTGCTTCTCTGATTAATGCTCTCCTTGCCCAGCCTGTCAGTTTATGTGGACGGCCATGTCTTGGAAGATTTGTAGTTGTGCCATACTTTTTCAATTTTTGGATGATGGATTGAACAGTGCTCTGTGAGATGTTCAAAGCTTGGGTTATATTTTTATAACCTAAACCTGCTTTAAACTTCTCCACAACTTTATCCCTGACCTGTCTGGTGTGTTCCTTGGCCTTCATGATGCTATTTGTTCTATAAGGTTCTCTAACAAACCTTTGAAGGCTTCACAGAACAGCTGTATTTATACTGAGATTAAATTATACACAGGTGGAATCTATTTACTAGTTAGGTGACTTCTGAAGGCAATTGGTTCCACTAGCTTTTAGTTAGGGGTATCAGAGTAAAGGGGGCTGACTACAAATGCACACCATACTTTTTAGATATTTTTTTGTAAAAGAAAATTAAAAACCATTTATCATTTTCCTTCCACTTCACAGTTATGCGTCACTTTGTGTTGGTCTATCACAAAAAATCCCAATAAATAAACAAATTAATGTACAGATTCCCAATTCAACAAATGCAATGCCCCTACCCATTTCTGCAACTGACACAGCATCTGTTGCTCTGTTGAAAAAGCGACCCTTTCCCATTGCATACCTCTTTGTCCTGCACAGCCTATCTGCAAAAAGCTTTAGGTGGTTGAGCCATCCTGTCTAAATGTCAGGATAGGCTGAACATTAGAAGTGCACCCCCTCCAGCTCACACTGAATTTGATTTAAGATCCTAGGCTCACTTTGAACTTGCATTTATCAGTTTTCCTGTGGACTTGAGCTTCCCAAAGATATACAGTACATGGTGTGATCATGTTTTACATGTCAGTTTATGTCATGGACACTCAGAGCACACACACGCCACATTTCAAGCTGGGTGATTTGGGTTCTGCATTTCATTTTTATTTTTTTTGCATTCCACGGCCTCTGCGCCAACACCCCTTCCCTGGCATGTTGCTTAACAGTTCAGCATCCACCTGTGCATTCCCTGCTAGCAGAAACATAAGTCGTATACAAAAGGTACTTCCAGTTTGTGCTGCACATGTGACCACATTGGATTGTGAGTTATTGTGAGCAAGGAGGCGGGGGGGGGATTCCTCCACCGACTTTACCTGTGTAGATGAGGAATCTTTTTTTAACCATCTATGCCCAGTTTAAAGCTTATAATTTTTCATTATTCCTAAGGGCTAAATCATGCGCCCCACACTACAGGCAGGTCCTGTGTTGGGTAAAAGTGTAGCATACATGATAAAGATAAAGATTTTTTTTTCTAGATGTTTTATATTAATGCATATGTAACAGGTACCTGCTGATAGTATAAATGAATAAAAGTAGTTTATTCTTGCGGCCTTGATGACTTCAGAGAGAATCTCTTTGGAGCTGTGAGGTCCTCAGGATGAAAAATAAACTTTCATCCACTAAGTGGCTCCTGCGTGCAGCTTCTGTATTGTCATTGTGCAGCTTTTCAGGGGGCTGCCGCCATTACTGCAGGTAAGATTTAGCTTCAAAGTCTCTCTGCATGTACACAGCTCTGGAGAGACTCTCTGCAAAGTTACATACTGAGAATGATTGTACAGAAATGGTAGGCAGGGGACCCTTGTTAGTATGAATGAATAAACCTTAATTTCCTCCTGCGGTCCTGACAGCTCTGAAGAGACTCACTATGGAGTTGTCAGGGCTGCAGGATGAGAACACTTTAATAATCAGGGGTCTCAAACTGGCGGCCCTCCAGCTGTTGCAAAACTACAAGTCCCATCATTCCTCTGCCTGTGGGAGTCATGCTTGTAACTGTCAGCCTTGCAATGCCTCATGGGATTTGTAGTTTGGCAAACAGCTGGGGGGCCGCCAGTTTAAGACCCCTGCATGATTGATCCATTCAAACTATTAGTAAGCAGCAGAAGCACTGTCAGTATGAGCTATGGCAGCTGTGTGGGTATCTGGAAGCTAGTAGCATCTGACACTCTTAGAAGTGTGAGATTCCTATTTCATTTTCTATACCTTATTAATAAAAGAAAAAGCTATCAATATAAAAACAGAACACATGTATCAATTTCAAAGGTCAAAGGTCTCTTTAGAGCATATTTTGTAGGTGCAAGGACTGTGGTATATGTGTACTGTATATACAGTATGAGTAGGCTCAGGTTCTACTTAAAATATTTTCATTTTGGATAGAGCTAGGGAGGATTATAACCCCTGTCAGATTTTTTTCCACCATCTGTGTCCAACTGCGGAGATAACCAAACAGGAAGTGAGAAGAAATCCCTGTAAATTAAGGGAATTCCTTGGGGACCCCCAGGTCACAAGAACTAGTGTCCCTATTGGAAGATTTACCCTCTATTACTTTTCTGGGGACAACCTAACGTTGGGGATTTTCTTTTACTTTCTCTTTCAATGATAATGGTGAAGCTCCCTAACATGGACACAGACAGCAATAAAAACTGACAGGTGTTCTAATCCATCTATACTCTATCCAAAACGAATTAAAAATTCTGTCTTTAGTTATACTTTAACCACTTGCTGACCAGCCGCCCTCATTATACAGTTGTAGGTAGGCACGTTCCATAGGTGTACGTCGGCTCCTTTAAGGAGCCATAGCAGGCCCGATGTATGGCGGGGAACCGCGATGTCCACCGGTCATCGGCGCTCGCGGGAGCGAGAGCCAGAACGGGGATCTGTAAACAGACAGATCCCCGTCCTGACAGGGGAGTTAGAAAGAGATCTGCTGTTCCTAGTGATTAGGAACAGCGATCTCTCTCCTGCTCCAGTCAGCCCAGCCCCCATACAGTTAGAAGCACTCCCAGGGAACACACTTAACCCCTTGATCGCCCCCTAGTGTTAACCCCTTCCCTGCCAGTGAAATTTATACAGTAATCAGTGGCTATTTTTAGCTCTGATCGCTGTATAAATGTCAATGGTCACTCAAAAGTGTCCGATCTGTCTGCCACAATGTCACAGTCCCATTAAAAATTGCAGATCACCGCCATTACTAGTAAACAAAAAAAATAATAATAATATAAAAACACCATAAATATATCCCCTATTTTGTAGACGCTATAACGTTTGCGCAAACCAATCAATATACGCTTATTGTGATTTTTTTTTTAACCAAAATTATGTAGAAGAATACATATTGGCCTAAACTGTTTTTTTTTTTTTTTGAATATTTATTATAGCAAAAAGTAAAACAAGATTGTTTTTTTCCAAAATCATTGCTCTTTTTTTTGTTTATAGCGCAAAAAATAAAAATCGCAGAGGTGATCAAATACCACCAAAAGAAAGCTCTGTTTGGCTACAGCATCGCACAATGGCGCAATTGTCAGTTAAATCGACGCAGTTCTGTCCGAATTGACAGTTCGCACTGTGAACTGCGAACCAATCTGGGGGTGTCATTACTTTTGTATTGACGTTCCCCGCGGTTTGCATGTGGCAGTGTGAACTGTCTGCGGGAGACATGCGATGCGGCAACCAGTACTGGATTTGCAGGGTTTCCGCATCAATGCAGTGTGAACCAAGCCTTAAGCCCCATACACACGATACGAAAATCGGAAGTAAAATTTCATCCGACTAACAATCTGCCGATTTTCGGATCATTAGTATGGTGTTTTGACAGCCGATTCCGATTTTTTTGTACGACAAAAGCTGGATGTGCAGACTATACATTTTTTGTCGGATGTGAACACAACGTAAAAGAAACGAAAAAACACATACAAAACATTTCAACACATTACGTCACTTCTAAAGTTGAATTCAGTCGTACGAGAATTTTCGTATGGTGAGTAACCTCTTCACTTTCAACATGAGACTAGCATGCAACAAAAAACGGACGACCGAAAATCTGATCATGTGTACTGCGCTTTGGAGCTTATTTATGAATCATTATTTTAGAATCATTTGGGTAGATTAACTAAAACTGGTGCACTCCAGAATCTGTTGCAACTGTGCATGGTAGCCAATCAACTTCTAACTTCAGTTTGCTCAATTAAGCTTTGGCAATAAAACCTGGAAGCTGGTTTCTATGCAGAGCTGCACCAGATTTACACTCTCCAGTTTTAGTAAATCTCCCCCATTGCTTCTGTGCAGTGTTTTATATATAAGTATATGGGGACAGTCACATTTTCTCACTACATTTGCAGGCTCAGCTTTCCATGTCTAGCAGTAATTAAAGATATAAATTATTGTTGCACCTATATCCCTAAGGCTCCGTTCACACCTCCGCGTTCCAAATCGCAGGCGAAATGGCTGCGATTCGCAATAGCAGCAAATCCCATGCATTCCCGGTGCATTGCCCATCGATTTCAATAGCACCCCAAATGCGGTGCGATTTTCCTGCGATACGTTGGGTGAGAATCGCAGTAAAAACGCGCAAACAAAATCGCAGGATGCCTGTCGTCCAAGTATATAAGCTTCTTTTGGGCGACGGGTGTCATGTGACTTCCTCAGGAGTATCACATGACGTCACAAGGGGGCAGGCTATCCGGGTGACGTCATCAGATGGCCACCCCCCATGGCTATATAAGAGATGTCAGACAGCGGAGGACGTCACCACGGAGGAAGACAGCCTCAGGACAAGATTGGACTTTTTTGTTTTTAGCGGGTAACCGATGGCGAGGAAGAAGACCATGGCGTGGGAGAAGACAGCTCAGGGAGAAGACGGCAGTGGGAGAGATGACGGCGGGATAAGATGGCTCGGAGCTATTTTTTTTAATAAAGGACTTGTCAAAAACCAGTTCTTGTTTTTCTTTATATTTCACTGCTTTTTTGGTGAATGGGTAAGGGTACAATGTACCTGATATCCCTTCCCATGGGGGGGCAGGATCTGGGGGTCCCCTTGTTAAAGGGGGCTTCCAGATTCCGATAAGCCCCCCGCCCGCAGACCCCGACAAACACCGGCCAGGGTTGTCGGGAAGAGGCCCTTGTCCCCATCAACATGGGGGCAAGGTGCTTTGGGGTGGGGGGGCAGAGCCCCCCACCCCAAAGCACCCACCCCCCTTGTTGAGGGCATGCGGTCTGGTATGGTTCAGGAGAAGGGGGGGCGCTCACTTGTCCCCTCCCTTTTCTGACCTGCCGGGCTGCATGCTCAAGTAAGGGTTCGGTAAGGATTTTTGGGGCGACCCACGCCATTTTTTTCAATATTGGCATGGGAGTGTCCCCTTTTAATCCATATGAAGTGTCTGATATGGTCTTTGGGGGGCTCACAACGTTTTTTCCAGAATTTTTTTTTTTTTTTTTATGTTCAGCTGTCAGCGGGGAAGCCTGCTGACAGCTGATGACTCATCAGTTGTTAAGGATGCGGTGGCCAGCTTCCCGGCCTTCTCCTCAGCAACCAGCTATATGCAGTGAATGTAAAAAAAAACCCAAATCGTGGCAAAATTGTGGTAAAATCACGGTAAAAACGAAGTACTTGCGTTTTGGATGCGGGTCCATTGGAGTCTATTATATGCAAAACGTTGCATTTTGTGGGAAAAAAAAGTCCCCGACCCTTTACAAAAACGCAGAGGCACAATAATGATATGAACGTGTTCCATAGGAACCCGTTAAACAAATTCCCTGCATTTTTGCAAAAAGCATCAAAAAACGCATTTGTGTGAATCGAGCCTTAGGCCTCATGCACACAGGACATTTTGCAAACCCTTCTAAAAACCTTTCCCCCTGGCAGCAGCTTTTTGGCAGAAAAAAAACACCTGATGCTTGCAAAACTGTGTAACGCTTTTAGGTGCGTTTACAGGCTTCAAGCTCTTGGGTGTTAATTAATTTCATTGGCCAGAATAATAATTTATTCTGGCCATTGAAATAAAATATCACTCAAATGAATGAACTGCTGTGCCCGTGCAAACACAACAGGCAGAAGTGCAGAGATGTGAACCTAGGCTAAAGGACACATGCCTTAAATACACAATATAATGAGGAACCAGTGAAGCAAAACAGCAAATTCCTGTTGTGATAAAATACTCACTACCTGAAGCAGCTAAACTATGTACTAAGCAAATATATTAATGCTATATTTACAATCCAGTGACAAAAAAGGACAGCTGCGTGCCTGAAATAGCAGGTGGACACCTGCAATAGGACTCAAAATAGTAAGAAAACATACCACAGAATAATGTACCAAAACTAGGCATAATATTATATGACATTAAGAAATAAGCTCAGCTAAAAAATATTTGCATGTTTAACAGGATGTCACAGTCCATTACCAGTCATCATTTACTGGCGTTGATGGTTACGTAGTTTCTTGTGGCTTGTGGGTCCTGACACTGAGGCATGGTTTTAGTGCATTTACGGGTAGTGATGACTCCTAGGGGGCCACTGGAAATAATTGGGTTCTCTTATCTGTCCTGTGGCTACCTACCCTGTATCTCAACCCAACAGCTCATTGCCAAACCTGGCAATAAAAAACAAAACTGGCAATAATCGAGCTCAGGTCACTTGGGTCTTTTTACCACTCATTGCAGTACTCAGAACTAGAGAAGGGTTCAGGGATGCAGGATACCCAAAGAAAATATCCAATACCTAAACCAGGAGTGCAGGATACCTAAAATATAAGGACTGGAAAACTGGATTAACAGTATGTTCCTATGAGAGCAACCATTGAAAAATGAGATGATGATAGACAGAGGGCAGTCGGATAAATCTGGGACCCTTAGAGCAACCACAGTGTTTCCATGTTTGTGTATCTAGCTTCTGTCCCTTGGTATAGAGAAAAAAACACCAGAGCCTTTTTGCAAAGAATCCTTCTTATAATGTCCAGATGTCAGCTTCTACCCAGCTCCTCTGCGATACTCTTCAGCAAAAAATTCTCTATCCACTCTTCCCCTCAAGTATGCACTCCAGCAATAGCTTAGTTTCTCGGACCCTTAATGCAAGTATTTTACAGTTGTGCTCATAAGTTTACATACCCTGGCAGAGATTATGATTTCTTCGCCATTTTTGCAGAGAATATGAATGATAACACAAAAACATTTCTTTCACTCATGGTTAGTGTTTGGCTGAAGCCATTTATTATCAATCAACTGTGTTTACTCTTTTTAAATCATAATTTTTTTTTTTTTTTTTGCTTTTTGCAGTGATAACCTTAATTGCAAATAGGTAATGGGAATAAAGATTGGTTCATGGAACGTTAGGGGACTGGGTACCCCCCTAAAGAGAGCACAGGTATTCGATTTGCTAGACGCACTTAGAGTGGATGTTGCCTGCCTGCAGGAAACGCATCTGACCAGGGAGACAAAAGTAATTTTTAAGAACAAGAAATTTCAGAATCAGTACCATGCGATACACTCCTCTTATTCGAGGGGGGTGGGAGTGCTGATTAGGAAAGGGATTGCGTTTTCCTGCAGGCAGAGCAATATAGATGAAGGGGGCCGATATGTTTTTCTGCACTGCACGATAGGGAACCAGGAATGCATAATAGCAAATATCTATAACCCACCACCTTTTAAATTGGAAATTTTATATAGCCTGCTGGAGTTTATGATAGACAAACCAAGGATCCCTGTCATTGTAGTAGGGGATTTTAATGTAGTAATAAATAAAGAATTAGATAAATTTCCCCCAGGAAAAGCGGGACAGAGCCCATGTGGGATTCGAATGGGACAGTTTCTGGAAGAGGCCGGGCTGATAGACCTGTGGAGAGTGAGAAATCCTGGGGTACAACAGTTCTCGTGTCACTCTAGTACCCACGCTTCTCTGTCAAGAATAGATTTAGTTTTGGGAAATGACATGGCCGCTCTATTGGTTAGGGATATAACCTATCACCCAAGAGGAATCTCGGACCACACACCGGTGACAGTTATGTTGGATATCGGGATAAGGAAACAGTGGGGTACCTGGAAGCTGAACCCAGTGTGGCTCGAGATTCTTGAGGACCCGAAGGAAACTATGGCAAAAATGAGAGAATTTATAATGCTAAACGAGGGCTCAGTAGCAAGAGGGGTGATGTGGGATGCGTTGAAGGCATACATGAGGGGAATATTGATCCAGCAGATATCAAGAGTTAAGAGAGCATCAAAGGCGGAGGAGGAGAAGGCTAGAGATGAGATCCTAGTAGCAGAAAGGGAGCTAGTTGGAAATCCAACCCCGGAAAAATATCAAAGGTGGGAAAACAAACAGTCAATATATAAAGAGGTAATGTCTAGGAAAACCGAAAATAAAAGAGCATTCCAAAAACATATAATGTTTGGAGAGGGGGAAAGAGTAGGGAAGATATTAGCCCATATTGCTAAAGTGGATGCCCCCCCCCAATAATTCCTGCCATCAGTAATAGGGAAGGTGAAATTATATATCAACCAGATAAAATAAATGAAATATTCAAGAAATATTATGAAGAGCTATATAAATCCCAGGGGCCAGTGGCAGGAGAGAAAATGGAAAGATTCTTTAGGAATATAGAACTGCCCTCCCTGTCAGAGCTCGAGATTGAGACCCTGGAGGCCCCAATCTCATTAGAAGAGGTCAAAGCTGCCGTAAAACAACTGACTAATCAGAAATCTCCGGGTCCGGATGGTCTCCCGGCAGAGATATACAAAAAATACGGGGAGATATTGATACCGGAACTTCTTAAGGTGCTTGAGGGGGCATACCAGGAAGGGAGGCTGCCCGAATCAATGACAGAGGCCACAATTATAATGATACCAAAGGAGGGGAAGGATCCCTTGGAACCTGGATCGTATAGGCCTATTTCCTTACTGTGCTCAGATGTAAAAATCCTGGCAAAAATTTTGGCCATTAGGCTCCAAAAGATAATCCATAGCTTAGTTCAACTGGATCAAACAGGTTTCATCCCCCAAAGGTCAACAAGTGAGAATATAAGGAGGCTATTTCTGAACCTGCAGATTCCAACAGAAAATATGGGTTCTAGAGCTGTCATGATGCTGGATGTAGGGAAGGCTTTTGATAGTCTTGAATGGGGATTTATCTGGCAGGTTCTGAAGGTGTATGGCTTCGGACCTTCATTTAGGAGGTGGGTGAAAATCCTATATAGCTACCCCATAGCTAGGATTAGAACTAACAATGTACTCTCTAGCAAGTTCTCGTTGGAGAGAGGGACAAGACAGGGGTGTCCCCTTTCACCCCTGATCTTTGCCTTAGCTATGGAACCAGTGGCCGCTGCGGTAAGACAAAATAGGATGGTGGAGGGGTTTCAGAGAAGGACCAGGGAGGAGAAGATCGCGCTATACGCGGACGATGTCCTTATTTTTTTGGGGAATACGGAAGGGTCATTAAGACAGGTGATGGGTGTCTTTGCAGATTTTGGGGAGGTTTCGGGCCTCACTATAAATTGGGAAAAATCTGTCCTCCTGCCAATAGATCCCATCAAACAAGGCACCTTCCTGGAAAAAACCCCATTAAAAATAGTGGAGAAAACTAAATATTTAGGGATCCAGGTAACAAGGGATCCAGACCACTTTTTAAATAATAATATGGCCCCATTATTGGAGAAATTTAAAAAAAAGGTTGATATATGGAAAGGTCTCTCTCTGTCGGTAGCGGGAAGATGCAACCTGGTTAAAATGCTGTGGATGCCCCAACTATTGTACATTTTACATAATTCACCAGTTTGGATATGTGGCAAATGGTTCAAAAAAATAGATATGCTGTTTAGAGGGCTTGTGTGGAGGGGGGGGCATTCAAGGATAAGTCTACAGACCCTACAGCTCGCAATAGGTGAGGGGGGCATGGCGGTCCCGCATCCACGCTGCTATTTTTTGGCAGCCCAACTGCAACACCTAAGGACAGGGGGTGGATCTATGGGTAATAATAACCTTGGTATAATGACTGCAGGTGCACCCCATACATGTGTACTGGAGGTATTGGAGGCAAACTCGTTTGTATATAGGACCCCTACAGTCAAATTAATGTTAAAAGTTTGGAAAAACATTAAAAGCCTGAAAGATATGGAGGGAATAGTGAGAGATATGCCTCTCTGGGATAACAAAAGTCTTCAAGAATTAACAAAGATAGGAAAAATTAAATCATGGGAGGCAAGGGGGATAACTAAATTAGAACAACTATATAATGGCAATGCTCTGAAATCCTTTGTCTCCCTAGAAGAAGAGTTTGCTATCCCAAAACAGTCATACTTTGGGTATATCCAAATCAGGCATGCACTGCAGGCCCAGTATGGGGAACAAGGTCCGAAATGGAGCCAATCACCCATCCCTCAGATGATAGAGAGTTTTGAGGGGTCAAGAGGATTAATAGCGGAATTCTACCAGCATATCTTCAGAAATAGTAGAGAAGGACCAAACAAACTTAGGTGTAGGGGGAAGTGGGAAAGAGATCTGGGGACAATATCGGATGCCCAGTGGAGGGAGGTGCTAAAGGGGGGCTACCAGGTCTCAGTCTCGCCAGCTCAGAAATTTTCACACCTAATGTTATTGCATAGGGCATATTATACCCCCCAGAAATTGTTTAAATGGGGGAGAAGAGTAGATCCCAAATGTCCGAGATGCCAAATGAATGGAGATTTGCTACACATGATATGGAAATGCCCTAAACTATCTCGCTATTGGTTAGAAGTGATTGAGGATATAAACAGGTCTCTCAACCTGAGTCTTAAACTAGACCCAAGGTTATGTATCTTGGGGGTGGGTGGGGACATGGGTAATGGGAGAGACAAAATAAAAGCAGTGCGGAGATGCCTATACCAGGCAAGAAAGGGAATAACTAAGAGATGGCAAGCTGAGAAACCCCCTTCGGTTGCCGACTGGCGTAGAGAAGTTTCAGAAACAATAGGGAAAGAAAGGACAGTGTTCATAAGGGCAGGAAACTTAAAAGAATTAAAAAAAATATGGAATCCCTGGCTGATGAGTGTAGCCCACCCGATAGACTAGCAGAGTGAGAAGAAGATGGAGAGGATATTGTTCTTAAAATTGGAGTAGTAGCAATATGCCTGATGTTCTATATAAGGAAAAGAGTTTGGTATAAGGTATATATAGGGGTGTAAGGGGGGGGTGAAAAAAAATAAAATAAAAAATAAAATTGTATTTTTTTCTACAATGTGAATCTATAGGCCTCATTGGGTATTAGAAGATTTTATTACTGTTTGGTAACATGTATACTGAGTATTGTGATGTATTGTATTTAATTATGAATAAAAATTATCAAATTTAAAAAAAATATAATCACAACAGAAGCTACCCAAATGACCCTGATCAAAAGTTTACATACCCTGGTGATTTTGGCCTGATAAAATGCACACAAGTTGACACAAAGGAGTTTGAATGTTTTGAATTAAAGGTAACCATCCCCACCTGTGATCTGTTTGCTTGTAATTAGTGTGTGTGTGTGTGTGTGTGTGTGTGTGTGTGTGTGTGTGTGTGTGTGTGTGTGTGTGTAAAAGGTCAATGAGTTTCTGGACTCCTGACAGACCCTTGCATCCTCCATCCAGTGCTGCACTGACGTTTCTGGATTCTGAGTCATGGGGAAAGCAAAAAGAATTGTCAAAGGATCTGTGGGAAAAGGTAGTTGAACTGTATAAAACAGGAAAGGGATTGACAAAGATATCCGAAGAATTGAGAATGCCAAACAACAGTGTTCAAATTCTAATCAAGAAGTGTAAAATGAGGGGTTCTGTTGAAACCAAACCACAGTCATGTAGACCAATGAAAATTTCAGCCACAACTGCCAGGAAAATTGTTCGGGATGCAAAGAAAAACCCGCAAATGACTTCAGGTGAAATACAGGACTCTCTGAAAACATGTGGTGTGGCTGTTTCAAGATGCACAATAAGGAGGCACTTGAAGAAAGATGGGCTGCATGGTCAAGTCGCAGTGTTGCCAACCCCCCCCCCCCCCCCCCCGAAGTGAAATTTACTGGCAGGATGCCAAAATTTACAAACGGCACCATTTTTTTTTTACTGCCAAAAAACATGAAAATTCCTGACAGAGACGCATTTTTTAATGACACTGCAAAAAAGTACCTAAAATCACCATTTTCAGTGCTAAACAATGCAAATATCAATATTTAAACTAAAAAACATATAGCTAATGCTATTAGCAATGTGTTTAACTTAAACAAAAGTCAAAAAACATATTTCTTCATTGACATGAAAGTCAGGTTACTATAACCCAGCCAGCACTGCGTTCCCCCTTACATCAGAGTCTGCAGGATTCCCCCTTACAGTGAAAGGGAACTCTTATGTAAAGGGGAACGCTGCAGATCATGATCTAAAGGGGGGACTCTGATGTAAGGGGAGGCGCTGGTGACCAGACACCACCTTATATAAAAGAGTCCACTGCATTCCCTTTATATCAGAGTTCCCACTTACATCAGGGTCTGCAGCATTGCCCTTGCACTGTAAGGGGCAATCCTGCAGACTCTGATGTAAAGGGGAATGCCAGGAACTCTGATGTGGGGGTACTCTGGTGACCAGAGATCACCTTCCGCAGAGTGAATACACTAAGGTAAAGGGGGTACTAATGTAGGGGGGGACCTGTATATCAGTGCCTCCTTACATTATTGTATTCACTCCCCCTTACATCAGCAACCCCCCCCTAGACCGGCCTGGCGGCACTGTCACTGACCTCTCAGGTGCATCGTGCGGGGCTCAGTCAGATGGCTCCAGCTTGACGACTCTGGTTTTATCCTATAGTCTATTCTACACAGTCCACACAGGTCTGACTCCTCCCGTAACCCCATAATCCCGGCGGCACTCCCACTCATGACTCCTCTCCCGATTCCCCCTCAGAGACTGCAGGAGATGGTCAGAGGCTGCAGGCATGATACAGAAGATAGTCAGAGGCTGCAGACAGGATACGGTAACAGCAGATGGTCAGAGGCCATGGACAGCAGATGGTCAGAGGCCGTGGACAGCAGATGGTCAAAGGCCACGGACATGAGATGAACAGGACATGGTTAAAGGCTGTGAACAGGACATGGTTAAAGGCTGTGAACAGGACATGGTTAAAGGCTGTGAACAGGACATGGTTAAAGGCTGTGAACAGGACATGGTTAAAGGCTGTAGACAGGACATGGTTAAAGGCTGTAGACAGGACATGGTTAAAGGCTGTAGACAGGACATGGTTAAAGGCTGTAGACAGGACATGGTTAAAGGCTGTAGACATGGTAGTTTCCTCCACTGTTCCCCATTACCATACCCGTCTCCACATCAGTCAATGACAGTATCCTCCTTCTGTCACTGTGACTGTCCCTTTCATCTCTGTCAGACACATCAGTGTCCTCCGCTCCTCTACCGGGTCGGCTTCACCCCCCCCCCCAGAAATGTACTGAGTCCTGTGGCTCCTCTCTGCACTGTTACGCAGCACCGCCAAGAAGAACAAGTGGCCCCTGTTTAAAAATGGCGCCAGGTGGCGACATTACGTTACTGCGCATGCGCCGTCGAGCCGAGCCTGTATGATCATTCCCGAGTCTTGCAGGCTTCGGAACGGCGCATGCGTAGTTGCATGGCAGGCCTGCAGCCATCTTTTTTACGGGCAGCGCTACCCGTAACAGACATTCATGGGCACCCCGAAAATGGGGTAATTTTTACAAGCTGCCCGTAAATTAACGGCGGTGGGCAACACTGTCGAGCCGCCAGAAGAAAGCCATTACTACGCAAATGCCACAAAGTATCCCGCTTACAATATGCCAAACAGTACAGAGACAAGCCTCAAACCTTCTGGCACAAAGTCATTTGGAGTGATGAGACCAAAAATGAGCTGTTTGGCCACAACCATAAACACTACATTTGGAGAGGACTCAACAAGGCCTATGATGAAAGGTATACAATTCCTACTGTGAAACACGGAGGTGGAACGCTAATGTTTTGGGGATGTGTGAGCTACAAAGGCACAGGAAATTTGGTCAAAATTGATGGCAAGATGAATGAAGTATGTTATCAAAAAATGCTGGAGGAACATTTGCATTCATCAGCCAGGAAGCTGCGCATGGGACGTACTTGGACATTCCACCATGACAATGATCCAAAACACAAGGCCAAGTTGACCTGTCATTGGCTACAGCAGAATAAAGTGAAGGTTCTGGAATGGCCATTTCAGTCTCCTGACCTCCATATCATTGAGCCACTCTGGGGAGATCTTAAACGTGCCGTTCATGCAGACAGCCCAAGAATTTACAGGAACTGGAGGATTTTTGCCAAGAGGAATGGGTATCTTTACTATGTGAGAAGATAAAGAGCCTCATCCACAAATACCACAAAAGACTTCAAGCTGTCATTGATGTTAAAGGGGGCAATACACGGTATTAAGATCTGGGGTATGTAAACTTTTGATTCTGTTAGTTTCTGTTGTCATTATGGTTTAAAAAGAGAAAACACAGTTGATTGATAATAAATTGCTTAAGCCAAACACTAACCATGAGTGACAGAAAAGATTTTTATGGCCAAGAAGTCATAAATTCTGCCAGGGTATGTAAACTTATGAGCACAATTGTATGTTTTATACATAATTTATCAACATTAGACATTAGTGGTGATCAGGGTACAATTATATCACATAAGATATCTTAATCTGACTTTCCCACAATATCAACGAAATATAAATCAGATAAATCTTATTCAGAAGTTTTGGGTTTTAGGGACCTCTAACTGCTGGCCCTTTCGTTCCGCCTCCATTCTGCTGTTTGCACGACTGGCTGGACAGTATAATTGTGCAACCCCTACTAGCCACCACTCCAGGCCATTCAAACTGTGCACATGCACAGTGCATGCTCTCTCCTTCCCTAGCTGCAGTGGCTGGGCTTAGATAGAGGAGTCCAGACCTAGCTGCAAGCTACCCCCAGGTCACCTAACAGGTACTCATGGAGAGAAAGAGATTAGTAGCAGAAAAGCTGTACGGCAGACTGGACTAAAGCAGGTTGGAGGCAGCATTAAAGAGGCATCTCTGGATTTCAGAGTGCTTTCCATAGTCTACATAGAATGGAGAGTCTCCAGAAATTGAATTAACAAAAACTATTATGGGCGAACTTGGTTCAAGCCAGAAAAGAGACCCAGCTGTCATGGTGTGGAGGAAATAAACTGCACCTGCCTACAACAGCCTCATGTTGATGCTCCAGGAGCAGAAGATACAAGTGGAGGAAGCGGTCATGTGGGGTGGCTGAACAGAACTCATGGATACGATTACGAAAAAACATTGTTTATTGGAACATTTTGTTTACTTTTTGACAGAGCTGTTTTAATTGGATCCCTGGGAGATTGCTTGAATTTCTGGTCAAAATTTGCCTATTATTAATATAGATCTGCTTTTCTGTCACAATCACAGAGAAAGTTTTTTTTATATAGTAATGTCTGATGAGGAGGCTGGATAGACAGAAAAACAAGGAGGGGTGACCTCCATATATTTCTCTGCGTTATCTGTGTTGTGGTGTGTAGCACAGCAAATTTTGTGCAGTACAGCGTACATATGTGCCTAATTTCGCCAGTGTTACCTAATTCAGTGTCCTTGACAAATTACATTAGTTTGTAATGTATTGTTTTTTTCATTTTTTAAATGTAGGCCCTCGACTTTTTTTTTTGCTGCACCCCCAGATCAGACAAGCTAGCTCTGGCCCTGTGAACTGAGCTCCCCTGTCTGAGAATTTCTCAAGGATTGGTGCTAAAGTTGCGGCCAAGGGAAAAGCTGTGAGGGGAACAAATACGTAATTTTCAAGAACCCGTCAACCACAACCTAAATGACCAACCCTTATGCCGTGTACACACGGACGGACTTTGACCGGACTGGTCCGACGGGACGAATCCGTCGGAAAATTCGGCCGTGTTTAGGCTTCATCGGACCTGCAGCGGACTTTTTCTGTTGAAAATCAGACAGACTTTAGATTTGGAACATGTTTCAAATCTTTCCGACGGACTCAAGTCCGGTCGAAAAATCCGCTCGTCTGTATGCTAGTCCAACGGACGAAAACCAACACTAGGGCAGCTATTGGCTACTGGCTATCAACTTCCTTATTTTAGTCATCACGTACAAATCCGTAGGACTTTGGTGTGACCGTGTGTAGGTTAGTCCGTTCGTTTGAAAGTCCGTCGGAAAGACCGTCGGACCTTTGATGCCGAAAAGTCCGCCCGTGTGTACACGACATTAGAGGGAGGAAGGTTTGTGATGAAGCCTGTGGACACAGTTCCAAGGTTGGTTAGGCACTGGATGGGGAGGTGGGAAATGGACCTGCCAGGGCACTGCATGTTCTGTGAACAGGTGTTAGATGTTTTTACAGTTCTTGATGTCCTTCCTCAATCCTGGCCACCAGTAATGATGGGTCAAAAAAGCAAATGTTCTGCGTACTCCTGGATAACCAGCTAGTTAGGCTTGGTTCACACTAATGCAATTTCAGATGAGACTTGACTTACAGAGAATCACATAACAAGGGAAATCACACTATTTTCAAAAGTGCTTGTTCACAACAATGCAACTTAGTATGTTGCAATTTTGGAAAAGGTTCCTGTATTACTTTGGTGAGATTTACAGTGTAATTTGGCCCAATGGAATATGCAAACCACAATCAATGCTGCATTAAAGTCACACTACATAATCGCACTGCAAATTGCATCAAAATCGCATCCCAGCAGTATGAATCGAGCCTAAAGAATTATGTGCTCAGTGAAGAATCTTGATCCTGAGGTTAAGATGCAGAAGGGTTTTGCCAGGAGGAATGAAAGTCTTGGTGAGTGCAGTAATGGACAGAATCTGGGAAGGAGTACTTAGGAACTAGAAGGCTCCAATTGTCACGACTCATGGGGGTCAAAGGAACAGGAAAGAGTAACAGCTCTTGTATTGCTGGAACGACATTTGTACATAATAAAATGAGAAAAAAAACAGCGAGCTCATCTTGGATTGAGACAACAGTTATGCCCCGTACACACGGTCGGATTTTCCGATGGAAAATGTGTGATAGGACCTTGTTGTCGGAAATTCCGACCGTGTGTAGGCTCCAGCAGACATTTTCCATCGGATTTTCCGACACACAAAGTTTGAGAGCAGGATATAAAATTTTCCGACAACAAAATCCGTTGTCAGAAATTCCGATCGTGTGTACACAAATCCGACAGACAAAGTGCCACGCATGCTCAGAATAAATAAAGAGATGAAAGCTATTGGCCACTGCCCCGTTGTCACGTACCTGGTAGGAGTCTGAAATGACGAGGTCAGCCTCTCTTGTATCTCCAATCCAAGCCCCACTGGAGATGGAACAGATGGTGGCAAGGATCAGGAGGAACACGAGTGCCTGTGAATGCTGTGTGCAGGACTTGCCAGAAGTGTTGCAGACTGGGAAGTGCAGGCAGGTTTCTGGTGAAGAGCTGGAACCAGCACAGCTGAGAGGATGGACGGCCAGCACAGGTACTCGGAAACAGCGTGGAGCCAAACAGGAGACAGAAGCGAGGTCAACAGGTAAGCCGGGTTCAGTAACGGGCGGGCAGCGAGGTACCAAGGTATAAACAGGAGCAAGGTCAAACAGAAAACCAGGATCATGAACCAGTAATCAGAGTCCAGAAACAGGGTCAGGAAGGCCAGGGTTTCAGCAACAGGAAGTCAAGACAAACAACAGGGTTTCAGAATCTCAGGACACAGCTGAAGATCAAGCAGCACCTGACAGAAATCAGAGCAACCCTTAAATAGGCTGTCAGGTGCCAATTGTGGTCAGATGTGTGTTCCTGCGCAAGGAAATCTGCTGATGCCCGTGAATGCGTGCATGCGCACGTGTGCGTGCCGGGCGCATCCTGACAGTTCTCTTACATTGCCCCCCCCTTAAGGGCAGCCTCCGGATGCCCTTCAAGTGTCTTTTCTCTGGGTGGCGTTGAAAAAAGGCTTGCACTAGTTTGGGAGCATGCACATCTGAAGCTGGTTCCCAGGAATTTTCTTCCGACCCATAGCCTTTCCATTTAATGAGGAACTGTGTTTGGTTATGCCTTCTTCTACAGTCCAACACGGCTTCCACCTCAAATTCCTCATTCCCTTCGATGAGCAGCGGAGGAGGAATTTCAGAAACCCGATCTGGAAATGGATTTGGTACAGCTGGTTTCAACAAAGAGACATGGAATACAGGGTGGATCTTTAGATTCTTGGGTAACACCAACTCGAATGCCACTGCATTAATTTTCCTCTTGACTGGGAAGGGTCCCAAAAATTTTGGGCCAAGTTTTCTTGAAGGACAGCTCAGTTTCAAGTTTGTTGTGGAAAGCCAGACCTTGTCTCCAGGTTTAAGGTTCAGATTACCTCTCTTCTTCTTGTCGAAGAACTTTTTATTGCTTGCTTGAGTCTTGGAGATTGTATCTTGCAGTAATTGGTTATTAGTACTGAGGAAGTTTAATCTGTTTTGTACAGCAGGTACAGATGATTCAATGGCCAGCTCAGGTAAGAAAGAGGGGTGGTACCCATAATTGGCAAAAAAGGGTGATTGCTTGGTTGCAGAGTGGATGGAATTATTGTATGAAAATTCTGCCAGTGGGAGAAGTGATAGCCAGTCATCTTGTGCAAAAGAGGAAAAACACCGTAAGTACTGCTCAAGGGTTTGATTGGTTCTTTCAGTTTGTCCATTAGTTTGTGGATGGTAGGCTGTGGAGAGGCGGAGTTCAATGTTCAGTGCTTGGCATAATGCCCTCCAAAATCTAGACGTAAACTGCACCCCACGATCAGAGATGATGCTATCAGGGACACCATGTAATCTTACAATCTCCTTGATGAAAGCTGAGGCGGTCTCTGTGGCCGAAGGAGTTCCTTGTAAGGGTACAAAATGGGCCATCTTGGTCAGGCGATCCACCACAACAAACACGGTGGTGAAGTTTTCAGATGGGGGGAGTTCCACAATGAAATCCATGGAGATCATGCTCCATGGTTTCTCAGGTACAGGGAGTGGCTCAAGTAGGCCCCAAGTTTTGGCTCTGTCCGTCTTATTCCGAAGGCATGTCACACAAGAATTAACATATCTTTTGCAGTCTTGCATCAAGTCTGGCCACCAGAATGTACGAGAGATCAGATCGGCCGTTTTGCGAATTCCAAAGTGGCCCGCTAATGGGTGGTCATGACATCGCCTCAGGACAGAAACTCTGAATTGCTCAGGGATAAAGATTTGCTTCTTATGAAAGTACAGACCATCCCTCAAATGAAGAGCCAGATCTTTGGAAGGTGGTTGGTTTATCACATCTGCTTTTATCTGAGACATCAAATCCGCCTGAAGAAGCAAAAAATTTTTGGCTGGTAAAATAGTATCAGGTTCTGAGGATACCACTGGGTCGCTGAACATGCGGGACAAGGCATCCGGTTTACCATTCTTTGAGCCAGGACGATAAGTTATATGGAACATAAAGCGAGAGAAGAAAAGTGCCCACCTTGCCTGCCGGGGTCTTAGTCGTCTAGCCGTCCTCAAGTATTCGAGATTTTTATGGTCCGTGAAGATGAGGATGGGGTGAGCTGCTCCTTCCAGGAGTTAGCGCAATTCTTCAAGCGCAGCCTTGATAGCCAGCAATTCTCGGTCTCCAACATCATAGTTCCTTTCAGAAGGATTTAATTTCTTAGAGAAAAAGGCCACAGGATGGAGCAAAGATTTGGGACCTTGGCGTTGAGACAAAATAGCGCCCAGTGCACTCTCAGAGGCATCCACCTCCAAAACGTAGGCTAAGGATGGATCAGGATGTTTCAAGATAGGAGCTGACGTGAATAAAGTTTTTAACTGTTCAAAAGCTGTTTGAGCTTCAGGGGTCCATCGGAAAGGAACATGCTGCTTTGTTAACTGAGTGATGGGAGTGATGATGCCAGAAAAGTTCTTGATAAATTTTCTGTAAAAGTTGGTGAATCCCACAAATCTCTGAACAGCTTTCCTGTCAACAGGGGCAGGCCATTCCAGGACGGAAGTGACTTTCTGTGGGTCCATGGAGATACCGTCGGCAGAGATGACAAGTCCCAGGAAATGTATGGTTGGTTTTTCAAAGTCACATTTCTCAGCCTTTGCGTAAAGGCGGTGTTCCCTCAGCCGACCCAGAACTTTTTTTACATGAGTCCTATGGGATTCTAAAGTTTCAGAGAATATAAGGATGTCATCCAGATACACGATGACGAATAAATCAAGGAAGTCCCGAAAAACGTCATTAACCAGATGTTGGAATGTGGCAGGGGCGTTGCAGAGTCCGAATGGCATGACTTGATATTCAAAATGCCCGAAGCGTGTTCGGAAGGCCGTCTTCCATTCATCTCCCTCCCTGATTCTGACAAGATTATAAGCACCTCTCAGATCCAATTTGGAGAACACTCGTGCCCCACGCAGCCTTTGAAAAAGTTCAGGGATCAGAGGCAGAGGGTACCGGTTTTTAACAGTGACCCTGTTAAGGTCACGATAGTCCACACAGGGCCTAAGGGTATGGTCTTTCTTTTCCACAAAGAAAATACCGGCCCCTGCTGGTGAAGTGGAGGGCCGGATGAACTGTTTTTCAAGGCTTTCATCTATATAAATCCGCAGGGCTTCTAGTTCAGGCTCAGAGAGAGGATAAATTCGCCCAAATGGGATCTCGGCCCCTGGTAAAAGTTCAATAGGACAATCATATGTTCTATGGGGAGGAAGAGTGTCTGCTCCTTTCTTGTTAAATACATCCAGATACTCGTGGTAGGCAGCAGGGACCAGATTAGAGGTTTCATGGTCAGGGAGGATACCCAGGAGGGGTGTGGTATTGAAAGTCTTTTCAGGTAGGCAGTGAATTTGGCAGTAGTCAGAGGAAAAGGAGATGTCTCCGGTAAGCCAGTTAATGTGAGGATTATGTGCCTTCAACCATGGAATGCCAAGGATGACCGGGAACATGGGCGAAGCTATGATATCCAAACGGAGGAATTCATGGTGGCCGGAAGAAGTACGGCAGGAAATAGGTAAAGTCTCTTGGGTAACTGGGCCTGATTTAATGCCGGAACCGTCAGCCAGATGAACATGGAATTCCTGCTTCTTGGCACATACAGGCAGCTGGTGGAGAGAAGCAAATGCAGAGTCTATAAAACAACTACAGGCCCCAGAGTCTATGATTGAAAGTACAGGAACAGTCTTTTCAGAAAACTGGAGCACAATGGAAAGAGAGACATGAGACTGGTACCTCCCTGAGAGATGCATCATGTGAGGCTGACGGGAGAAAGACCTGCGGGTCTTTGCGGGGCAAGTCTGTAAAAGTGACCCGCCTCCCCACAATAGAGACACAGATTGTCCTGTAATCGATGAAGGCGTTCATCAGGAGAAAGGGGTGGTCTTCGAAAACTTCTATGAGGAGTCTTATGCAGTTCCCTCCTTCTGGGGGATGCAACGCATGAGGATGCAGGAATGTCAGACCTTGAAGCCACAGAAAGGGTTCCTTTGGACCTTTCGGATTGCCTTTCACGTAATCGCCGATCGATCTGAATGGTTAGATCGATCAGGTCTTCCAGGGATGCTGGAACTCCCACTCTGGCAAGCTCATCCTTTAAGGTGTCAGACAGTCCTAGTCGAAACTGGTGGCGAAGTGCGGAATGATTCCATTGGGTATCTGCACTCCATACACGGAAATCAGTTACATATTCCTCGGCAGGCCTTGGACCTTGCTGTAATTTGACAAGCATGAATTCAGCAGTCTGCTGGTAAAACGGGTCTGCATAAAGCTGAGCCATGGCTGAGAAGAAAGAATCCGTGGTTGTCAGGACAGGGTCATGTTGTTCCCGGAGATGATGAGCCCAGGAAAGTGGTTCATCCAATAGTAATGTAATGATAAACCCCACCTTGATGTTTTCAGACGTGAAGGTCCGGGGTAACAGGGAGAAATATAGTTCACAGGAATTCCGGAATGTGCGAAACTTCTTGCGATTTCCGGAGAATCGCTCAAGCATAGGCACCCTGGGTTCCGGAGCAGAAGCAACCTCATGGAACAAGCCGGGCTCTGTTTGGGTATATGAATCAGAGACCAAAAGCGGAGCACAGGCCAATGCGACATTCTCATTGTGGGGAAATCGCTCTTCCATGCGACTCAGATTTTCTTGTAACTTCTGCACAATATTGGATAGCACAGAAATAGATCTGTAAATGTTCTCTGGTGGAGAGGCCTCCCTTCCAGAATCCATTTGTGGCTGCTTGATACTGTCACGTACCTGGTAGGAGTCTGAAATGACGAGGTCAGCCTCTCTTGTATCTCCAATCCAAGCCCCACTGGAGATGGAACAGATGGTGGCAAGGATCAGGAGGAACACGAGTGCCTGTGAATGCTGTGTGCAGGACTTGCCAGAAGTGTTGCAGACTGGGAAGTGCAGGCAGGTTTCTGGTGAAGAGCTGGAACCAGCACAGCTGAGAGGATGGACGGCCAGCACAGGTACTCGGAAACAGCGTGGAGCCAAACAGGAGACAGAAGCGAGGTCAACAGGTAAGCCGGGTTCAGTAACGGGCGGGCAGCGAGGTACCAAGGTATAAACAGGAGCAAGGTCAAACAGGAAGCCAGGATCATGAACCAGTAATCAGAGTCCAGAAACAGGGTCAGGAAGGCCAGGGTTTCAGCAACAGGAAGTCAAGACAAACAACAGGGTTTCAGAATCTCAGGACACAGCTGAAGATCAAGCAGCACCTGACAGAAATCAGAGCAACCCTTAAATAGGCTGTCAGGTGCCAATTGTGGTCAGATGTGTGTTCCTGCGCAAGGAAATCTGCTGATGCCCGTGAATGCGTGCATGCGCACGTGTGCGTGCCGGGCGCATCCTGACAGTTCTCTTACACCCGTTTATGGTCCCGACGTACATGTTTTACGTCACTGCGTTCAGAATGATCGGATTTTCCGACAACTTTGTGTGACCGTGTGTATGCAAGACAAGTTTGAGCCAACATCTGTCTTAAAAAATCCTAGGATTTTGTTGTCGGAATGTCCGAACAAAGTCCGACCGTGTGTACGGGGCATTAGAGTGAAGAGATTGTGGATTCTTGTATCAGTAAATATGGTAAGATGATGGGGAGAGCCCCCAAAAATATGCTTCCATTCTTCTAAAGGCCAGTAACTATCGGTCTTCTGTGCCATAATTATGTTCTGTTGGTAAAAATGTATTTGACAAGAAGGCACAAGGGTGTTTCTTGTCTTGGACCTTCTGCAACAATAAAGCTCTTGCCCCTACAATGAATGCATCAACTTCCAAGAAGAAAGGTTTGGCAGCATCAAGATGGTGTAAAGCTGGTCCATTTAGAAGGTTTCAGGGCATCACAGGCTTCCATGTCTTTTAGACTCCAGTTCTTGGGATCAGCACCTTCATGGGTCAAAGCTGCCACCAGTGCCACCAGTAAAGAACAGCCATTGATAAACTGTAGTACGGCAGTAGTAATTCAAAAAATCTGGCTAGAAGGACGCGGCTGAGATATTGTCAGGATCCATTTGAAGGCCATTTTTAGAAACAATTTATTCTCTAAAGGCTCCTTCCTGCAGCTGAAAGATACACTTCTAAGCTTTGGCACTGAGTATGTCCTCTCTTGACATGGTAGGACCATTTGCATGTGATAGCAAAGTTCTGGGAGGCTAGCAGAGTAGACCAGACTATCTTCTAGGTAACCATCTTCTATGTACACTGCCTCACACATATAAAGAGGTCTCTAAAGATTTAATTTACAATGCACTGTAAGACCGCAAGGGCAATACACACGCTGAAGGGCATCACAAAGTATTCATATCGCCCATTACAAATGTTGAACACAGTTTTTCATTATTCCCACTCCTTTATTTGGATCAAATTTGAGCATTTCTCAGGTCAAATTTAGAGAAAATCTGGGCTCTATGTAAGCAATAAAACAGTTTGGTAGTGAGAGGTAGCTAATACGGATTTAGATAATGATGGCATTCAACCCAAAGTAGTCTATACAAGGTCTTATGCCCCGTACACATGGTCGGACATCGATCGGACATTCCGACAACAAAATCCTAGGATTTTTTCCGACAGATGTTGGCTCAAACTTGTCTTGCATACACACGGTCACACAAAGTTGTCGGAAAATCCGATCATTCTGAACGCAGTGACGTAAAACACGTACGTCGGGACTATAAACGGGGCAGTAGCCAATAGCTTTCATCTCTTTATTTATTCTGAGCATGCGTGGCACTTTGTGCATCGGATTTGTGTACACACGATCGGAAATTCCGACAACGGATTTTGTTGTCGGAAAATTTTATAGCCTGCTCTCAAACTTTGTTTGTCGGAAAATCCGATGGAAAATGTGTGATGGAGCCTACACACGGTCGGAATTTCCGACAACAAGGTCCTATCACACATTTTCCGTCGGAAAATCCGACAGTGTGTACGGGGCATTAGAGTTCCATCTTTCATAACAAACACAGAAAAAGTTGCTCTAGCTGGCGAGGTGGACCTGCGGATAAAGCCTTTTTTTCACAATTTTAGAAATGTATGGCTTGTGTTTCGGGATCTGAAAGAGGGTAGGTTCTGCCACAAAGAGGATAGGAGCCAGGGATTAAGTCAATTACACAGACAAAAGAACAATGAGGAAGTAAGGTGTTATTAGCTCATTCAGAAAAAAAAAATCAGAGTAGTCGGGATAGGCAGCAGGATTTGGTGTGGGCTTGGGCCAGCAGAACTACGTTGGTAGTTGGAGAGAGTGGTAAACACCAAGACTGGACAGAAACTCAAAATTAATAGGTGATCAGACAAACCAGGACCAGGGAACCATAAGTCAGCGTTGTCAGGAGCCAAAAATTAGGAGCAGGAATCAGAAGAGAAGTCAGCCAGGCCAAGTCATACACAGGCACACATTTGCAATGTTAACCACATGAGGGCACAGAGGGAATGCGCAAAGCTGTTTAAATAGCCAAAAGGGGCTGGCTGTAGGCTGGACTAATGAAGCAGGTTATGGTAACCAGGTGAGTCACTGTGGAAACATTGAATGGTTGGTACTTAACCGACAGCTGAGCAGCCCCTGTGCACTGAAAGAAAGAGCTGCTAGTAAATAGCAGGGGCCCAGCCCTGATATACTGCTTATTCTACTGATCTGGTCTGCTGTATATATGCTCCCTATTTTACTGCCTATTCATTGCAAATACCGCTAATATACTTCCACAATGGTGAACAAGCTGAGCTTGCACCGCAGATGGTGGAGCCAGCCTGTCATAGATATGAGGCAATTTATTCCAGGTGCATGGCGGAATGGACCTTATAATGCAAGTGCATGTATTGTTGGTTTTTAATGGTGCAGTTTTTAATAAAAGGTTTCACACTACAGTAGATGACGTTTTTCTTTCCTGCGGTTTATAATATACACTATATTACCAAAAGTATTGGGACGTAAGGTTCAATATTAAGTTGGCCTATCCTTACCCTTTGCAGCTATAACAGCTTCAACTCTTCTGGGAAGTCTGTCCACAAGGTATAGGAGTGTTTCAATGGGAATGTTTGGCCATTCTTCCAGAAGTGCATTTGTGAGGTCAGGCACTGATGTCGGCGAGAAGGCCTGTCTCGCAGTCTCTGCTCTAATTCATCCCAAAGGTGTTCTATCAGGTTGAGGTCAGGACTCTGCAGGCCAGTCAAGTTCCTCCACCCCAAACTCGCTCATCCATGTCTTTATGTACCTTGCTTTGTGCACTGGTCCACATCATTTGGATTGAATTATGGCGTGGGGTTGTTTTTTTTAGGGCTTGGGCTTGGCCCCTTAGTACCAGTGAGGGGAACTCTTAAGGCATCAGCATACCAAGACAATTTGGACAATTTCATACTCCCAACTTTGTGGGAACCTTTTGGGGATGGCCTCTTCTTGTTCCAATATGACTGGGCACCAGTGCACAAACAAGGTCCATAAAGACATGTATGAGCGTGTCTGGGGTGGACGAACTTGACTGGCCTGCACAGAGTCCTGACCTCAACCTGATAGAACACCCTTGGGATGAATTAGAGTGGAGACTGCAAGCCAGGCCTTCTCGTCCACATTAGTGCCTGACCTTACAAATACGCTTCTGGAAAAATGGTCAAACATTCCCATAGACACACTCCTAAACCTTGTGGACAGCCTTCCCAGAAGAGTTGAGGCTGTTATAGCTGCAAAGGGTGGGCCAACTCAATATTGAACCCTACGGTCTAAGACTGGGATGCCATTAAAGTTCATGTGCATGTAAAGGCAGGCGTCTTAATACCTTTGGTAATATAGTGTACACATTAAGAGGAAGCAGTAGCACCATTCCTGGATGGTTTGTTCCCTGAGGGAACAAAGCGTATGTTGACCCAAGAAGTTTGGGAGGGGAGGAGTCACGGATTTTCAGAGAGTTCTCCTGAGTGTTGGTGTTGGCACGTTAGTGGAGTGAAATACTGAAGAGTCTTGCAGTAGACTTATTTTTGCACAAGAAATTAAGAAATTATAGCACAAGGTACTTTATTATTTAATTCACAGTTGATGCTTTATAAGAAGCACCTTATATGTTTGCACCTTTTGTTAGTGGCACGTTATTGAATCAAATCATGATTGCTTAATGATTGTGGCAATGTGCCTTTGACATTAGTGTGACGAGCTACAGTATACTTAAGTTATGGATAAACACTTTTCTCAGCCAATTGACCACTTAAGGACCAGCCTCGTTTTGGATTTTAGGTGTTTACATGTTTAAAACAGGTTTTTTTGCTAGAAAATTACTTAGAACCCCCAAACATTATATATTGTTTTTTTTCTAACACACTAGAGAATAAAATGGCGGTCATTGCAATGCTTTTTTTGCATCGTAATTGCGCAGCGGTCTTATAAGTGCACTTTTTTTGGAAAAAATTCACTTTTTTGAATAAAAAAATAAGACAACAGTAAAGTTAGCCCAATTTTTTTATATTGTGAAATATAATGTTACGCCAAGTAAACTGATACCCAACATGTCACGCTTCAAAATTGCGCCCGCTTGTGGAATGGCGTCAAACTTTTACCCTTAAAAATCTCCATAGGCGACTTTTAAAAAATTCTACAGGTTGCAAGTTTTGCGTTACAGAGGAGTTCTAGGGCTAGAATTATTGCTCTCGCTCTACCGGTCGCGGCGACATCACCACCGTTTTCATATGCGGGCGCTACTCACATATGCGTTCGCTTCTGCGCGCAAGCTCGTTGGGACAGGGCGCTTTAAAAAAAAAAAAATTTCTTATTTATTTTACTTTATTTTATTTATTTTTTCACTGTTTTTTTAAAAAAAAAATTGGATCACTTTTTTTTCTATTACAAGGAATTATTAGATTGTAAGCTCTTCTGAGCAGGGCCCTCTTAATCCTCTTGTATTTTATTGTATTATAGCTGTATTGTCTCCCTTTTATTTTGTAAAGTGCTGCATAAACTGTTGGCGCTTTATAAATCCTGAATAATAATAATAATAATGTAAACATCCCTTGTAATAGAAAAAAGCATGACAGGTCCTCCTAAATATGGGATCTGGGGTCAAAAAGTCCTCACATCTCATATTTAGACTTTAATGAAAAAAAAAAAAAAAAAAAGTTGTTTAAAAATATGACACAAAAAAATTGTGCCTTTAAGGCAAGTGGGCGGAGCTGAGGTAATGACGTCGCTTCAGCCGTCCTATGGTATGGAGACGGTGGGGGCCATCTTAGCCTCACTCGTCTCCATACTGAGGAAGTGAAAGGACCCGATCGCCTCCACCGATACCGACGGCTCCGGTAAGCGGCAGAGGGCGTGGGAGAGCGGTGGGAGGGGGGGTGGTACCTCTCCCGCCGCCGATAACGGTGATCTCGCGGCGAACCCACCATTATCGTGTGCAGAACCGCCGGCCCTAAAGATGGATACCTCGGTTGTGGCAGCAGCTGCTGCCGTTGCCGAGATATCCATCTTTAAAGTAATGACGTATATATACAGTGGCCGGTCGGTAAGTGGTTAAATTTGCGGCTAAGCATGCTAGGAAAAGCTATATAGAGAAAAGAAGTCAGGTGATAAGGGTCAGTCTTCCCGCCCAGGGCTGCGCCCTGGGTGGATGTGTGTACAACTCCTGGCTGCTAGACCTGAAGCCTGAGGCTTATCTGAGGCCTATCCAGGTGTTCAAGTTTATGCAGAGAAGAGCTTTCTGAGAAAGCACCAGAGGTGACTCTTCGTGAGCTGGAGGCTAGGGAGGACTTCAAGAGAGAATTCATCCAAGGGAATGAGATGAATCAGTGAGTAAAGTTCAGTTACTAGAGGAGACAGCCTATCCTTCAAAGTACAGATGTTCTGGTTCAGCTTAAAGGCTATTATTCCTGTAATGCTGTCTGCCTAATCTCACCTATCTGCCTGTTGCTGATCATTTTCAAGGGTGTCCTGTGCCCGATCCCCCTCTCTCCCACATTTTTTCTGTTCAAGAAATAAACTTCACTCTGTTTAAACCATAAAAGTGACTTGCGCCCAATGTTCTTTCTTGTTCATTACCCACTGATAGGGTTGAAATAATGACTTAGAGTTCCACTGTAATTGTGTACGTATCAATTGTTCTATTTAAATTGTTTGTGCTCCTTTCTTACCTGTGTACGTATCAATTGTTCTATTTAAATTGTTTGTGCTCCTTTCTTACCTATGTACGTATCAATTGTTCTATTTAAATTGTTTGTGCTTTTCTCTTCTGTGTACGTATCAATCTGTATCTAGATGGAATTTGGAACTGCTGAATAATCATTACATGTTCGCTGATGAGAAACTCTTTGTACCTTAACCTCATTTGGTAATGCCGATAAGATTACTGCTTATATAATTGCCTATAAAAGGCCTTTGAAAGAGTAAAGGCAACAGTCCATTATGCTCAGAACTTTGATACAGACATACCTGACTCTGTGTCTTAATTCCTATAAGAAGCAATAATTTGACAAAGCAATATAAACTTAAAGCAACTTGTTTAAGAGTTGCCCCTAACATTTTGGCGCCCGAATAGCAGGGACCCACCAAGTTGCTACAAGAGGTGGCTGAGCTATGCTGACGGAATGAAAGGACAGGCATTCCGGGAACCACAGATCAAAAAAAAACCTGGCCAGGTAAGAAAAAGCTTTATTTTTCTTATATTCTGTGCTCCCCTGATTTGTGCCTATCCGTTCTGTCAGTTACGGTTCTCCTGGTTTTAAAACACCAGCCTCTGTAGTGGTGAGTCTAGAATTACTGCATATTTTAGTTTATATTGCTGGAATTATTTGTTTGTTTTGTTGTCTGTGTCTGTCTTGTCTGTCTTGTTGAGAAAGTGAATTAGCCTTGTCAAGGATGGTATGAGTTAGAAGGGGATTGCCGAACTAAGCAACGGAATGCGCCTTACCTCACATGATTGGGAACTTGAGGGCTTGTGAGCTTGGGGGTCTGACGCTTATGCTTAACCTCACATCTAACTCATAAACCATAGACGGGTTGAGAGTATAAGCCCTGTCTGCTCCATAAAGCAAGGATAAGAGTGTATGAGAGGGATTCCCAGATACGGGGAGGGAATAAGATCTCCAAAAGTCCGGAGATCTAGTCGGATACCTGGCCACTTAAAGGAATGCTTGTATATGTTGTAGCCGCATTTTTGTATATGTTGTAGCCGCATTCTGGTTTGTTATTGGGCTAGCATATAAAGTAATTATTTGTTAGTTGGGCTAGCATATAAAGTAATTCGATTTCAGAAATCTCATTCCGGAAGAGGTTTTTAGTATTCTAGCACCCTAGGAGGAAGGCAACGAGGAACTAGTGTAACTTAGCTGGTTTGTTATTGGGCTAGCATATAAAGTAATTATTCATTCTTGTATATGTTGTAGCCGCATTATATTGTACACTAAGTGTCCCACACGCTACCTAGGCAGGACTGTTAGAATGGGCCAGAGGAACACAAAACCCCGTCAGGGAATTGTGGCGCACTATACGGTGCCACAGATAATTAAGAACATTTATGGGAAAACCGAAGCACAGGACTTAAAGGATGTCCTTCGTAAATTTAAGGTGAAAGGAGCAGCGGGCTTAGACCCGGATGTATGGAGTGAAATAAAAAGGGACAGACAAGGAGAGGTGTTAGAGAAGCAATGGATGCGTCAGGTTCAATGCTTAATTAAGGTCTCAAATAGAGCAAAAGAAGAGGGGTGGAAGTATAATCCAGATTGTGATGGTTGGGATATGAAAGATAGAAGAACAAAAAATGTCGAGGCTCCCAGCTCAGCCATCCCACCCCCATACACTGACGTAGAACGCAAACCACACAAGATATATCCGGTACTTGAGGGGAGAGGATGGGTTTGTCAGGATTGTGGAGCACAAAACCCAGAATGGGCAGTAGAATGTGTGCATTGTGGGGCACAAAAACCTCATCCAGAAACTGTAGCTCCCGTACGCACTGATACACGCATTGTTCAGGTAAACAATCCAGAATTTGGACAAGCAGCCCATCCAAATGCCCCACCTACTGTCACTCTTAGAATGCAAATAAGGACTTGGGCACCATGGTCGGCAGACACCCTTATGGCATTAATACAGAGCGCCCCAGACCCGGTAGCAAAGCCAGCTGCTTTTTGTGGATTTGTGACACAGTTAATGAATACACATGAAGCGACCTGGCAGGATGGGGAGGATCTATGCAGACACAAAATGACTCTGACCCTGTTTAACCAGTTTATGACAGAAATAGGTCCACACAGACCTGCAGGACAAGTTGATGGGGAGGGCAACCTGGAGGCAGGACATGTCAGACATATAGACTCAAGGGCCCCTTTTATTGCTAGATTAGAAGCTTTTTGTCAGGCAAAACAACAGGAGAGGGGGTCCATATCACCCATGAAGCAAATGCCAGGACAGACTGTATCGGAATTTTACTTATCTATGGAAAGTATGATGGCAGATGAGGGATTGGACTTGGCCCTGCCAGTCACAATCCGAGCCTTCAATAGACAATTTATGGAGGGATTAATTCCACAGATAAGTGAGAGACTGAAAGCCTGCACACCAGAGTGGAGGGCAACTAGAGATAGAGGGACGTTGTTACAAAAAGCGCAAGGCATAGAGGCGGACTTAGCAGAAACCAAAGGGAGGAAATCTCATGCTATCAACGCACTCGGGGGTCCCCAAGAGCAAGGTAGAGGTTCCTTTCGCAAACCCCTTACCTGTCACTACTGTAACAAGATTGGTCACATCAGACGCAACTGTAGGAAAAGAATAAGGGATGAAGGAGAGGAAGGTGTTGATTCTCCAGTTAATCAGAGAAGGAACCAGCCCAGGGACAACAAAAATAGTCATATCAGGCAGCAGGGAGATGGTCCACGAGCATTACTCGCCCTGGTTTTAGAAAAATCCAAAACAACAATGCTTAAGACAAATATAACAGTTGGTAATAAGAAAATCTCTTGTTTAGTCGATACAGGAGCTTCACGCTCGTTACTTTCTGACTCTGAACTACTCCCTGGCCAAAAATCACCTGACACTTTACTAATAACTGGATATGATGGCATTTTAGCCGACGCCCCGCTTACAAAACCTCTGAAAGTTAAAGTAGGAAACCACATGTTCCTTTCACGTTTTCTGGTATCCAGAGGAGCCCCCACTAATTTGCTAGGAGCTGACATTTTGCAGAAAATAGGAGCTAACATTACCTATCACCCAGATGGCACTGTCACCTTAGCTATAGGGGATAATCAAGAACACATGGAGATGTGTAACCTGATACAATACCTAGAGGAGGAATCGGAATTGTCCGGCCCACCTCCTTCAGACTTAGATCAGATTTTGTCGTCCCTTCCAGGAGAACTATGGGAGAAACATCCAGCTGATGTTGGACTTTTGCCCATACCTCCGGTTACCCTACAGCTGATTCCAGGAGCAGTGCTTCCCCAACAAAAACAGTATCCACTTAGTGCACCCCAAGAGGCGGCCATAGAAATGCAGGTCCAATCCTTCTTAAAAAGTGGAGTTCTAAAAGAGGTAAAATCACCAGCAAACACTCCCTTGTACCCGGTTAAAAAGAAATCAGTAGCCGGTAGTCCGGTTAAGTATAGAATGGTCCAAGACCTTAGAGCGGTCAACAAAATACTAGCCCCGATGACACCTTTAGTACCCAATCCACATACATTACTGTCACAAATACCATCAACCAGTATGTACTTTATGGTTATAGATTTAGCGAATGCTTTCTTTTCCGTCCCGCTTGCTGAAGAATGCCAACTTTGGTTCGCATTTTCAATCAAAAATCGGCAACTAACCTGGACACGCCTACCTCAGGGTATGGCGCATTCACCTACCTTGTATTCGCAATCATTGCAAACGGTGTTGGGAGAATGGGTACCACCAGATTCCTGTGTATTGTTACAATATGTGGATGATTTATTGTTATGCTGCCCTGACAAGGAAACTTGTTTGGCCACCACCCTTAATTTGTTGCGATTTTTGGCAGAAAAAGGTTGCAACGTTAATTAGAAAAAGTTACAAGTGTGTCAGGAAAAAGTTATCTTTTTGGGACATTGTATATCACAGGGTACGAGACATCTCACTGAGGAGAGGGTTCAAGTGATAAAGGGAATGTTACCCCCACGGAATTTCAAACAATTGCGTATGTTTTTAGGTATCGTGTCATATTGTAGACAGTGGATACCACATGCTAGCGCTTTGATGCAGCCATTATACGATTGTTTAAAAATTGTACCGTATGTGCTTACAGAAGTAGCATATGAGTCGTTTGTCACTTTGAAAAAGCTATTAATTTCTGCCCCGGCTATTGGTATACCAGATTACACCAAGATATTTAATCTGTACATTGCTGAGATCACTGGACATGCCACAGGTGTTCTGACACAGGCACATGTAAAACAAAGACCAGTCGCTTACTTTTCAGCAGCATTAGATCCAGTATCTAGAGGTTCACCGTCCTGTGTACGGGCGGTAGCTGCAGTGTCAATTATCATAGATAAGTCATCAGAGATTGTTCTAGACAATCCAGTCGTAGTGCATACCACACATGACATACATGCAATCTTGTCTCAGGTACAGCCCAAACACATTTCAATGGCTAGGCAATTAAGGTTACAGTGTACTTTACTCTTACCTCCAAATGTTACTTTTCAGCGCTGTACAACCTTAAATTTGGCCACCTTTTTGCCTCTTCAGTCACCAGATTTGGCAAGGGGGAATGATAGTACTAATAGAACTAGTGAGAAAAGAAATGAGGACACTGACACTCTTTTGTTTAAGGAAGTAAATGAGCACGATTGTTTTCAGCTCATGGAACAGGAGACAATGGGATTCCCACATGTTACAGATACACCGATTTTAAATGCTGAGCACACTTTGTACATAGATGGCAGTAGGTTTGCTGATGACAAGGGTAAATATCACACAGGGTATGCTGTAGTGACTGATACGCAGGTAATTGAAGCACAGGCCTTACCAGCCCACATGTCAGCACAGGAAGCAGAATTAAAAGCTTTAGAACAAGCCCTAGAATACTTAAAAGAACGAGAAGGGAATATTTACACTGACTCTGCCTACGCTTATGGTGTAGCGCACGATTATGGCCATATATGGAAGGCTAGAGGTTATCTGACAGCAGCAGGTACACCTGTAAAACATGGAGAAGGGATTAAGAGAGTCCTGAACAATCTTCAAAAGGTTAAACGAGTGGCCATCATGAAGATAGCGGCACACACGAGCGCAAAAACAATTGAGGCAAAAGGAAATGCATTTGCAGATTTGACTGCAAAACAGGCAGCTCTAGGGGAAGGAAGCCCTGAGACCTTAGCAGCAATAGAGGTGAGTATCCCAGAACCAACATGGCAGCAGCTGAGTAAATTACAGGAGCAAGCAGGGGAGAGCGAGAAAGATAAGTGGGTCAGAATGGGAGCAGCACCAGACCTTGACAATGTATGGAGGGAAGGGGGCAAAATATGCCTACCTGCCTCTCTGTACCCAGCAATGGCAGCGGCAGTTCACCTACCCACACACGTCAGTTCCAATTCCATGTATAGGATTGTGAACCAAGGATGGCTCGCCCCTGGATTCAGTAGCACTGCAAGAAACTACTGTGCAGCCTGCCAAATCTGTCTCCTGAATAACCCAGGACAGAGAGTAAAAACCCCACAAAAACACCAGGTCCGGGCCCAATACCCCTTCCAGAGACTGCAAATTGATTACATACAAATGCCTAAGAGCGGCCCTTTTGAATTTGTCCTCGCGTGTATCGATTTATTCTCAGGTTGGCCCGAAAGTTATCCAGTAAAATCGGCTACAGCTAAAGCCACAGCTAAGAAACTGATCACTGAGTTAATACCTAGGTTTGGTCTTCCTGAAACCATAGAATCAGATAGGGGGACACACTTTACAGGAGAAATCATGCAGAATGTGATGACCATGTTAGGGGTTCAACAAAGTTTTCACACCCCTTACCACCCACAGAGTTCAGGATCAGTGGAGAGAGTAAATGGGACAATAAAGTTAAAAATACAAAAAGCCATGCAAGAGTTAAACAAGCCTTGGCCAGAATGCCTGCCTCTGGCTTCATTCTCTATAAGGTACACTCCAACAGGAAAAACAGGATTATCCCCATACGAAATACTTTTTGGGAATGCACCTAAATTAGGTTTATACTTTCCACAGAGTATGCAATTGCAATGTGATAGTTTGACTACATATGTGATACAATTACAACAACGTCTAACTAAGATCCACAAAAGTGTGTATTCTTCTCTTCCAGACCCTAATTCAATAACAGGTACACATACGCTGCTACCAGGGGATTATGTATATGTGAAGAAACACACCAGAAAGACATTGGAACCCAGGTTTGAAGGTCCTTACCAAGTACTCTTGACCACAGCCACCTCAGTTAAGCTGGAAGGAAAACCTACCTGGATACACGCATCACATTGCAAGAAACAACCCGAGAAAACAACATGATGAAATATCTACTTACATATTTTTTGTTGAAGATTGTTGTTTTACAAATATATGCATGGACTCCTGGTATTAATGTACTTGAAGTAGAGGAAACAACAACTTTCGAATGGGCTATAGATGATCCTAAAGTAGCAAATGATTCAGGATATGAGATGAATAAGGATTATAATGTAGGTAATTAACACTAGAACATACCCTACAGAATAACCTTGTATCCGCAATAATTGACAAAGGTAGACTAGTACATCTTTCCTCACAGATACAACAGGATACTGCACCACATTGGTGGGATATATTCAGTGGAATGTCTTCTACAGCAACCAATACCTTTCACTGGTTGTTAAGTCAAATGGTAATTATTATTCTAATATTAATATCACTTACAATCACGAATATATGTGTATACAGGAAAATAAATAGGAAAATTAGGAGAATAGACAGGGCATACCGATAAATGTGTATTGACATCACCCTACTCCTATAAAACTCCTCTTCTTTAATTTTAAGATGTTGGTAATACCTAGGGGGATGGGTTCTACCCCTCTGACAACTCGCGGTCAGGGAAAGGACTCTGGGGAAAAACTGACTAGAACTTATTCATGAGGACCCAGGGGGAAGGAGAGGATGATGTCAAAGGGGGAAATTGATAGGGTTGAAATAATGACTTAGAGTTCCACTGTAATTGTGTACGTATCAATTGTTCTATTTAAATTGTTTGTGCTCCTTTCTTACCTGTGTACGTATCAATTGTTCTATTTAAATTGTTTGTGCTCCTTTCTTACCTATGTACGTATCAATTGTTCTATTTAAATTGTTTGTGCTTTTCTCTTCTGTGTACGTATCAATCTGTATCTAGATGGAATTTGGAACTGCTGAATAATCATTACATGTTCGCTGATGAGAAACTCTTTGTACCTTAACCTCATTTGGTAATGCCGATAAGATTACTGCTTGTATAATTGCCTATAAAAGGCCTTTGAAAGAGTAAAGGCAACAGTCCATTATGCTCAGAACTTTGATACACACATACCTGACTCTGTGTCTTAATTCCTATAAGAAGCAATAATTTGACAAAGCAATATAAACTTAAAGCAACTTATTTAAGAGTTGCCCCTAACACCCACCATGCCCACAAACCTGCACCCAAGAATGCATGTCAGCCATCCCTACCCCCGGTAGTCACCATCCGGCTCCTGGAAAATCGGGGTAGGCGCTACAGGAGCATAGAGCTCTACCTGCTAGCTGGGTAGAAGACTGCATAAACTTTGTATGAAACATATAATCACTCCCCAAAAATGATTTATTATATTTTTTAATCCTGACTTTATCGAAAAGTGTACAAACCCTCTTCACATTTCCTTATACATAATGAGAATGTATAGGAGTGCTGCCTATTCTGCATGGAGTCATGGACGTTGTGTTCTTCTGATAAAGAGAGCCTATACTGGTGTAAACTGTTTTGTTGACCATTGCTGGCCTTCATCTGAAAATTCCACTTGCCCACCTGTCTTTGGCGTCAATCACTCTTGCGGAAATAACATGCAGACACCAAATTTAGATTGTGAAGTCAAAACCTCACATTTTTTTCTGATCAGTAAATTTAGAAACTAGTTCCTGGTCAGTAAATTTAGAAACTACCGAAGACATTGGAAACATCATGACATCCAGGGAGCTAGCATTTTCAAAAGGAAAGATAGGGAATGGCAGCCTACAAGTTTCCTTTAGAGTGTCTCCGTTGCTATTTCAAGAAAGTAAAAACAAAGCCCTCTGCAAAGAAAGCAATTGATCCTCACCTGTCCCGCTGCCTGCACAGATATGTTTAAAGCAGTAATAAAATCAAAACCAAAAATGTAATAAATTGCAGCTTACCAATCATTAGATTTGGTGGCTGCATTCGTTTTTGTTTTTTGTTTTTTTGTTTTTTTTTAAATCTTTTTCCCCTCTGTTTTCACCTAATGATCTGACCAGTAACATACCTCCTGTATTAGTGAGACACACCTCTGGATGAATGAGCACAGGAGACACAGCAGTCAGCAGCATTGTCAGTCTGGGAGGGCAGTGTTAAATATATTAGTAGATGTAAATACAATAACCAATAAAGCCAAACTCCAGCTCACACTTTATAATCAGTTACAGCAACAGTTTTATACTTTTCGTTTGGGATAAAGGTTTTACATGAATAAACTAAAGCTAACCACTGACCTGCCAGTGGTAAATGGTTTGTCTCATCCATGTAAAGTGATACATTCAGCTGGAGAGCTTGTGCTTCTGAAAAATAATGGATCACCAGATGAAAAAGAAGAGCCTATAAAAGGAACCTAATGCAGCCATCACATCTAAGAATTGGTAATTTGCAATATTATAAATGTTTGCTTTTGGGTTTAATACCGCTTTAATTGCTTTCTTTGAAAGAATTAGTTTGTTTTCTTTTAAAGCAGCGTCAGTGTTCTTTCTTAAATAGTGTCAGAGTTGCTTTAAAGCAGAACTTCACCCAAAAGTGGAAGCTCTGCTTGTCTGCCTCCTTTAAATTTTTTGTTTCTAGGTTGAAGAACTGCTTTAAGTTGGTTAATAAAACTGCTAACCTTGTGTCTTCCTCAGAAGGGGGGAAATCTTTATCTATACAGCAGTCACATATAGGTCATTCAAAACCATGAACAGTTCATTTTCTGTATATTCAGTTGGCTTTAGGCCTCATGCGCACAGGACGTTTTTACTGCTGCTTTAAGCGACATCACACATTTTTATTCCTGTTTCCAAACGCCCCTCCATGTTATTCTATGTATCCATGCACACATTGACTTTTAGCAGCATTTAGTGAGAGGGCGCTTTTAGAGGCAGGAAAAAAAAACCACTGCCAGTGCGTCCAGGAGCAGCAGAGTTTTGGCAGAAAAAATGCTTGATGCTTCTAAACGCGTGTTAAGGCTAGGCACGTTTAGCGCTTGAGTGGTAATTTATTTCAATGATCAGAATGAATTATTATTCTGGCCAATGAAAATAATTAACGTCAAAGCAAGTGATGCCTGTGTAGCTAACTCTAGAGTGTGCTACTAGTGTTGAGATTAGGTAAAAGCATATTCTAGACAGGAATAATCTCAGTCATTGAATTGGGTCAGGGTTACTAGAGGCCAGGGCTGGATGACTCATCCTGGCAGCTCTCTGGTGCCTTCTGGTGTCTGGAAGGTTGGAGAACATTCTAGAACTAGAGGGCGGGGGTTAGGAGGAGTTGCCATGAATATTTATGGAGCATCAGCCAAACCCCAGAGGTGGACTGGCAGGGGGCTGAGATAACCCCATAAATAGACATGGGCCATTCCAGCAGGGGAGTCGGGTGGAAGATGGAGAAGTGCTGAGGAGAGGCTGTTGATGGCCTTTGAGGGACCCCTTACCGGGGGGGGTTCTACTTCGGGCCGGGTGCTTAGGAAAGCTGGCCTGGAAGAATCCTAACACAGGAGGCAGTAAAATGATTCAGGATGGAGAGGCAGCGAGAAGGAGCAAGGAGAGACAGTGAGTAGATCAGCAAGGTGCAGGAACAGACAAGTGGAGAGACTGCCATCTGCAGCAGGCCTCTCTTGAAGACTGTATAGTGCCAAGTCTTCATCCAACCTTGCCCTGGGAGGTCTCCATGTGTATGAGCCAGTCGAGCTGGACTGAGGCAGAGAGTCAGTCTGGAGGACTAGGAGGAAGATCAGACAGGCATGGCTGGTGGCAACCAGCTGGGCTAGCATTTTCTGAAGTGGAGCTGGGATCAGTAGCCACAGGGAAGCAGAAGGAGGAATGTCATTCTGTTCACTCACATTGCAGTACTTTGTCAAGGGACAGAGAGCTCCTGCCTATAATGGGCCTTTGCTGAACTAGTTCCTAGTTCCTACAGGAGTGAGCAGCAGGCGCTGTGCTGTGAAAACCAAGTTTATGCACGAGGAAGGAAAAGTGGACTTTTTGTAAATAGTGTTCATAGTCCCTGGTGTTCATAGTTCTAGACATTTTTCAGGTTGGGCATTAGGGTTGCCACCTGTTTGGGATTCACCCGGACAGTACGGGTCTTGAATCATGTGCCTGGGTTTTGTACTGCCTAACCCGGACACATGATTCAGCCCAGAACAGGGACAGACCAATCAGGCGGGGGGGGGAACCGTCAGCACACCTATCACTGTGAGACAGTAACAGCAACATTGCTTGTAAATAAGTACACTGTGCCTGCGGTGTGTGCTGGAATCTAAAGCTCCTTTACCTCTCTCTCTCTCCCCCCACCAGTCTCCTGCATGGCCTCTGGTATCTCATTCAACACCCCCCCCCTTCCTCCAATCACCAGTGTGTTGTGCTGAGAGAATCGGGAGGCAGAGCTGAGGAGGAGCTCACTGTAGCTCCTGTCGGGCAGGCTGCTGCTCACATTACATGCAGGTAGGAGGTGAGCTGAGTTTTGTTTTCTGAGAAAAGTCTCCTAGGAAGGAAAGCCACTGCAGTGGACACTGCAAGAAATCCCTCCCCATTCTGTCCCCATCATACCCTCCACACTCTTCTCCTGTACATACTGTTCCCATCATACCCTCCGCACTCCTCTCCTGTACATACTGCCCCCATCATACCCTCTGCACTCCTCTCCCGTACATACTGCCCCCATCATACCCTCCGCACTCCTCTCCCGTACATACTGCCCCCATCATACCCTCCACACTCCTCTCCCGTACATACTGCCCCCATCATACCCTTCGCACTCCTCTCCAGTACATACTGCCACCACCATACTGTCCGCACTTCTCTCCCGTACATACCGACCCCATCATACCCTCCACACTCCTCTCCCGTACATACTGCCCCCATCATACCCCCCCCCCGCATCTCTCTCCTGTACATACTGCCCAATGTAAAGGGGAACAAACCCTGTGCATTCAAATGTAAAGGGGAACTCTGCGGATTCAGATCTAAAGGGGAACTCTGTTGACTCTGATGTAAAGGGGAACTCTTGTGATTAATTCCATATGATTAGAAATGTTATTTAATCACAAAAAAATATATTTATAGTGTATACTACGTAACAAAATTGCTGTGCATTGCTTTGTACAGATGTAATGAATTGAATGTACTTCAAAAAAAAAAAATTGGCGTGCGCTGCTTAAGCGTTTGGGTTTGGCTTGACGAAAAGATGGCAATCCTATTGGGCATCCCTGTAAAAAGACAGAAAATTTCTATTCTGTGGTCTTTTTATAATTTTTTGCTGTATAAAAGAGAATTGCAACATGAAAGTCCTATAATACAAAGCTGAACTAAGTAGCACAGACAATTGTAAAATGTAAAGCCTAACAGCCCCCCTATGTGTTCATGAACAAAGTTTACCTAGCCTGATGAAAAAATACAAGGGATGAGAGGGGAGGGGTGGATGAGCTGGCCCAGCACAGACAGTAAATAGACAGTTTCAGGAAAGGATAGGGCCAGGAAGTATGAGGAGGAGGGAGGGGATTGTGCTAAGGGTTGACTTTCCTGAATTACACTGTATTCACTTTTTTTTTCCAAGTTCAGAGGCACATTGAAGGGCATTAAAATAATTTATGGAAAGAAAAAACACTGCTAGTTAGTATTGTAAATACTTGATTTTTCTGGGTTTTACCTGAATTTTTTACAGAGTCTGACTGAACTACAGTGTATGTTAGCATACCTAGATTTAGGTGGAATTCACACTTTGGTCGTTTTACATGGTCTTCATTGAGCGTTCATACAGGTGGGTTTTTTTTTTTTTATGTTTTTACTTGAGTGTTTTTTTAAATTAGTTTTAGCCAATGAGAAGCTAGTTACTAGGGTAAAAACACATTTTAGGGCAATTGTGGCATTTTTTCAGATATTCCCATTGAAGTCTATTGGGGCAAAAACACTTGATGTTTGCAATTCATAAGAAGCCGATGTACTTTTTTGAGCTACAAGCTTCAAGTGATACTACGCTCAGATGACACTGATGGGCAGGACTGCATTCTGGAAGCCTTTATTATACATAGAAATGTGTCACTGACAGTTGGCAACATGATTTATGGGTGGCTGTGTATTCCCCCCCCCCCCCCCCCCCCAGCAGCCTGAGGCCATGGCTTATGTTGACTATGCAGAAATTCAGACCTAATGACAATTCTGTTTGCTGTTTTTTCCCTTCAGTCCCTTGCTGCATTTTCCAGCTGGGAACATATGAATGCAGCCACTCAGTCACAGGGCATTGAACCCAGAGGATTAAAATGACTGCCAGGCAGTAGGACAGCTCTGGTTCAAACCCCCACAGGTTTGGTGAATTTTGTTTGAAATCCGGCAAACATGAACTTATCGGGTGTATCCCATTGACGTGTGTAAAGGGAAGGGGGATCCTGTTTAAAAAAATTTGGCCATTTTTAGGGCTAATAGGCAAGCTATTGACGGTTCGGGAACAACATTAAAAATACACAATTCCTTGAAATAACATGCTTGGGGGATATCTTAAATTGTTTGTTACCCCAGCATTTCATATTCCTGATATGTACCTGCTGTACCATGTACTTGTATGAAATGTCTCCTGTTCTCTTTGTATTGCTTCCTTTATGTGAAATCCCTGGTGTACCTGCTAGTCCCTCTGCTTTCCAATTAAAAACTGACCACACTAAGCAGGAGAGCTCTCTAGCTATGCTGGGAACTCAGCCTGCTCTCCTCCAATGATCAGACTTGTCCTGACAGACCCCCCCCCCCCAGCCATTCACTGGGAAGAACGGTGTCCTGTTGCTTCACCTCCCCCAAGCTCTTATGCAGCTGGGAACAGAGGGGACAGAGGGAGAATAATCACTAATAAGGGAGGGGGGTTCTAATGTTTTTTTTATATCTATAGTATACACAAATGTGTTGCCTTTTGTTTCCATTTTAAACTGAATGGGTTGTTTTACAAAGTGATCGTTTACAATCACTTTAACGCATTCACTGTCAGAACCATTTTTTTTATTTCTTGTGCACATGTTTAAAACATTATTTTAGGCTTAATTAGAAAACCCTGCTAGACAGTGGCATAATGTGTTAGTACACATTGCATACTAGCACATTATGAAACACGTACGTTAGGACAAAGCCCCCCAGCGGCACGCTGTCACCGATGACAGGGTTTCCATCTTCACTCTGTCTTCCTTTTGGGTTTGCGTGCTCCGGTTGTCTGATTGGCCGTGCTGCAATGATGTCACTCTCGTGCATGCGTGTGGGAGTCACGGACCGTGACACAGAGCTCTGAAGGGACAGCACCGGCATGCCGTCTCTTCGGAGTGCATGCGCCGGTGACATCACTGGCTGCATGTAGTGTGAATTTCTAGAGGATATTCAATGTACCTACAGGTAAGCCTTATTATAGACTTACTTGTAGGTACAAGTTACAAAAAAGAGTTTACTACCACTTTAAACCCCCTAAACATTATACTGTATACTGTGTGTGTATGTATGTGTATATATATATATATATATAGATAGATAGATATATAGATAGATATAGATAGATATATATATCTATATATATATATATATCTATATATATATCTATCTATCTATATATATATATATATATATATAGATAGATATATATATATATAAAAACATTTTTTTAGACTCCTTTCACACTGGGACGCCCAGCCTTTAACGCTAAAACGCTTTAGCACTGTTTTAGCAGCGCTTTTGCACAGCTTTTCAGCCGCTATCAGGGTGGTTTTTACCCAAAAAAGCAAAAAAGGTAAATACTCAAGTTTTGCGAAGCTTTCAAAGCGATTTGGAAGCGCTGCCCATTCATTGCAATGGGCAGGGCGTTTTTGGAGCGCTAAATACAGCGCCCCAAAGATGCTGCTTGCAGGACTTTTCGTCGCCTCAGTGTGAAAAGACACACTGGAATGAATGGAATGAATGGGAGGCGGTATTCAGGTGCTTTGTAGAGGCTATTTCTAGCGCTAAAACTGAAAACTGCCCCAGTTTGAAAGGGGTCTTAAAGTAGACACTCTAGAGCACATGTGTCAATTGCAAGACCCGCAGGCAGAGACCAGCCTACCAGGCCATTTCATGTAGCCCTCGCACCTCTCCTTCACTTGTGGCACCTCCCTCATTTCAGCAGTCGGCAAAACTCCTCTGCCAGATCCCGCATTTCTCTGTGCAGCCGCGGAGAGGCTCGTCTCTAAGAGGGTGGGGTGCTCTAGGCATCTAGTCTTACAGATACGATTGGCCCTTTGTGGGCAACCCTAATGCTGATGTGGCCCCAATGAAATTGAGTTTGACACCCCTGCGCTAGAGAATAACATTTTTATTTGAGCAAATTTTAAGTGAAAAATTAACTATTGTTCATTTTTAGAGAGCACAAACGCAATTGATTACTCAATTTTTGGTAAATTATAAAAGATGAGGTTGAGCTATGTAAAAATAAATTCAATATGTGAAGCTTTAAAATTGCGCGTGCCTGTAAAACAATGTCAGACTTCGGTATGCAAATGTTTCCATAGGTGACGTATTCAAAGCCCTACAGGTCATCAAGTTAGAGTTAATCATGAATAATGGCCCTGGAATTATTGCTTTCACTCCGCCATGCACAGTGATATGTAACGTGTGTAGTGCAAGCAACATTTTTATATGTAGAAACCCCTATCAGTGGTGTTTACATTCATTTGTTCGTGTATGAGGGCTCAAATTTTTGGGGGGGATTTTAAGTGATTGGGTGTTAATTAATTTTTTTACCCTATTTTTTACTAAAACTTTATTTATATTACATAGGGGACAAAAAGTGATATGAATAGTGCCCAATGTGATATGTTTTCTGTGCTTTCCCATTTATCCTGCGTAAGGCAGCTCTTTCATTTAAATGGGCTGCTCTATGCATGATAAATGTGTAAAATAAATCCCTGACCCTTTTGTAAAATCATGCTGCACTGCACCGTATGGTGCTTCGTCACCAGGTGTTTTGGCACGCGAAAACGTGCGATAGCAGATGCGTGGGGTGGCACTTAGAGTGAAACAGCACACATCTGCTAAAGGGCAATGTTTTTCCGGTCATGTTCATAAAGTGTACAATTTTGCACACGTTCCTGACTTGCACAGATCTGAACAAAGCCTTACTGTGTATGGATATTTTTGGTAAGGATATTGTTTCGTTTCACTTTAACATGTATTAGCATGTTTAAAGTGTACCTTCACCTTCTTCAATTACTTTCTATAATCCCCCATGTATCAGATATTGATTTTTATTTAAAAAATGTTTTTGTGGCACCTGTTTTGCATTTTTGGCTTTTTGACCTAAGCCAGAATGGTGTCCCCCTTCCCACCCAAAAGCCTCCTTGGATACTTATATCAGATATCTCAGAAGGCTTTGAGGCAATCTCTGCCGTACTGTGCAAAGCATGTGTAATGACTAGGGATGAGCCGAACACCCCCTCCCCTCCCCCCGCTTCGGTTCACGGCAGAACATGCGAAGGGACCGAAAGTTTGCGCGAACATTCGAACACCGTTAAAGTCTATGGGACTTGAACATGAAAAATGTAAAGTGTGAATTTTAAAGGCTAATATGGAAGTTATTGTCCTAAAAAGTGTTTGGGGACCCGGGTCCTGCCCCAGGGGACATGTATCAATGCAAAAAAAGTTTTAAAAACGTTCGTTTTTTCGGAAGCAGTGATTTTAATAATGCTTAAAGTGAAAAAATAAAAGTGAAATGTTACTTTAAATATCGTACCTGGGGGGTGACTATAGTATGCCTGTAAAGTGGTGCGTGTTTCCCGTGTTCAGAACAGTCCCTGCACAAAATTACATTTCTAAAGAAATAAAAGTCATTTAAAACTGCTTGCGGCTGTAATGTAATGTCGGGTCCCGGCAATATGGATGAAAATTATTGAGAAAAACGGCATGGGTACCCCCTCCCCAGCCCATTACCAGGCTCTTTGGGTCTTGTATGGATATTAAGGGGAACTCCGCACACAAATTAAAAAAAGAAAAGGCGTGGGGCCCCCAGGCCCTATATACTCTGAACAGCAGTATAGAGGAGTTCCAAACAAGGCAGGGACTGTAGGTTTGTTCTTAAGTTGAATCTGTTTGTAATTTGGAACAGGTACATTTTGTAAGTGTAGCTCCAGACAAAAAAATCAAATTTTAAGCTTTTTGGATAACATAGGGAAGGGTTATCACCCCTGGCTGTAACATTTGTTTTGCTGTCTGTGCCCCTGTTCAGAAGATTTCACCTCACTTTCTGTCCCAATGACAATTGGATTTTGAAAATTTGGGGTTATTAGGGAAACAAGGATTGGTGATAAAGCATCAGTGGAGACACGTTTTTCCCATATCAACTCTTACAGGAGAGAATTTCCCTTCCTAGGGGTAGATTTCCTCTCACTTCCTATTGTCTCCCTCCGTTTGTAAGTAGGAGTCGTTTGTAAGTCGGATGTTTGAAAGTAGGGGGCCGCCTGTATATACTATACGGCCTGCCCTATATACTCTGCAGAAAATTGGGCCTTAGGTGTTGGTGGTACCAGAACACTGTAAGCCCTCACAGTTACTCTTGGTGGGCGCTGGAATGGGCCCTGCTGTGAAATATTATATCAAGAATTGTAATTACATGCCCCTGTTGAACAGGGGCTGAAAAATTGGGCCTTTGGTGGTGGTGTGGTGGTGTTACCACAACACTGTAAGCCCTCACAGTTACTCTTGGTGGGCGCAGGAACGGGCCCTGCTGTGAAATATTAGATCAAAAATTGTAATTACATGCCCCTGTTAAACAGGGGCAGAAAAATTGGGTCTTAGGCAGTGGTAGTGGTGCCACAACACTGTAACCTCTCACAGATTCTGTTGTTGAGTGCAGGAACGAGCCCTGCAGTAAAATATTAGAGTAAATATTGTAATTACATGCCCCTGTTAAACAGGGGCAGAAAAATTGGGCCTTAGGCGGTAGTGGTGGTGGTGGTGGTGGTGGCACAACACTGTAAAGCCTCACAGATACTCTCGTTGAGCGCAGGAATGGGCCTTGCTGTGAAATATTAGAGCAAATATTGTAATTAGATGCCCCTGTTAAACAGGGGCAGAAAACTTGGGCCTTAGGCACTGGTGGTGGTGCCACAACACTGCAACCCCTCACAGATACTCTAGTTGAACGCAAGAACGAGCCCTGCTGCGATATATTACACCAAAAATTATAATTATAAGCCCCTGTTAAACAAGGGCAGAAAGATTGGGCCTTAGGCACTGGTGGTGGTGCCCTGAAACAAAAATGTTCTTAGAAGCTATCAACATGAACATTGAAGAGGAATAGGATAGTCACTCAGCATAACAGGATAGTCACTCAGCATAGGCAGTCTTCAAGGGATCTCACATTCATAGAAAAAATAATCGGTTACATCAACATCAGGTGCTTGGTAGCTGGTGATCCAAGACGGATTCATTTTTATAAAGGTGAGCCGATCAACTGAGTCTGTGGACAGGCACACTCTGTGATCGGTTACAAAGCCTCCAGCAGCACTGAATGTGCGTTCAGAAAGAACACTGGATGCAGGACAGGCCAGTAGCTCAATTGCATATTGTGCAAGCTCTGGCCAGTGATCCATCCTCAAGACCCAGTAACCCAGTGGATTTTTGGTTGGAAAGGTCTCCAAGTCTGATCTTGCCCCTAGGTATTCCTGCACCATGTAAATCAGACGCTGGCGATGGTTGCTGGAACCGATCACACCTGCGGACTAAAGAATTGTCTGAACGCATCGGTCAGACGGCCACCTTCTCCTCCGCTCCTTCTGTGACTGACCAAAGCCTCATCAACATGTTGTCCAGGAGAACCAGGAAATTGTAACCTCCCAGGCTCTGGAAACGCATTGCACAAACCACTGCAGGGCCTCCCGAAGATGTTTCATCCTCTGCTCCCTCTGCGAAGGCTAGATAAATTCTGCAACCTTACCCTTGTAACGTGGATCAAGAAGGGTTGCCAGCCAGTAATAATCCCTCTCCTTAATAGCACAAATCCAAGGGTCCTTGCGCAGACTTTGCAGGATCAGGAAGGCCATGCAGCGAAGGTTTGCTGAGGCATTCGATCCGGAGTCCTCTGGGTCACTAAGGATGACATGATCCACAGCCACCTCCTCCCAGCCACATACAAGTCCATGGTTTTCTAGGGACTGAAAACGATCCCTTGAAGACTGCTGCTGATGCTGAGTGCTAGGCTCCACCTCCATGCTGACACAATCCTCCTCCTCCTCCTCCTCTTCCTGTGTAATTGGCGGGCCCGCAGGAATACTGTCTGGATAAAGGGGACCTTGAGAGGTAAGGAAGTCCTCCTCTTCCTCCCTCTGTTCTGCCTCTAGTGCCCTGTCCATTATTCTACGAAGCGTGTGCTCCAACAGGAAGACAAGAGGGACAGTATCACTGATGCATGCATTGTCACTACTCACCATCCTTGTGGCCTACTCAAATGGTGAGAGGACAGTGCATGCATCCTTGATCAGTAGCCACTGGTGTGGCGATAAAAAGCCAAGCTCCCCTGACCCTGTCCAGCCATGAGTCTTTTTGGGAAAGATGCAACATGTTTTTCACACCTGGATTTGAGGATCCTCTGCCATTCCTCCTTGTAGATCCTCTCCAGTTCTGTCAGGTTGGATGGTAAACATTGGTGGGCCACCATTTTTAGGTCTCTCCAGAGATGCTTAATTGGGTTTAAGTCAGGGCTCTGGCTGGGCCATTCAAGAACAGTCACGGAGTTGTTGTGAAGCCACTCCTTCGTTATTTTAGCTGTGTGCTTAGGGTCATTGTCTTGTTGGAAGGTAAACCTTTCGGCCCAGTCTGAGGATCTGAGCACTCTGGAGAAGGTTTTCTATCCAGGATATCCCTGTACTTGGTCGCATTCATCTTTCCCTTGATTGCAACCAGTCGTCCTGTCCCTGCAGCTGAAAAACACCCCCACAGCATGATGCTGCCACCATGCTTCACTGTTGGGACTGTATTGGACAGGTTATGAGCAGTGCCTGGTTTTCGCCACACATACCGCTTAGAACTAAGGTCAAAAATTCCTATCTTGGTCTCCTCAGACCACTATTATTTCTCACCATCTTGGAGTCCTTCAGGTGTTTTTTTTATCAAACTCCATGCAGGCTTTCATGTGTCTTGCACTGAGGAGAGGCTTCTGTCGGGCCACTCTGCCATAAAGCCCCGACTGGTGGAGGGCTGCAGTGATGGTTGACTTTCTACAACTTCTAACTGCATCTCTGGAGCTCAGCCACAGTGATCTTTGGGTTCTTCTTTACCTCTCTCACCAAGGCTGTTCTCCCCCCGATAGCTCAGTTTGGCAGGACGGCCAGCTCTAGGAAGGGTTCTGGTTGTCCCAGTCCTTCATTTAAGGACTATGGAGGCCACTGTGCTCTTAGGAACCTTAAGTGCAGCAGAAATTTTTTTGTAACCTTGGCCAGATCTGTGTCTTGCTACAATTCTGTCTCTGAGCTCTTCAGGCAGTTCCTTTGACCTCATGATTCTCATTTGCTCTAACATGCTCTGTGAGCTGTAAGGTCTTATATAGACAGGTGTGTGGCTTTCCTAACCAAGTCCAATCAGTATAATCAAACACAGCTGGACTCAAATGAAGGTGTAGAACCATCTCAAGGATGATCAGAAGAAATGGACAGCACCTGAGTTAAATATATGAGTGTCACAGCAAAGGGTCTGAATACTTAGGACCATGTGATATTTCAGTTTTTCTTTTTTAATAACTCTGCAAAAATGTCAACAATTCTGTGTTTTTCTGTCAATATGGGGTGCTGTGTGTACATTAATGAGGAAAAAAAATGAACTTAAATGATTTTAATAAATGGCTGCAATATAACAAAGAGTGAAAAATTTAAGGGGGTCTGAATACTTTCCGTCCCCACGGTATATATTAAATACACTGCAGCTAAGATTCCTTGGTCACTCACAGATGTAAAATATGACAGGGAAGGTAGATCCCTCTTCCTAAAGGGGCAGATAGGAGATGTAAAAGTGACTTTGGCTAACTTGTATGCCCCCAACACACACCAAGATACATTCCTTAAACGACATCTAGACCTACTTTCGCAATTCTCAGAAGGGCAATTGATCCTAGGCCGAGACCTTAATGTCCCCCTTACGCCAACAGAGGACACTTCCATTGGAACGTCTTCAACCTCGCGAGACTTGCATAAACGTATCGGTTTGTCACTACATACCATGCAACTGATTGATGCTTGGCGTCTCTTCCATCCGGGAGAAAAGGACTACATCTTTTTTTCTAAACCACACCAGACGTATTCTCGAATCGACTACTTCCTGATTCCTCACAGACATCTACAAGCGATTAAAGAAACCACAATAGGTTCAATTACGTGGTCGGATCACGCTCCGATAACATTGCGTTACACTCTCTCAGACTCCCTGTCAACACAGAGACCACCATGGCGACTTAATAAGGGACTGCTGAAAGACCCAGACGTTCTAGCAGAGGTAATTAAGGAAATAGGTCACTCCTTTACCTTTAGTACCACCCCTGACTGCGACACCGGATTGGTGTGGGAAGCGCACAAAGCCGTCATTAGGGGGATACTCATCAAACATAGCACAGGACTTAAACAACAATGGACTGAACAGCTGAATACACTACTAAAGAAACTAGAAACATTAGAAGCACATCACAAACAGGCGCCCACCAAACAACTAGAAATAGAACTTGACTCAGTTCATATGCAGGTCACTGACCTCTTACGATACAAAGCGAAAGCGGCAATACAAATTAGTAAAAGGAAAAATTATGAATCCGGTAACAAATGCGGGAGGCTACTGGCTCAATCACTCCAAGAACAAAGACTAGCGTCATATATACCCCACATCATGTCCCCCACGGGACGGAAGGCTTCCCTACCCCAACACATTGTGCAAGAGTTCAGTTCCTTCTATTCCTCCCTATACAACTTAAACGAGACACAAATTTCCTCAGAAGCAACTGCAGATTACATATCGTCATCCCTTATGCCGTCCCTCCCAGACGATGCAAAATCGCTATTAGATGATCCCATTACCTTGCCCGAACTACAACTTGCATTAAGTAATACCAAACTGGGTAAAGCTCCAGGTCCGGACGGCCTTACCATCTCCTATTACAAGACTCTACTCCCCTCCCTAGGCCAACACCTGGTCAGACTTTATAACAATCTGGGCACAGGGGGAAAGCTTCATAGATCCACATTACAGGCACAAATTTCAGTTATACCAAAAGAGTGCAAAGATCCAGGTCAATGCGGGTCCTACCGCCCAATCTCTCTTTTGAATACGGACCTAAAACTCTTCACAAAGATCATTTCCACCAGACTACAAAACCACCTCACTTCACTCACACCTAGATCAAGTCGGCTTCATCCCAACTAGGGAAGCTAGAGACAACACGATTAAAGTCCTCAACCTACTACATGTTGCTAACAGTACCAAGACTCCATGCATCTTTCTCGGAACAGACGCCGAAAAAGCGTTTGACCGGGTTAGCTGGAAGCTCATGTTCGCAACGCTGAAACACATAGGATTAGAGGACAAAATGTTGAATTGAATTAGATAACCGCGATTTATTCAGATCCAACGGCCAGAGTCAGAGCTAATGGGGTAATCTCGGAGGTCTTTCCAATTACTAACGGGACCCGTCAGGGATGCCCACTGTCGCTGCTGCTCTTCGCGTTGTCCCTAGAGCCCTTCTTATGTCACATTAGGTTGAACCCAGACATTACCGGGGTAGAAGTTAACAAAGAACAATTTAAAGTCTCCGCATATGCAGATGACCTGATGTTTTCCCTCACAAACCCAACCATCTCTCTCCCCAACCCTATGAAAGAATTTCACACTTACGGTCAACTCACTAATTTGAAAATTAATTTTAGTAAGTCAGAAGCGATGGGCCTGGGAATACCTCAACCACAACTCACACATCTTCAAACTAGTTTCCACTTAAAATGGTCCACTACAGCCCTGAAGTACTTGGGTACACACATACCTCTGACATTCTCCCAACTGTTCAAGCTTAACTTTCCTCCTCTTTTAAAAAATGTCCAACAATTGCTAGATAAATGGAATAGTGGTCTGCATTCTTGGTTTGGCCGCTGCAACATCCTTAAAATGACAATCCTACCCAAATTCCTTTACCTCCTGCAGACTATCCAAATACATATACCCGCAGACTACTTTAACCAAATATGAGCAGTATTCATAAAATTTCTCTGGGCAGGGAAAAAACCGCGTCTACATCAGAAGATCCTCTCACTGCCCAAACTCTATGGAGGCCTGGCAATGCCAGAACTCCGGACCTACTATACAGCGACCCACCTAGGTAGGCTTATCGACTGGTGCCGACATACAAATACCAAACTATGGACGCAACTTGAACAAGCACAGAGCGTGACTCCCCTACATAGAGCCCCCTGGTGCTCAGCCGCCCTTCCAACAGATCTCAAACGCCACCTGTTCGGGTTTGTGCTCAACTGGTTCACTCTTCCTCCCTCTTTTCCCGTGACTCACCACTTCGGCCCATATTGGGTAACCCTCTATTTGAACCAGGCCTGCGGGATGGGAGGTTTCGGAAGCTGAGGGAAGAGGGAATTTATCAAGCCTCACATTTCAGCACTATGGGCAGATGGAAAACGACTGCGGAGCTGTCTGACCCAGAAGGACAGTTCCGTTTAGATTTTCTTAGAGCACTGCAGCTCCACCACTTCCTACGCAGCATGCCACCACCCAATGATACCAACCAAGCCCCCTACGCCTATTGAAGAACTATGCACGGGGACAGGGACCTTGCTACACTCACTCTCTCTAACCTATAGCATGTTAACTGTACCACCGGGGGAATGTAAATTGCAGAGCCTCACCAAGTGGGAAAGAGAACTAAACTGCCATTTTACAACCAGCAAAACACAACACATCCTGAGATTTACACACAAATCCTCTTTATGTACCAAGATTCACTCACTGGTACAGAACCCCAGCGTTACATAAAACGATCTTCCCCTCGGCGTCAGATGTTTGTTGGAGATGCCAAGAGGGAAAAGGCACAATCCTCCATATTTCCTGGTCCTGCTCCCGGATCCAGAACTTCTGGAGAGAAGTCCGCCAGATAACCCAAAAATTCACAGATCGCAATGTACCGGTTGACCCGGCGTATTTCCTTATGCATGCTACTGACACCCCTGCACGGATTTACAAGAAATTAGTCATACGCCACTTATTAGATGCAGCAAAGGCTTGCATCCCACTTTATTGGAAGTCCCCTCACACACCGACCATTGCCTTCTGGCTCCAAAAAGTTGAAGAAATAAACCAGATGGAGGACTTAATCCTCACGAGCCAAAACAGACAAGAAACGTACTCCAAAACTTGGCAACTATGGAATATCTTCAAATATTCAGAAGAGGGACAGGCCCTCAGAGGTCGGTGAATATCATTCTGCAACATGTGTTTAGGAATAGCATATGATAGGTGAAAGCCAACATACATGTTCGCGAATTACTACCCTTGTCTCCACCCCCCCATACATCCCCCCACCCCCTCTCAGCCCTTAACCACCTTTTTACTTTTTCTGCTCTGTTCGGGCTCCGCCCACTACTAACCTGTTCTTCTTCTCCAGGTATTCTTTCCTTTTTTTTAAAAATAAAATAAAATGAACAGGGAACCGCTCACAAAGGGAGCATGATATCCTGACATACCATAATCAAACACAAGGCACACAGACAGATAGAGGACCAGTGGAAATCATGTTATGGGTCAGGCTACATGTAATAAAATCAATAAGACAACCAATACTGCTATACCTTTCCCTGCCATACAAGTTTATAGAAAAGAGGTGCCTCTTGTATCATTTTATGCCAGTATATTGAAATTAATATATTTGTACCTTTGACTTGTTAAATGTGACCACACTATTGTTGTATGTCCCGGTGAACCGGTTTTCTGATATAAATAAACAATTAAAAAAAAAAAAAATACACTGCAGCTAACTGAATCACCTGCCTGCTCAATCTAAATGAAATGACACTCTCTCTCGGTCAACGCCAGCAACACACTACACAGGGCCGACGTGCAGGTGGCCTTATATAGTGTGGGGCGTGGGCTTAACCCCATGAGCCATAATTGGCCAAAGGCATCCTGCCTTTGGCCAATTATGGCTCTCTTTGCTGACGACGCCAAAGCATGCGGGTCATAGTGCATGCTTGGCCAATCATCAGACAGCAATGCACTGCGATTTCGCAGTGCATTATGGGACGTGACGCGCCGTTCAAATTCGGCACGAACGCCCCATAATGTTCGTATTTCGACGAACGCTTGAACAGCCAATGTTCGAGTCAAACTCATGTTCGACCTGAACATAAAGCTCATCCCTAGTCATGACATGTCATAAGGGGGTGGCTGCAAGAATTTGGTAGAAATAGTCTGCCCCTTATGGTGGCACAGAACCTGGTGAGTGGCAGATTACACCAGACAACATTGAATTTGCTGGGTGTGTATATTTTGAGATAAGGCAAGAGGGGAAATAAACAAAATGTATGGAGGAATTAACTTCCTCTTTAGAATGTTAATATACCTTCAGTTTTTCTAGCTCTTTCAGCAGCTACGGCTATGTTTACACTTGTCTTTGGAGGGCCTGTAAAAACACATGGTTGATCTGCATTTTAACTGCTCCCCCTTAGGCTGCAAAGACAGCAGATAGAGACATACCTAAGCAGTGGCATCATGGCGTGGAAAAAATGATCCCCCCATTGCATTCAGCAGGCAGTACTGCCCACTAAACATGGCCCCTTTGACTGAACAGGGCTGAGCTGCAACCACTCTGCAATTGCGTGCATTCCATGATGGTGTGGGTTTTTAGGGTTTAAAACAGGCAGTGAGGAGGCGACATAATGCCTCTTTACTGCCCTCTAAAAAGAGATCCACCACACTTCATGTATTATTATTACAGGTACTTTATATACCACTGTCAATTTACGCAGCACTTTACATACAGTTTACAGTATACAGTGTATATTCACATCAGTCCCTGCCCTGAAGGAGCTTACAATCTAAGGTCCCTAACTCACATTCATACACATACTAGAGCCAGTTCACCTACCAGCATGTCTTTGGTATGTTCCAGTTTCAGCCAGTGCCATAGGTGTGCACAGCCTATTGCATTAGGGTGCACACCCCAAAGCTCAAACACATTTGCGTGTGTGCATGTGTATGTATATATATATATATATATATATATATATATATATATATATATAAATGACGAGGGAGTCAGTAAGGCAGTGGGCAGTGTCAGTAGTTTTTATTTTTTAGTACTTTATTTATTTTTTTTTTTTTACAATGTTATCTTTTTTCTCAATTGTTTTTAGGAGCCCCATTAGGGGGCTGTGGTGAAATAACACTGGTCTAAACAGGGGGGGGGATCTGTGCCACACTGGGTGATTAGGGTGTGCCCAGGCACACCTGGCACACCCTGTGCGAACACCTATGGCTGGTGCCATGACTACTGTGCCAGGTTTCCTGATTCAGGGTGGCTCCTTTCTCTTGATTCATCCTATGGAACCACCTTTGCATGCAGGGACTAGAGCTAAGTCTCTCTTGTGCATCAATAGAAACACCCCCCGCCCCAGCCTAGGATCCCCTCCTCCTCCTCTTCTCTTCTTCGAGCTAACAGACTGGCTGGAGACTGCACTGTCCACTTTTAAAGCTTGACTCTGCAAGGCTTAATAGCTAATTTTGTCTACAGGAGAGGAGAAATAGTTTTACTTACCTGATCCTCCACTCCCCCAGCAGATAGTGTTCTCCCAGATGATGTCAGGACCCGAGACTAGTAGAGTATTGGGGGGGGGGGTTGATATGGTTGCCAGTGTAGCCTGGAGTTGGTCTTTAACCCTTTCCTGTAAAGACTGGGCTTTTGGGGAAGTAGCACTAAGACAGCATGTAAGCCGTTCTTTCCAACTACGCCAAGTTTGTCGGCGGGGTCATTTGCGCCCATGCACCTTGGCTATCACTCGCGTGGAATACGCTCATCAATGCCCGAGACCAGGCAGAGACTGCGGTCATGTGAAGAATCTAACATTAAGGCAGTTCCCCGACTTAGAGATGAACTTTCACTGTGTGCAGTAATAAAGTACAGTGTTCCTCTGAAAAATGACTTGTCCCGTGTCACTACACACTGTACTTATATGTTGCTTTAGAAGGGATGCTCTGAGCATGCGTCCACTCCACCAGTCCAGTGAACCTCCAGTGTTATCTCACTCCCAGTAACAGAATGGGGTCCCACCAAGCACCTCGCACAGACCTCATGTATGCTTTCACTTAACTCTTTCCTTCCTGTACCACATGACCAGACCATAGATCTCTGTAGTCTGCTCCCAGTTGCTACGGGAGATGGACCGCTAGGGAGGGAGCCAGAACATTAACCCCCTCGCTACTGGAGGACCTGTCACCTTTACCAGGTACCATGCTTAACAACTGGTTGCTTGTAGCTTGTCTCTTCACTTTGCTACCCATAGCAACTACATTCTTCTTAGTTGTCTTGCCGAGTTAACCTTTTGTACTAGTGTTACTTCATACCCCATGGTGCTTTACAGACCTTGGTTGTTTGGAATACACCGGCTCCAACATGCACCCCTGGAATAACTTCAGACCAGCCTTGGAATGGTTAACGTACAGTGCCTTGAAAGAGTATTCAAACCCATTAAAATTTAAACATTTTGTCATATTACAACTGGGTACAGTGTTGCATGACCGCTCATTTGTCATTCAAATTGCGACAGCGCTGAACGCTGAAAATTGGCCTGGGCAGGAAGCGGGTATAAGCAGCAGCGTATACACTACGGTACACAACGACTTGGGTGTTTTCACAGATTAAGCGTATACACTACGGTACACAACGACTTGGGTGTTTTCACAGATTACCGGAAGCGTATACACTACGGTACACAACGACTTGGGTGTTTTCACAGATTACCGGAAGCATATACACTACGGTACACAACGACTTGGGTGTTTTCACAGATTACCGGAAGCGTATACACTACGGTACACAACAACTTAGGTGTTTTCACAGATCACTGGAAGCGTATACACTACGGTACACAACGACTTGGGTGTTTTCACAGATTAAGCGTATACACTACGGTACACAACAACTTAGGTGTTTTCACAGATCACTGGAAGCGTATACACTACGGTACACAACGACTTGGGTGTTTTCACAGATTAAGCGTATACACTACGGTACACAACGACTTGGGTGTTTTCACAGATTACCGGAAGCGTATACACTACGGTACACAACGACTTGGGTGTTTTCACAGATTACCAGAACCGTATACACTATGGTACACAACCACTTGGGTGTTTTCATGGATTACCGGAAGCGTATACACTACGGTACACAACGACTTGGGTGTTTTCACAGATTACCGGAAGCGTATACACTACGGTACACAACGACTTGGGTGTTTTCACAGATTACCAGAACCGTATACACTATGGTACACAACCACTTGGGTGTTTTCATGGATTACCGGAAGCGTATACACTACGGTACACAACGACTTGGGTGTTTTCACAGATCCCCGGAAGCGTATACACTACGGTACACAACGACTTGGGTGTTTTCACGGATTACCGGAAGCGTATACACTACGGTACACAACGACTTGGGTGTTTTCATGGATTACCGGAAGCGTATACACTACGGTACACAACGACTTGGGTGTTTTCACAGATTACCGGAAGCGTATACACTACGGTACACAATGACTTGGGTGTTTTCACGGATTACCGGAAGCGTATACACTACGGTACACAACGACTTGGGTGTTTTCATGGATTACCGGAAGCGCATACACTACGGTACACAACGACTTGGGTGTTTTCACGGATTACCGGAAGCGTATACACTATGGTACACAATGACTTGGGTGTTTTCATGGATTACCGGAAGCGTATACACTACGGTACACAACGACTTGGGTGTTTTCACGGATTACCGGAAGCGTATACACTATGGTACACAACGACTTGGGTGTTTTCACAGATTACCGGAAGCGTATACACTACGGTACACAGCGACTTGGGTGTTTTCACAGATTACCGGAAGCGTATACACTACGGTACACAACGACTTGGGTGTTTTCACAGATTACCGGAAGCGTATACACTACGGTACACAACGACTTGGGTGTTTTCATGGATTACCGGAAGCGTATACACTACGGTACACAATGACTTGGGTGTTTTCATGGATTACCGGAAGCGTATACACTACGGTACACAACGACTTGGGTGTTTTCACGGATTACCGGAAGCATATACACTACGGTACACAACGACTTGGGTGTTTTCACAGATTACCGGAAGCGTATACACTACGGTACACAACGACTTGGGTGTTTTCACAGATTACCGGAAGCGTATACACTACGGTACACAACAACTTAGGTGTTTTCACAGATCACTGGAAGCGTATACACTACGGTACACAACGACTTGGGTGTTTTCACAGATTAAGCGTATACACTACGGTACACAACGACTTGGGTGTTTTCACAGATTACCGGAAGCGTATACACTACGGTACACAACGACTTGGGTGTTTTCACAGATTACCGGAAGCGTATACACTACGGTACACAACGACTTGGGTGTTTTCACAGATTACCAGAACCGTATACATTATGGTACACAACGACTTGGGTGTTTTCACAGATTAAGCGTATACACTACAGTACACAACGACTTGGGTGTTTTCACAGATTAAGCGTATACACTACGGTACACAACGACTTGGGTGTTTTCACAGATTACCGGAAGCGTATACACTACGGTACACAACGACTTGGGTGTTTTCACAGATTACCGGAAGCATATACACTACGGTACACAACGACTTGGGTGTTTTCACAGATTACCGGAAGCGTATACACTACGGTACACAACAACTTAGGTGTTTTCACAGATCACTGGAAGCGTATACACTACGGTACACAACGACTTGGGTGTTTTCACAGATTAAGCGTATACACTACGGTACACAACGACTTGGGTGTTTTCACAGATTACCGGAAGCGTATACACTACGGTACACAACGACTTGGGTGTTTTCACAGATTACCAGAACCGTATACACTATGGTACACAACCACTTGGGTGTTTTCACAGATTACCGGAAGCGTATACACTACGGTACACAATGACTTGGGTGTTTTCACGGATTACCGGAAGCGTATACACTACGGTACACAACGACTTGGGTGTTTTCATGGATTACCGGAAGCGCATACACTACGGTACACAACGACTTGGGTGTTTTCACGGATTACCGGAAGCGTATACACTATGGTACACAATGACTTGGGTGTTTTCATGGATTACCGGAAGCGTATACACTACGGTACACAACGACTTGGGTGTTTTCACGGATTACCGGAAGCGTATACACTATGGTACACAACGACTTGGGTGTTTTCACAGATTACCGGAAGCGTATACACTACGGTACACAGCGACTTGGGTGTTTTCACAGATTACCGGAAGCGTATACACTACGGTACACAACGACTTGGGTGTTTTCACAGATTACCGGAAGCGTATACACTACGGTACACAACGACTTGGGTGTTTTCATGGATTACCGGAAGCGTATACACTACGGTACACAATGACTTGGGTGTTTTCATGGATTACCGGAAGCGTATACACTACGGTACACAACGACTTGGGTGTTTTCACGGATTACCGGAAGCATATACACTACGGTACACAACGACTTGGGTGTTTTCACAGATTACCGGAAGCGTATACACTACGGTACACAACGACTTGGGTGTTTTCACAGATTACCGGAAGCGTATACACTACGGTACACAACAACTTAGGTGTTTTCACAGATCACTGGAAGCGTATACACTACGGTACACAACGACTTGGGTGTTTTCACAGATTAAGCGTATACACTACGGTACACAACGACTTGGGTGTTTTCACAGATTACCGGAAGCGTATACACTACGGTACACAACGACTTGGGTGTTTTCACAGATTACCGGAAGCGTATACACTACGGTACACAACGACTTGGGTGTTTTCACAGATTACCAGAACCGTATACATTATGGTACACAACGACTTGGGTGTTTTCACAGATTAAGCGTATACACTACAGTACACAACGACTTGGGTGTTTTCACAGATTAAGCGTATACACTACGGTACACAACGACTTGGGTGTTTTCACAGATTACCGGAAGCGTATACACTACGGTACACAACGACTTGGGTGTTTTCACAGATTACCGGAAGCATATACACTACGGTACACAACGACTTGGGTGTTTTCACAGATTACCGGAAGCGTATACACTACGGTACACAACAACTTAGGTGTTTTCACAGATCACTGGAAGCGTATACACTACGGTACACAACGACTTGGGTGTTTTCACAGATTAAGCGTATACACTACGGTACACAACGACTTGGGTGTTTTCACAGATTACCGGAAGCGTATACACTACGGTACACAACGACTTGGGTGTTTTCACAGATTACCAGAACCGTATACACTATGGTACACAACCACTTGGGTGTTTTCATGGATTACCGGAAGCGTATACACTACGGTACACAACGACTTGGGTGTTTTCACAGATCCCCGGAAGCGTATACACTACGGTACACAACGACTTGGGTGTTTTCACGGATTACCGGAAGCGTATACACTACGGTACACAACGACTTGGGTGTTTTCACGGATTACCGGAAGCGTATACACTACGGTACACAACGACTTGGGTGTTTTCACAGATTACCGGAAGCGTATACACTACGGTACACAATGACTTGGGTGTTTTCACGGATTACCGGAAGCGTATACACTACGGTACACAACGACTTGGGTGTTTTCATGGATTACCGGAAGCGTATACACTACGGTACACAACGACTTGGGTGTTTTCACGGATTACCGGAAGCGTATACACTATGGTACACAATGACTTGGGTGTTTTCATGGATTACCGGAAGCGTATACACTACGGTACACAACGACTTGGGTGTTTTCACGGATTACCGGAAGCGTATACACTATGGTACACAACGACTTGGGTGTTTTCACAGATTACCGGAAGCGTATACACTACGGTACACAGCGACTTGGGTGTTTTCACAGATTACCGGAAGCTTATACACTACGGTACACAACGACTTGGGTGTTTTCACAGATTACCGGAAGCGTATACACTACGGTACACAACGACTTGGGTGTTTTCATGGATTACCGGAAGCGTATACACTACGGTACACAATGACTTGGGTGTTTTCATGGATTACCGGAAGCGTATACACTACGGTACACAACGACTTGGGTGTTTTCACGGATTACCGGAAGCATATACTCTACGGTACACAACGACTTGGGTGTTTTCACAGATTACCGGAAGCGTATACACTACGGTACACAACGACTTGGGTGTTTTCACAGATTACCGGAAGCGTATACACTACGGTACACAACAACTTAGGTGTTTTCACAGATCACTGGAAGCGTATACACTACGGTACACAACGACTTGGGTGTTTTCACAGATTAAGCGTATACACTACGGTACACAACGACTTGGGTGTTTTCACAGATTACCGGAAGCGTATACACTACGGTACACAACGACTTGGGTGTTTTCACAGATTACCGGAAGCGTATACACTACGGTACACAACGACTTGGGTGTTTTCACAGATTACCAGAACCGTATACACTATGGTACACAACCACTTGGGTGTTTTCATGGATTACCGGAAGCGTATACACTACGGTACACAACGACTTGGGTGTTTTCACAGATCCCCGGAAGCGTATACACTACGGTACACAACGACTTGGGTGTTTTCACGGATTACCGGAAGCGTATACACTACGGTACACAACGACTTGGGTGTTTTCATGGATTACCGGAAGCGTATACACTACGGTACACAACGACTTGGGTGTTTTCACAGATTACCGGAAGCGTATACACTACGGTACACAATGACTTGGGTGTTTTCACGGATTACCGGAAGCGTATACACTACGGTACACAACGACTTGGGTGTTTTCATGGATTACCGGAAGCGTATACACTACGGTACACAACGACTTGGGTGTTTTCACGGATTACCGGAAGCGTATACACTATGGTACACAATGACTTGGGTGTTTTCATGGATTACCGGAAGCGTATACACTACGGTACACAACGACTTGGGTGTTTTCATGGATTACCGGAAGCGTATACACTACGGTACACAATGACTTGGGTGTTTTCATGGATTACCGGAAGCGTATACACTACGGTACACAGCGACTTGGGTGTTTTCACAGATTACCGGAAGCATATACACTACGGTACACAACGACTTGGGTGTTTTCACAGATTACCGGAAGCGTATACACTACGGTACACAACGACTTGGGTGTTTTCATGGATTACCGGAAGCGTATACACTACGGTACACAACGACTTGGGTGTTTTCATGGATTACCGGAAGCGTATAATCTACGGTACACAACGACTTGGGTGTTTTCACAGATCACCGGAAGCGTATACACTACGGTACACAACGACTTGGGTGTTTTCATGGATTACCGGAAGCGTATACACTACGGTACACAATGACTTGGGTGTTTTTATGGATTACCGGAAGCGTATACACTACGGTACACAACGACTTGGGTGTTTTTATGGATTACCGGAAGCGTATACACTACGGTACACAACGACTTGGGTGTTTTTATGGATTACCGGAAGCGTATACACTACGGTACACAACGACTTGGGTGTTTTCATGGATTACCGGAAGCGTATACACTACGGTACACAACGACTTGGGTGTTTTCACAGATTACCGGAAGCGTATACACTACGGTACACAATGACTTGGGTGTTTTCATGGATTACCGGAAGCGTATACACTACGGTACACAGCGACTTGGGTGTTTTCATGGATTACCGGAAGCGTATACACTATGGTACACAACGACTTGGGTGTTTTCACAGATTACTGGAAGCGTATACACTACGGTACACAACGACTTGGGTGTTTTCACGGATTACCGGAAGCGTATACACTACGGTACACAACGACTTGGGTGTTTTCATGGATTACCGGAAGCGTATACACTACGGTACACAACGACTTGGGTGTTTTCATGGATTACCGGAAGCGTATACACTACGGTACACAACGACTTGGGTGTTTTTATGGATTACCGGAAGCGTATACACTACGGTACACAACGACTTGGGGTTTTTTATGGATTACCGGAAGCGTATACACTACGGTACACAACGACTTGGGTGTTTTCATGGATTACCGGAAGCGTATACACTACGGTACACAACGACTTGGGTGTTTTCACAGATTACCGGAAGCGTATACACTACAGTACACAGCGACTTGGGTGTTTTCATGCATTACCGGAAGCGTATACACTACGGTACACAATGACTTGGGTGTTTTCATGGATTACCGGAAGCGTATACACTACGGTACACAGCGACTTGGGTGTTTTCATGGATTACCGGAAGCGTATACACTATGGTACACAACGACTTGGGTGTTTTCACAGATTACCGGAAGCGTATACACTACGGTACACAACGACTTGGGTGTTTTCATGGATTACCGGAAGCGTATACACTATGGTACACAACGACTTGGGTGTTTTCACGGATTACCGGAAGCGTATACATTACGGTACACAACGACTTGGGTGTTTTCATGGATTACCGGAAGCGTATACACTACGGTACACAACGACTTGGGTGTTTTCACAGATTACCGGAAGCGTATACACTACGGTACACAACGACTTGGGTGTTTTGATAGAACAACAGGTATGCAGTAAAAAAGTTGTCGCCTCCTTGGAGGCGGCCATGTTGTTAGTTAGAAGCTGGCGGACTGACAATGCCCTCTCATTATATTGTCTACTGTAGTGTATATGCTGCCAGTGTTCTGTCATAACAGGCAAGTCGGCAAAATCTGCAAATACTTCTGCTGGAGAGAAAGCGGAAGTGATGTAATTGGAGATTTTGAAAAGTTGGCTCTTTTGACAGAACACTGGAACTGAGGACTCCTGCGTGCATGCGCAGGAATGATGTCATTGTGGTTCTGGCCAATCACATAGCCGGAGTGTGCGAATACGGAAGAAAGATGGGGGAAAGATGTCAGCGGCGACAGCACAGCGCTGAAGGGCTTTGTCCTGAGGTAAGTATTTCATAATGTGTTAGTTAGGGTTGCCACGTGTCCAGGATTCACCGGGACAGTTCGGGTTTTGAATCATGTGTCTGGGTTTCAGTTGGCCTGAAACCCGGACACACTATTCAGACAGGAATCTCTATAGAGTATGCTAAAAAAAGTTTTTTTTTGTTGTGCACCGCTAAATTCTTGAGTTTGGCTCGAAGAAAAAGTGGCAACCCTAGTGCTAGGATGCGATGCGATGCATACTAGCACATTATGCCATTTTTTTTTGTTTACAATGGGCATGATTTATAACCGCTTTAACCACTTCCCGTCCGCGCTATAGCCCATCAGTGCCCATCAGTGTAGTCTCATCAGTGCCCATCAGTGTAGTCTCATCAGTGTAGTCTCATCAGTGTAGTCTTATCAGTGTAGTCTCATCAGTGCCCATCAGTGTAGTCTCATCAGTGTAGTCTCATCAGTGTGGTCTCATCAGTGCCCATCAGTGTAGTCTCATCAGTGCCCATCAGTGTAGTCTCATCAGTGTAGTCTCATCAGTGCCCATCAGTGTAGTCTCATCAGTGTAGTCTTATCGGTGTAGTCTCATCAGTGCCCATCAGTGTAGTCTCATCAGTGTAGTCTCATCAGTGTGGTCTCATCAGTGCCCATCAGTGTAGTCTCATCAGTGTAGTCTCATCAGTGCCCATCAGTGTAGTCTCATCAGTGTAGTCTCATCAGTGTAGTCTCATCAGTGCCCATCAGTGTAGTCTCATCAGTGCCCATCAGTGTAGTCTCATCAGTGCCCATCAGTGTAGTCTCATCAGTGTAGTCTTATCGGTGTAGTCTCATCAGTGCCCATCAGTGTAGTCTCATCAGTGTAGTCTCATCAGTGTGGTCTCATCAGTGCCCATCAGTGTAGTCTCATCAGTGTAGTCTCATCAGTGCCCATCAGTGTAGTCTCATCAGTGTAGTCTCATCAGTGCCCATCAGTGTAGTCTCATCAGTGCCCATCAGTGTAGTCTCATCAGTGTAGTCTCATCAGTGTGGTCTCATCAGTGTAGTCTCATCAGTGCCCATCAGTGTAGTCTCATCAGTGTAGTCTCATCAGTGCCCATCAGTGTAGTCTCATCAGTGCCCATCAGTGTAGTCTCATCAGTGTAGTCTCATCAGTGCCCATCAGTGTAGTCTCATCAGTGCCCATCAGTGTAGTCTCATCAATGTAGTCTCATCAGTGTAGTCTCATCAGTGCTCATCAGTGTAGTCTCATCAGTGTAGTCTCATCAGTGCCCATCAGTGTAGTTTCATCAGTGTAGTCTCATCAGTGTAGTCTCATCAGTGCCCATCAGTGTAGTCTCATCAGTGTAGTCTCATCAGTGTAGTCTCATCAGTGTAGTCTCATCAGTGCCCATCAGTGTAGTCTCATCAGTGTAGTCTCATCAGTGCCCATCAGTGTAGTCTCATCAGTGTAGTCTCATCAGTGTGGTCTCATCAGTGTAGTCTCATCAGTGCCCATCAGTGTAGTCTCATCAGTGCCCATCAGTGTAGTCTCATCAGTGTGGTCTCATCAGTGTAGTCTCATCAGTGTGGTCTCATCAGTGTAGTCTCATCAGTGTGGTCTCATCAGTGTGGTCTCATCAGTGTAGTCTCATCAGTGTAGTCTCATCAGTGTGGTCTCATCAGTGTGGTCTCATAAGTGTAGTCTCATCAGTGCCCATCAGTGTAGTCTCATCAGTGTAGTCTCATCAGTGTAGTCTCATCAGTGTGGTCTCATCAGTGTGGTCTCATAAGTGTAGTCTCATTAGTGCCCATCAGTGTAGTCTCATCAGTGTAGTCTCATCAGTGTAGTCTCATCAGTGTGGTCTCATCAGTGTGGTCTCATCAGTGTAGTCTCATCAGTGCCCATCAGTGTAGTCTCATCAGTGCCCATCAGTGTAGTCTCATCAGTGTAGTCTCATCAGTGTGGTCTCATCAGTGTAGTCTCATCAGTGTAGTCTCATCAGTGTGGTCTCATCAGTGTAGTCTCATCAGTGTGGTCTCATCAGTGTGGTCTCATCAGTGTAGTCTCATCAGTGTAGTCTCATCAGTGTAGTCTCATCAGTGTGGTCTCATAAGTGTAGTCTCATCAGTGCCCATCAGTGTAGTCTCATCAGTGTAGTCTCATCAGTGTAGTCTCATCAGTGTAGTCTCATCAGTGTGGTCTCGTCAGTGTAGTCTCATCAGTGTAGTCTCATCAGTGCCCATCAGTGTAGTCTCATCAGTGCCCATCAGTGTAGTCTCATCAGTGTAGTCTCATCAGTGTGGTCTCATCAGTGTAGTCTCATCAGTGTGGTCTCATCAGTGTGGTCTCATCAGTGTAGTCTCATAAGTGTGGTCTCATCAGTGTGGTCTCATCAGTGTGGTCTCATCAGTGTAGTCTCATCAGTGTAGTCTCATCAGTGTGGTCTCATCAGTGTGGTCTCATAAGTGTAGTCTCATCAGTGCCCATCAGTGTAGTCTCATCAGTGTAGTCTCATCAGTGTGGTCTCATCAGTGTGGTCTCATAAGTGTAGTCTCATTAGTGCCCATCAGTGTAGTCTCATCAGTGTAGTCTCATCAGTGTGGTCTCATCAGTGTGGTCTCATCAGTGTAGTCTCATCAGTGCCCATCAGTGTAGTCTCATCAGTGCCCATCAGTGTAGTCTCATCAGTGTAGTCTCATCAGTGTGGTCTCATCAGTGTAGTCTCATCAGTGTAGTCTCATCAGTGTGGTTTCATCAGTGTAGTCTCATCAGTGTGGTCTCATCAGTGTGGTCTCATCAGTGTAGTCTCATCAGTGTAGTCTCATCAGTGTAGTCTCATCAGTTTAGTCTCATCAGTGTGGTCTCATAAGTGTAGTCTCATCAGTGCCCATCAGTGTAGTCTCATCAGTGTAGTCTCATCAGTGTAGTCTCATCAGTGTGGTCTCATCAGTGTGGTCTCATCAGTGTAGTCTCATCAGTGTAGTCTCATCAGTGTAATCTCATCAGTGTGGTCTCATAAGTGTAGTCTCATCAGTGCCCATCAGTGTAGTCTCATCAGTGTAGTCTCATCAGTGTAGTCTCATCAGTGTGGTCTCGTCAGTGTAGTCTCATCAGTGTAGTCTCATCAGTGTAGTCTCATCAGTGTGGTCTCATCAGTGTAGTCTCATCAGTGTGGTCTCATCAGTGTGGTCTCATAAGTGTAGTCTCATCAGTGCCCATCAGTGTAGTCTCATCAGTGTAGTCTCATCAGTGCCCATCAGTGTAGTCTCATCAGTGCCCATCAGTGTAGTCTCATCAGTGTAGTCTCATCAGTGTAGTCTCATCAGTGTAGTCTCATCAGTGCCCATCAGTGTAGTCTCATCAGTGTAGTCTCATCAGTGTGGTCTCGTCAGTGTAGTCTCATCAGTGTAGTCTCATCAGTGTAGTCTCATCAGTGTGGTCTCATCAGTGTAGTCTCATCAGTGTGGTCTCATCAGTGTGGTCTCATAAGTGTAGTCTCATCAGTGCCCATCAGTGTAGTCTCATCAGTGTAGTCTCATCAGTGCCCATCAGTGTAGTCTCATCAGTGCCCATCAGTGTAGTCTCATCAATGTAGTCTCATCAGTGTAGTCTCATCAGTGCTCATCAGTGTAGTCTCATCAGTGTAGTCTCATCAGTGCCCATCAGTGTAGTTTCATCAGTGTAGTCTCATCAGTGTAGTCTCATCAGTGCCCATCAGTGTAGTCTCATCAGTGTAGTCTCATCAGTGTAGTCTCATCAGTGTAGTCTCATCAGTGCCCATCAGTGTAGTCTCATCAGTGTAGTCTCATCAGTGCCCATCAGTGTAGTCTCATCAGTGTAGTCTCATCAGTGTAGTCTCATCAGTGTAGTCTCATCAGTGCCCATCAGTGTAGTCTCATCAGTGTAGTCTCATCAGTGTAGTCTCATCAGTGTAGTCTCATCAGCAAATATCAATGAAGGAGAAAAATTACCCGTTTGCAAAATTTTATAACAAAATATGAAACTTTTTTTTTGTCAAAAATGTCTGTATTTTTTTTTGTTTGTTTAGCAAAAAATAAAAACCCAAATGGTGATTAAATACCAACAAAAGAAAGCTCCATTTGTGTGAAAAAAAGGATAAAAATGTCATTTGGGTACAATGTTGTATGACCGTGCAATTGTCAATCAAAGTATGACAGCGCTGAAAACTGAGAATTAGTCTGGGCAGGAAGGGGGTTTAAGTGCCCAGTAAGCAAGTGGTTAAATGAGGAACGTTTGTTTTCTTCTACACTGACTGAGGTGTCTTAATACATAAAGAGGTGAGGCGGTGTACAGTTCAGACTTGTAGTGTGTGGTGAGGAGCCCTTACACATGCCTGTTCTCTGTACAGACACGCCCCTCACATAGCACACACCGGGCTCTGTACAGACACGCCCCTCACATAGCACACACCGGGCTCTGTACAGACACGCCCCTCACATAGCACACACCGGGCTCTGTACAGACACGCCCCTCACATAGCACACACCGGGCTCTGTACAGACACGCCCCTCACATAGCGCACACAGGTTCCCTCAGGCAGGAGACTAGATTGTGCACTATGGGCGAGGCTCCGCCCCCTCTACTCTCGGGCTCCTCCCCCCCGGAGAATCAAGCTGTCCGTACTCCGCTCCGCTGTACAGCGCCATAAGTTCCCCGGACGGAGCCCGCAGTGTGGCCGGTACCTGGAGCTGTCACCCCGCCGTGTCCCCTCTGTGGAGCCTCACACCAAGTAAGTGTCCCCGGAGGAGGAGGGGTGGTCCTCACTGTGTGTCCTGGGATAGCTGAGCCCTCATCCTACAACTTTCCTCACAGACATGACACAGAGCGGGGCTCGGGGGGATCCTAATGGGCTCAGTCTGTGGCAGGCGGGCGTTTCAATGCATGGCGGGTCTTTGGAGGAAAGAAAAGCTGTAAATAGCGTCAGAGAATGGAGAACGCACCATGACGCATTACACAGTGTGCACACAGGGCGGATTTATGTGTTGTGATCCCAGAGAATCTACAGGGAAAGTCATGTATGGAGCACACAGCGTACTGCATACATATCATTGGCCGTTCATGTCAGCGCTTACTTGTGATTGGCCGCTCATGTCAGCGCTTACTTGTGATTGGAGGTTGTGAGTGACCCCGGTGTGCGCCCAGACTGGACACAACTCATCTTGTAGTTTGTATATGTGTGCCCAGATGTGGGGCTGGCATCTTGTGCTCTATAAATCCTGTATAATAATCAGTGCTGTGCCCAGATGTGGGGCTGGCATCTTGTGCTCTATAAATCCTGTATAATAATCAGTGCTGTGCCCAGATGTGGGGCTGGCATCTTGTGCTCTATAAATCCTGTATAATAATCAGTGCTGTGCCCAGATGTGGGGCTGGCATCTTGTGCTCTATAAATCCTGTATAATAATCAGTGCTGTGATTGGGCCCCTGTGGGGTCATGTCACCTTTTTTAGTTTGGAGATGACTCTCTGTACACATGTATACGGCCCCCTCCTCAGAGCTGTGTGCGTTCAGATCCGCCCGCTTCTGTCTGTCAAGCTTTGGCATAAGATTGTGTCAGTGCCGGTGTGGCATGTGCCTCCACCTCTATGGGCTTCTAATGCCCCTTTCACACAGGCTTTCCAATCAGATCCGCCTGTCAGTTTTTCAGGCAGACCTGATCAGACGCTCCATTCACCCCTATGGAGCAGCGGATGTCAGTGATGACATGTCTGTTGACATCCGCAGCTATCCGATCCTTTCTGCCAAATCCAGGCGTATGGCGGTCCTATTTACCATCCGATTGGATGAAAACGGACAGGCGGATCCGTTTTCATCCGACCTCCCCATAGAGGAGAGCGGGGCTCTGACAGGTCTTTCTCTGCACAGTAAGTGGAGATGGACCTGTCATCCGCCTGCTGAGCGGAGAACAATGGAGCAGAGTCCGCCAAATGGATCTGCCCTGTGTGAAAGGGGCCTACGATGTCACCATACACCCTCCCTACCTCAGTCCTCGCTCTACTTGCCTCCGTGGGTGATACAGCTCGGTATATTTGTCCTGGGGTGTGATCATTGCTCTTCTTTCCCTGGGGACACCGGGATGGATCAGAGCAGTACTGATCGGTCAGCATAGTAATGTGCCGACATTAACCAATCACTTTGTGGATAGGGACCACCCACGAAGGTAAGTGTAGCCAGGGGAGGGTGCAGGGTGTTCCCCCTTTTTCATTTTTTCTGAAAAGGTAAAAAAACCTTTTAATGCTGGTTCACACCACAAAAACGCACTCCAGATCTGTTCCCAATGCATTTCCCCATGCACATTTTTAACGTGTTGTTGACTCATTCCAATGCATTTTTGATGCGTTCCAGTGTAGGGCTGCAACTAACGATTATTTTCATAATCAATTAGTTGGTCGATTTATTATTTTGATTAATCGGTTAATAACCTTAGAAAGAAGTGTGGTGTATAATTCAGTTAATATGTAGAGTTTAAAAAAAAGGCAATTTATTCTTAAATATCTCCTATGCAGTGCTAAATATAAATAACCAACTATATGATTTGGGAGCAAAATGTCTAATCCACTCTTAAGAATAACAGACAGAAGAGATATACTGTACATACTATTAGAGGAGATATACTGTACATACTATTAGAGAGATATACTGACTATATTGATCCGTGTGGCCAGCATAAGGCTCAGTACACACCTATGCAGTTTGATTTTGATCTATTTCTGCAGTGATTTTTGCTGTGCGTTTTGATTTTTGCGCACGTGATTTTGCTGCGATTTGCGTTTTTGCATATTTTTTTTTTTTTTTGGCCAATTTGTTGTTGGGCAGATAAAAAAACGCATTGCATGCTTTTCTGCAGCTTCTCCATTAAAGTATATTGAACCAAAAAAAGCACCGTTTTGCGTTAAAAGTCCTTGACCCTTTCCAAATACACAGTGGCTGAAAAGCATAGATGAACATGTCCCGTACAAAACCATGTAAATGAACTGTAGTGCGTTTCTGCAAAAAGCACCAAAAAAACACATAGATGTGTACCAGGTCTAAGACGTTTAGTAACATAATGGGGTTTTGGAACTACATTTCCCATGATGCTCATGCACTCTGCAGTGATGTTGAGCATTATGGGAAATGTAGTTCCAAAACATCTGGGGTGCCAAGGTTCGCTATCACTGCCCTAGAGAATAAAATGGCGGTTGTTGCAATATTTTATGTCACACTGTATTTGAACAGCAATTTATTTGGGGGGCAAAAAATACACTTTATGAATAAATATAATGTGAAAGATAATGTTATGCTGTGTGAATAGATACCTAACATGGTGACAAACTGTGGGAATTAAGTCTCCATAGGCGACGCTTTAAAAATGTTTACAGGTTACCTGCTTAGAGTTACAGAGGAGGTCTTGCACTAGATGTATTGCTCTCGCTCCACCCATTACGGTGATACCTGACGTCTGGTGTGTAAAGGGGGGTGTGTCCTTTCCCTCCAATCAGCTCTCAGAGCTCTCCTCACTGCTGTAACTTCAGCTCTCCGCCCCCTGCTTTTCAGAGCTGAGAGATCTTGTGTAAATTCTTCGCTTTGAATGGATGTAGGGGAAAGATGGCTGTAGATCAACAGGTAGAACTTATATAGGAGGATTTATTTCATATTTGTGTATCACCTGAGGCCAGTCACTTCACTGGGTTTACAACTACTTGTAAAAAAGTAAATGTATGTAAAAGTATGGGTTTTTTTTTTTGTTTTCTATTAAAGATTCATACTCGCCTAGGTGGATGCTGCATCTGTCCCCCGCCATCTCTGCACTGAGAACCGAACATCACCGATGGCTCGGTTTTCACAGATCCCCGAGAGGAGAGCTGCTGCTTGTCGGTCAGAGTCTCTCCTCTCTGCTTCTCCACGCTCAGAGCCGGTTCACACTGAGGCAGCACGACTTGCAGCGCGACTGCCTCAGACGACCTGCACACGGCAGCGGCGACTTGCAAAACGACTTCTATATAGAAGTCAAGGAACCTTTTTTTTAAGTCGGAGCGACTTGAGTCGCTCTTATTAGAACGGTTCCATTGTACAGAATGCGAATTGTCAGGTGGCTAAGTCCCCTGACAAGTCGTCCCAGTGAGAACCGACTCTCATTGGAGCACTGAGCCGCGGAGGGGCATGGAGCGGCAGTCTCTGCAGCCCGCTGAGACTGTCATCAATCTAGGCAGTGACGTCAGCGCAGAGAGGACTTCAGAACGCTCTCTGCTGAGAACGGGCAAAACAAAATGCACTCCTGTGACCCAGAGCACAATATATGTTATGTGTGGAGTGGACAAATCCAAGTTAACCCTTGCCATCCTTTCCACCTTGTCAGCCCCTCCCTGGCACTGTGTAGGGAACGGAATGCACAGTTACTGCTGTCTAACTCTTAAAAAAGTTTATAGAAGTGATAAAACTCATGGCTGAGCTGCAGCTCTCATTTCCCTCCCATGTCAGCGGAGTGCTGAGTTCATGAGGTTGTTCAGTTATGTTAGATCAGTGTTTCTCAACTCCAGTCCTCAAGGCGCACCAACAGGTCATGTTTTCAGGCTTCCCATTATTTTGCACAGGTGATTTGATCAGTTTCACTGCCTTAGTAATTCCCAAAGCCGTTTCAGATGAGGGAAATCCTGAAAACATGACCTGTTGGGGCGCCTTGAGATCTGGAGTTGAGAAACACTGTTAGATTATCACATCCAATGTACAGTATTGCTTATGAAGATGAAATTGATAAATGGTGACTGTGGGATTGATTTATTTAAACTGGTGCAGCTCTGCATAGAAACCAATAAGCTTCCTGGTTGTTTTGTCAAAGCTTAACTGAACAAGCTGAAAGGGGTTGTAAAGTCAGAAGGTTTTCTATGCATTACGATAAAAAGTCTTCTGTGTGTAGCAGCCTCCCTCAGCCCCCCTAATACTTACCTGAGCCCCATCTCTCTCTAGCCATGTCCCTCGGCCGTCCAGGACTCTCTTCATGATTGGCTGAGACACAGCAGTGGCACCATTGGCTCCCACAGCTGTCAATCAAAGTCAGTTAGCCAATCAAGAGAGAGGGGGTGGTGCCAAACGGCAGCTCCGTGTCTGAATGGACACAGGGAACTGCAACTCGGCTTGGGTGCCCCCATAGCAAGCTGCTTGCTGTGGGGACACTCGACAGGAGGGAGGATCCAGGAGCACAGAAGAGGAACTTGAGAAGAGGAGGATCTAGGCTGCTTTGTGCAAAACCACTGCACATAGGAGGTAAGTATAACATGTTTGTTATTTAAAAAAAAACGAGAATGTATTACTTGAAGTTGGAAGCTTATTGGTTTCTATGCACAGCTACACCAGATTTTGAACTCAGTTTTAGTAAATTAACCTCTTTGTATTGTAGTAGAGGTCATGTGTATCCTTCATCAGAATATTACTGCTGGGTGTTTCCATATTATTCCCCTTGGAGTCAAGGTTAAGACTGCATTAGTTAGCAGTTGTGTTTTTTAATTTTTTTCAGTGTCCTAAGACTAAAGCTGGCCATAGATGCCATAGCAGGCTAAATGAAAAAAAAAAATAACAGATTCCTCCATTCAAACAAATTAGGTGAATGGAGGAATCTCACCTGTCAAGACATTGTATTGGCTGCAGCCGCGGATCGAGAAGAGTTTTCCAACTTATCCATTGGATAATCTAATGATCGACTTCTGTTCAACAGGGGTGGCCACACACTGTATGATATTCCGCCATTCCCCGCAGAACCAGACACATTTTCATCCATCTATGGAAAACTTTAGCTGGTGAGCCAGCCAAAATTGAAGCTGTGGGTAGCCCTGTTGACCCCCCTCTTGCCTGACATCCCTCAATTGGAGAAAAATCAAAGAAGCCAAGCAAAAAGTTATTGGCTGAACAGCGGCTCTAGTCACAATTGAGTATTCTAACAGTTGCAGGTGGCAGATCAGAATACAATCGTCGACAAGAGAGATGTGTTTAGTGTGGATAAGGAAACCTTCCAGTATATGGCCAGCTTTAAAGGGCATTTAAATTTGTACAGTGTGTTAATGCACATGCATTGCGCTAAAGTGGTTGTAAACCTCAGACATGAAATATGAACAAAGCATATCCCTCTATACTGTGTACTTATCTTAATCCAGAGCACTAAGTATCATTCCTGTCTTCTGCTTTCTTCCTTTGCTATCAGCGTGAATCACTTCTGACAAGTTTTCCTGACACCAAGAGAAAAAAAGGTGACAGGGGAGTTCTGTTGCTGTGTGAAGGGGGGTGAGTCCCTTCAATCAGCTCTGAGCTCCCCTCATTAAGCTCTGCTGAGTGTAAATGCAGCTCCCCTCCCCTTTTTCTGACAACTCAGACAAGCTTTATCAATTCTAGACTTTAAACAGATGTAGAGAAAAGAAAACTGCAGATAAACCGGTAAAACTTTATGTAGGAGGATTTGTTCCATCTATGTGTATCACCTGAGGCCAGTCACTTCACTGAGTATATGTAAGGGTTTACAACCATGCAATAGCTGTATATATACACATTCATTGCTGTTTGCAAGTGTATTACCAGGGTTATGGCTGAAGTTATCAGCCAGAATTATTACGGTATTTCTTTTTTTCAGCCGGTGGCTGGCTTTCTCTTAAAAGCATTCTGAGCAGCTCATGAGCCGCTGAAACATTTTCAGAAGCGAGAGATTTGGGGTTTTTGACCCCAGATCTCTCTATAAAGAGGACCTGTCATCCTTTATTTCTATTACAAGGGATATATCCTGTGTTGCATAGATATAAATTCACCCCTGTAATTAGAATAAAAGTGATCAAAAAAAATAAATGATAATTAAAGGGACAGTGTGAGATAGCAAGAGTTGTCCTACAAAAGGAGAGTTTGTTGTGGGGAGTGCAGAGTACCCGACAATGCAGGAAGACAAGACATTCCAAAGGAGAATCCTGTTGGCACATCTGGAGAACATAGTTAGGTTGAAAAAAGACACTAAGTCCAGTTCGACCATAAAAATAAATAAAAAAATAATATCATACAATCCCATATACCCAATCCTAGATCCACAGTTGATCCAGAGGAAGGCGAAAAACCCCAGCAAAGCGTGATCCAATTTGCTACAGCAGGGGATAAAATTCCTTCCTGATCCCCCGAGAGGCAATCAGACAAAAATAATTAAGATAAAAAATAAATATTAAAATAAATAAACATTAAAGCACCTCCATCCCTCTGTGCTCGCCCACAGAAGCGAATGCATGCATATGTAAGGTGTTCACACCACACATGTGAGGTATCGCCACGAACGTTCGAGCAATAATTCTAGCACTATACCTTCTCTGTATCTCTAAACAGGTAACCTGTAAAGGCGTTTAAAGCGTCTCCTATGGAGATTTTCAAGTATCGTTGTTTGTCCCCATTCCATGAGCAATTTTAAAGCGTGACATGTTGGGTATCTATTTACTCAATGTAACATTATCTTGGGGTATATATTGTTTTTTCTTTTTTTGTTTTTTTTTATTCATTCAATCGTATTTTTTGCAACGATCTACATTTTATTCCCTAGGGTGTCTTCTATCTATCTATCTATCTATCTATCTATCTATCTATCTATCTATCTATCTATCTATCTATCTATCTATCTATCTATCTATATATCTCTATATATATCTCTATATATATCTCTATATATATCTCTATATATATCTCTCAATCATTTGGGACTTCTAAGTAATTTTTGGGCAAAAAAGACTGATTTAAACTTGTAAACATAAAGTACCAGTGTGCTTGGTCTTCAAGTGGTTAAGGCAGTCCATTGAAATCAGCGAGATTCCAACACACTAAACCGGCCCAACGACCAGAAATACTGCAATTTGTTTTCCTCAGTGCATTATGGTGCGGTGCTATACGTTGCAGCATGATGCAAAACATTTGCGCTGCCTTAGTGTATTGGAGTGCTATTTAAAATGAATGGCACTGCAATGTGTCAATGCAGAAAATATGTTGCTGTGCATTGCAGTAACGCATCAAGCAAGCCTTTTTACTATTCTCTAAATTGGTGCCTTTCATGTCCGTGTCCAGGAAACCAAGTGAACAGGCCAGATCTTTAGGATGTCTTTGGTTAGCTGCCTGTAGCTGATACGGTTGCCCTAGTGATCCGAGAGTCGGTTATTCCACATTCACATACAAGACTATGTACTTCAGATTGTTATTAAACTTAGCCCTGATTCACACCAGTGTGATTTATCATGCCAAAAATTGCATGACAAGTCGCACCCATTGCTGACAATAGAACCATTCAAATCATTGAAACTCAAATCAGGTTCATGCGCTACTTTTTTTGCAATTTCATTGCAGCTTGCATTGACTTCTGGTAAATGAAGTCGCAAGCTGCAGTGAAATGGCACATTAAGCTTTTAATTTGCGCTGAAGTAGTGCGGTTTCAAAGCTGCACTGGTGTGAACCGAGGGTAAAGGCTGGAGTCCAGAACGTCAGCCATACTACAGGTAGGCAGTGGAGCTCATGCTGGGCATATAACTGTGTTGGTAAATGTTCTCCAGCCTACTAGAAAACCACGGTTCTCATACATGTGATGGTTTCCTCTCCTCTAAGAAATCAGCTGTACTTTAAATGTTTGTCAGGATGTTGCAGCTTCATAGCAAATGATGGTGCGGTTTAAGTTGCTCAGTGATTGCTATGAGGACAGGCACATAGATTAGCACAGATCTGACCCTTTATAGTCATAGGGAGCCAAAGTGTGATACTTGTGTGAAAAGCTTCAAATGGAAGCTGACATTCTGACTTCTGCAATTTTTATACAAAATCTAGGGCAGTATTGACCCTTGTGGGGAAGTGGAACTAGATCAACTTCAGTACCTCAAAATGAACCCTGTGGTTAGAGATGAACAGCTTCTGTCTAAGGCTTCTCGTTTGAAAATTTTTTGTTTTGGGGCTGATTGTATTTTATGTAGGCATTGCTTCTTTGAAAGTTGTATAGGTGATATTAAAGGGAAAAAAAGGGTTTGTGCAGTCTTTACAACATTGCCAGCCTATGATTTCTTCTGTTGAGTTTCCGCATAAAGGGTGTCTCCCCTGTCTCCAGTGTCTCCCTGGTGACACCCTGACATGCAGCAGGGCCCACCAGTACTTTGCCTGGCCGGTACATGCACAGTAAGAGCTGTTGCCTGTCAGTGCTCTGGCACTGTGATCAGCTGGCCAAATGGATGAAGCAGGGATGTACTTGTCTGCAGCTTGTAAGGTACAGGTTCCTCTACAACAAGCAGCACATCGCCAAATTTGTAACATCTCCAGATGGTGACATCACCAAACTGTAATCCATATCTTGTAAGGATAACAGGTAACAGTGTCTTAGATGATCTCATGCTGCAGATATACAGCTATGAAGCAATAGGCACAGTCACATGTCAGGAATGTGTACTTTTATACACATTGTAAGAATGCTGTAATTCCTCTTGAAGTGGAACCCAAAAAGGGAAGTTCCGCTTTAAATCTCCCTCCCCTGCCACATTTGGCATGTCATGTTGGGCCTTTTTTTTGACACCAGGGACTGCTTTCATGGAAGAAAATTTTGCCAAGGACTGGGAGGTTGTTTCAAGGGTTTTGGCGGTTATGGTGTCAGGAGGGTTGAAACGCATTTCTATTCTTACATTGTAAAATATAATGAAATACTTCAACTCTCCATAATCCTGAATGAGTGTCACTGTAGCCTGCCATCAGATGCAGCTTGTCACTTTGTAAGGCCAATTTGTAAGGGTTTTGTACAGTGAAATATCTTAATAGTAAAGCCTCTGCCCAGTGCTATGGTCTCGCAAGGATTCTGGCAGGAGCTGGAAACCAGCACATGCAGTTTATTTACAGGGTTCCGCTCCTAATGAGATTTGAGACCCAACAGTGGTGATGCGAGCAATGAGGCTCTGGTCTCTGCTCATCTGCCATTCACCTCCTTCAGTGCAGCCTGGCTTCAAGTAGGGCACGGCATCGGTCCGTGGCCCAGGGAGGAGACCCCCTGCACTAGTCGATCCCAGCAGAAGATTTCTTTTCCTCCTCCCTCCCCACAGTCTTCTGGGACATGTCACAGGTCCCAGAAGAACAGGATCATTTTCAAAGCCTAGCATGGCTTACTCATGTGCAGTGAGCAGCCGGCTGTGAAGTCGAAAGCAGAATAGCCGGCTGTGAAGTCGAAAGCAGAATAGCCGGCTGCCCACATTTTGGATGCTGGTGCCAGGAGCCCGCAGGTTAGTGAACAACTAGCCCGGGTGAGGACGGTGATGGACCTCTGGACAGGTAAGTGTCATTTTATTAAAAGTCAGCAGCTACATGATTTAGCTGCTGCCTTTTGATTTATGTATCCCCCTCCCCCAGAGTGAACCTCCTCTTTAGCCTCTTTATGCCTCTTTAGGTTCTTAACTCTGGGGGCGGGGGGGGTAAATTAACCACTTAACTCCAGGCTTTTTCTGGCACTTTTTTACATATAACAATCAGTATTTTTTTTTGCTAGAAAATGACTTGGAACCCCCAAACATTACATATATTGTAACCTGGGGTAGCTCTGTAATAACCACCAGCAAGTTTATTGAAAGCAAACAGTTCATTTATTTCAATCAAAACTAAGCAAAAGGACGGCTTACTTCAGCCATAGTAAATAAGTCAGAAATCCTGGCATTGGTAATTTAAAGAGGAAGTAAACCCTATTGGGTTTTACTTCCTTTTTTGCTTGCTGCAAAGCCTGCAAATGAAAAGCATAATGGGCTAGTATGCATCGCATACTAGCCCATTATGTGCCACTTGCATGCAAGAATCCAGCGATGTCCCCTGTGTAGGCAGCGTCCATCTTCTGGCCCCTCTTACTTCTGTGATTCGCCGGAGCCGCGTGATGTCACTCCCGCACATACGCATGGGAGCCGCGATTAACTGCACAGGCTAGGGAAGAAATGGAACTTAGTTTAGTTTCTTCCCCGCGCATGCGCCGTTAGAATTGTCGCTTCTGGCAATAGGCCGTTCAGCTAAAAAAATGTCCAGTTGTTGGGTAGCTGCACTTGTTGTGGCACCGCTATGGATTGGGGTGCATTCGTGTAAAATTTCTTCAAACATATCAGATATGGAGGGAGTGTGTTCCTCTTCACTTGTATGCGACCGTTTCTCACTTTCCTCTATGCGACACCTCAAAACTCCTTCACTAGATGCTTCCACCACCTCCATTTGTGCCAGTATCCTTTCCCATGCACGCTGCTTTTTCTCCACATTAAGGTAATGCTCTTTAAATCGAGGATCAAGAACTGTTGCAATGCAGTAGAGCGGGTTGGACTCGGTGTCTTGAAATCGGTTGGTAATGGCCTCCAGTAGAGTGGTTTTAGCCGTTTTTACACCATGGTCTGTTTCTACCTCTTTTCCAAGCAGACGCTTCAGTGCAGCAATCAAGGGGATAACTTCAGCAATGGAAGCATTAGCTGAGCTTATTTCTTTTGTTAACTGTTCAAATAGAGATAGAAGAGACCAACTATTTTCAACTAAGGTCCACTGATGTGCACTCGGTGTTGCTGGCAGCTCGTAATCTGCAATGTATGCAGCTAAAACACGCTTTTGTTCAAAAAGACTTTGTAGCATATAGTAGGTGCTGTTCCAAAGAGTTGCTACATCTTGCTGTAGTCGTTTCGGTGCCATTCCAAACTGCATCTGCAAAGCTTGTAATCTGGAATAAGCAAGCGGAGAATGCTTAAAGTGACCCACAATTTTTCTTCCTTTTGATACGATATCAGATATGGTGCGCTGACTCAGCAATCCTTCATTCACAGCCAATTGTAGTGTGTGTGCCATGCACGGTATGTTTTGAAGTTCATTGTCCTCCATTGCCTTTGCCATGTTCCGCGCATTATCTCGGACAATCAAATGCACTTTAGACTTCTCAATGTGCCAAGTGTCAAGCATGATTTTTAAAGCATCAGATATTGCTGCTGCAGTATGTGATCCAACAAACTCACGTGCGTTAAGTAGGATGTTTTGCAATTGAAATTTGTCATTTATCCACTGTGCTGTCAGGCTGAGCATGCTCGTTGGACTGACATCTGAACTCCAAATGTCTGTAGTAAAACTGATTGCTATGATGTCGGTAGTCATGAGCTCCTGAACGTGTTTTCTAACACTGCTAAACCATTCATGTAGACTGGTATCTGCAAAGTTGTGTCTGCTTGGTAGTGAGTAACGCGGCTCAATATGTTGCATGAGCCTATGGAATCCAACGTCCTCCACAACAGAGAATGGCTGGTCGTCTAATGCAATAAATTCCATTATTTTAGCTGTAATGGCACGAGCTTTGGGACTGTCATTTGCATATTTTTTAACCTTTTCAAATGCTGTGGACACAGAGGGTGTTAAGCCTAAGGCACTTTTTGAAAGTGGCGCTGTTTTCTTGTAATCAGAATTCTGAACTGGATGGCGTGTTTTCAGGTGATGTATTAAACCTGTTGTTAAAAAATTCTTTGGCACTGTACCCCCTCTCGAAATTTCTGTTGAGCAAAGAGTACAGATTGCAAATTTGGGGTCTTTATCAGAAACTTTAAAATATTTCCACGCCTCAGACATGGTCCACCTTTGCTGGTAATTATATTTTCACAGTTCCTAGCTGCAGGCATCATCCCGGTAATAACCACTTGAAGCCCAGCGAGATATCTGCAAGTGGGTAAAAGTCAGCAGCTACAAATTGTGTTTAATATATATATATAATTTTTTTTTATTTGCATGCAGGGACATCTTTCAGGGTTTGGAAATTCTTGCTAGGAAAGGTGAAGTTCCTGTTTAAGTATTGTGAATGTGTACTCATTTTTCAAGGTACTTGACTTTTTCTTACAATGATCTGGCAATCTGGCTTTGTTTCAAGCTGAACTGAAGAGTGTAAAACACAAGCATTTAAAGACTTCAAGGATATGTGTATTTTTTCAACCCTCCTCCAGCATGCTGACCATAGGATATACTTGCCTACAGAGAGCTGGTCAGTGGGGCTGCCTGTCTTGTCTGTAATATTTAGTAGACTTCCATACCCTATTGGCACACGTGTTGCAGTCTCTTTTAACCTCACTGGAAAGCCTGTCCACTTTAGGGAACATCCAACAGTCAGGCTTTATAGTATATACTATGGTGGAGTTGCTGGGGGAAGGAAGAGGATCCGAAAGGAAGAGTGTGCTCTTCAGGTTGGCTTGCTATTATTGTCATGTCTCTTACCTATTTGTGAAATACGGCTATGGTTTTTCCAATGTCACTAGAAAGTGAGAAAACCGTTATAAACAGTGACACGTTTGATAAAAATCTAGCCTGCCCTGAATAGTGGAGAAATGGTTTGTGACCTTTGTATGTACACACCAGTCTCTTGAAGACTGCAAAGCCTTGTTCATTTCTTTCCCTTCATTCTTGGATGAATGCCAGATGTATGGGGCACCTAACCTGAAAACCTCAATGTGAGTCGTAACTCTTGGAAGGAAATGTTCTTAGAGCGGCTGTGATTCTACGATTCCTGGCTGCTGAGGTTTTGTTGACCTGCTTGGGTTGATTTTTTATATGTATTTACTTTTAAGGTTATTCTCATATACAAGAAAAAATAGGTATCTAAAGCCAGTTAATAAGAAGTGGGGACTGTTTTTTGCTTTTTTGAGGGGAGGTCAGCCAACAACAGCTAAGCTGATAATGGCTGTTTTTATGAAGGTTAAATTCTCCTGCTGCTTCTTATGCCTCCACAGTCAGGATTCATTGCCTCTTTTTTTTGGGGGATTTTTTTTTTTTCTTGAGTTTTTTTATATTATGGCTGATGCTGCAGCAGGGTTAAGATTTTGTGGAGATGCTAGTAAGAATTACTACGTTAAGATGTTGATTTACCAGAAGAACAGTTGCTATATAGTAAAGTACATTTTCATAAAGAACATTAATCCACAGTACTTTCATAACAGTTTCTGATTTTTGCATTTTGAGACGAATTGGAACACCCTTATAGGGGGCCAGAAGGATGCAGCATCAGTTGATCTATGCACCCCATATGTGGCCAGGCAGCAGCAACAAGAGCCAAACCCCGCACCTCATAAGTGGGCAGGATTTCTGCATTTTAAAGTGTTTGGTACACCTTTATAGGTGGCCAGTAGATACAGTCAGTGTCTACACTTTAATAAGGAAAGGAATGGTCAGCACTCAGGATGACATCCAAAATAGTATTCCTTTATTAAATACATGAACAGAGCTGTAAAACGGCCTACGCGTTTCGGACGTTAGTCCTGAGCAATAACTAAGGACTAACGTCTGATACCTGTAGGCTGTTTTACAGCTCTGTTCATGTATTTAATAAAGGAATACTATTTTGGATGTCATCCTGAGTGCCGACCACCCCTTTCCTTATTTTGGTATGTTAGAGCCTCAAGGTCTGAGCACTGGGCAGAGCTTTTATGTGGGAAGCTTGCAGCACTTATACACTTGTTGTCCTTTGAATGTCTGCACCTTATAGGTGACCAGGAAGCAGCAGAGAATTTCTGTACTTCATAAGTGGTCAGGAAGCAACAGCAGTCCAAACCTGTACCTTTTTTTTTTTTTTTTTTTTTTTTTTATAGGCGTCCAAGAAGCAGCAATCAACCTTGTAAGTGTTTAGACCCCCGCATAATTACTTTTAGGTGGCAAGAAATCCTCATAGGTGAAGAGATTGGTTGGCCAGGAAGCAGCAGCAGTCAATCTCTGCACATACACTTATATAGTGTATAACCCGTATTAAAGCAAGCTAATGTTAGACAATCAAATGATCAGTTTACAAATGTTTAGACATTTGCATGACAACTAACATCCAAGGTGTGTTTGCTGTACAGTGTATCTCGGGTGACCTAGCAATAGGTACTCCTTCTTGTACTGTGTATTTGGAATGGCCTTTTTTGTAATATAGGTTTTAAGATTTTTTTTTTTTTCTTTTTTACGGTTACCTTATTTTGCCTAAAAAGTGTTCATAAAGACAGGAAGTGGCCCAACTCTTAGTTTGTTTAAACAGTTGTGTAAGATGGTAGTAGTGTGTGTTTATAAATGTCGGCTTGTTCTGTGTTCGGTCACACTGTTTCACCTAATGTGTAACAATGTTTTTGCTTGTGTTAACGTGCCATCACATACACGTGCAAGTAATTAGTGTTTTCTTGACTGCTAGCTTCCAACAATGTGTGATGATTGAGCATTCCTATAAACGCATAAATCCATTTCTTATCCTGCAGAGAGGCGCTACTTTGCAATCACCTTTTTTGTTTGTTTTAATTCTTCATTTAATGTAATGATTATTGTAAGATTCTGCTGCACATTTGTATAATTTAGAAGAGGGAATTTATCATTTTATTGGTTATATTGATATTTTAAACAAACTCAATACCAACAGTACAAAAAACAAACAATATTATTTACATTACATTGGTAATTCTAGGTCTCCTCTTGTAACCTAATAACTAGTGACTTGTAGTGATCTCTCAGATGTCTTTGTTTTGCTGGGATAATTACGATTTTTGAGAAAACACATCACTGCCTTTAAGGCTTGCCATAGCTGGAGCGATGTCAGTGTTGATGGGGGAATCCCTCCCGCAGATCCACTGTGTTCTCCCAGCGGGGGTAGCTGTCCCTGCCAGGAGATAACAGTGATTACTGCTAGTGGCTATAATAGCTGCTAGCAATAATAGCATATAAAATCCAACAGGCTAGTTGTACCCTAGTTGATTGATCAACATTTATATAATATATAATATATATATATTTTTTTGTTTAGCCACTTCAGCTCTGGAAGAATTTACCCCCTTCCTGACCAGAACACTTTTTGCGATTCGGCACTGCGTCGTTTTACTGACAATTGCACGGTCATGCGACGTGGCTCCCAAACAAAATTGAGGTCCTTTTTTTTTTTTTTTTCCCCACAAATAGAGCTTTCTTTTGGTGGTATTTGATCACCTCTGTGGTTTGTATTTTTTTTTGCGCTCTATTAACAAATAAAATAGCGTAAATTTTGAAAAAAAACTCATTATTTTTTACTTTTTGCTATAATAAATATCCCCAAAAATATTTTTAAAAAAACAGTTTTCCTCAGTTTAGGCCGATACGTATTCTTCTACATATTTTTGGTAAAAAAAATCGCAATAAGCATTTGATTAGTTTGTGCAAAAGTTATAGCGTCTACAAAATAGGGGATAGTTTTATGGCATTTTTATTGATAATTATTTTTTTACTAGTAATGGTGGCGATCAGTGATTTTTTTTTTTTTTTTTTTTTAATCGTGACTGCGACATTATGGCGGACACATCTAACATTTTTGACACATTTTTGGGACCATTGTCATTTATACAGCAATCAGTGCTATACAAATGCACTGATTCCTGTGTAAATGACACTGCCAGTGAAGGGGTTAACCACTAGGGGGCAGTGTAGGGGTTAAGTATGTCCTGGGGAGTGTTTCTAAGTTAACTGGGGGGGCGTGGCTACGTGTGACACGTCACTGATCTCTGCTCCCCATCACAGGGAGCAGAGATCCGTGACACTGTCACTAGGCAGAACGGGGAGATGCTTGTTTACATTAGGCGATCGCGGGTATCCGCGGGACCCGTGACCCGACTCATGGAGCTCCCGGCCGGCGCGCACGCAATGGCACGGCGGCAAATTTAAAGGGACGTACGGGTACACCCATTTGCCCAGCCGTGCCATTCTGCCGACGTACATCGGCGTGCACTGGTTGGGAACTGGTTGGTAGAGTAGGGAAGAAATATAAAGTGGATATAGAAAAGAATTGCCGCCCCGAACACCCCCCCCCCCCCCATTTAAAATCATATTTTTTTTGTTTTATCCAGCTTTATTTACTCAGTGCAACTTATAACATCCAAGTGAAAGATCTAACACAACATGTCAGAAAAGATAGAAATGTGATAGAGATTCATTATTATAAACGGGAGCTGTTTTACCTGTCAAAGGATTTTTTTTTTCCATGCAGTTCTGTCTAGCTAAGCAGGAGATCGCGTTTGTATTTTTTGTTTTTTAAGTAACATTTACAGGTTTTGCACTATAGTCCATTTAACATGGTTTCCTATGGAACATATTCTGTAGTTCAAATCTGAAAAAAGCAGTAAAAATGCATAGGTGTGAACCAGGCCTTAAGCTGAGTTCACACTTATGCCGGTTTCCCTTCATCCAATTTGACATGACAGGAGAGTGACCGACTCCCAATGGAACCGGTTCACACACCTTTGGGGCGGCCGTGGTTCACACTGGAAAAGGGTCCTGTGTGTCTCTGTTTCAGGTCTGAATTCAGGCAAAAATTTGGACGTTATTCGCTGCTGAAACAGAGAAGAGGGATGCAGCAGACCCCCTGCTGCAAGCCGTAGTTAGTGTAAACCTGGCCTTACACGTTGTGTCATTTTTACGTTTAAATTCTATTAATGCCTTTTCTCGACACTGTCCTTTGTTTCACCCCCCAGGTGCTGTCCTGGGAATATGATAGTACTGAATAGAATTCACCATGTGGCTAGTTCTCATCTATGAGCTGCAGTTTAGGAAACCGGACACATCATTTGAGTATTTCTATACAGTAAACATGCTCATTGGATGAAATGCATGTTAAATATTAAGAACAACCTTGGCTCAAATTCTAAATGGACTGCTGCACTTTGAATACCCTGAATACTGGGTAAAACAAATGTAAATCACAAAAATAGTGTGCCATCCCTTTAAATATATTCACACTATCAGAACTTGTGCATATCCCAAAAAGGACAACTATTAAATGTGCAACAGTAATGAACTGAATTAACCTTGACTTTTAAATGCCTGAAACATATATTCTCAACACATCGTTATTGAATGTTTTCCTAATGCATGAAAGTATTTCAATTGCCATCATTTCTGGCTTTGATAGTGCTTCTATTTTGAACAATAACTGTTTTCTTGTGGCTGAATTTTATTTTTAATTTCTAGGAATTTTCAATATTTTGGCAGAAAAATGGCGATATGCATAAAAACAATTCAGCGTCTCATAGACAGAGTTGACCTGTTTATTAAAGCCATGTGCCTGTAGAAAACACTCCGACTCCAAACTTTCCCTTCTATTAAGTGGAGTCAGGAAACTTTAAAATACACAAGAGCTTGTTAAGGCTTCAGTTTTGTGTTTCCTTCCAAGACAGAAGTGGTGGTTTGTTTTCATCTGGTTGTATATGTCTGTGTGATTAGTTATTGCTTTTATTACATCTCAGTTTTTCTAATGCTGTTTTGCTGTCCTGGTGTGTGGTTTATGTACGCAGCCTTAACAAGCATTTGTGTTCATTGCAGACACTGTTGCATTGTAAAGCTTGGCAAATTAAGTTATGCAAAGAAAAAAAAATGTCAACAGTTAGTTTTAAAAGCCTTGCTAGCTTTTTATTTAATCAGCATGGTCATTTGTACAAAGCAACGGTTTTCCAGCCAGGCAATAAATTACTCAATACTTCTGGCATGATGAAAGACCTCTTCATCTCCCTCTTGCACAGAGTATGTATTGTATTGTTTCCTTTTACCATCTAAACATTTACACATGTAACCTAACATGGGAAACATAATGGTGACTAAGTGCACAAAACTGTCATGGTGGGGAATTCCCTTTCAGTACCAGGTGTCATTCTATAGAACGTATTCTTCTTGCATTGTGTGCTAGTTGTTAAACTGAGCTGCATTGTTCTTGAAATGATATCAGGTTGCTACCTTTCGTTGTGACTTTTGCTCACACCATGGTTGTTAACTTTTCTAAATTTCAAGAGCATACTTGTTTTTAACATGATAAATACTCTTGTTAAAAGCAAGAAAATTATTTTAAACTGGTTTCTTTTTTTATACAGCAATACTATTGTTTTACGTGTTGTAAAAGAAGCAAAGCCAGAATGAGCAGGCTGCATGTAAAGTGATTGTAAGGTAAAGCAATCATTTGGGCTCCTTTTGCATTTGTTGCGTAAGATACATTTATCCTATAATTTCTTATATGGGTAGTGGACATTTTTTTGTCCTGGAGTTTATTGCATTCCTAAAATACAGGATGGATTTTATTTTTATAAGGTCATGTGGGTTACAGCGGTGCTTAACCTCAAACCAAAAATGAAATATATTGCAGTTTACAAATCATTAGATGTGGCTACATTAATTTTATTTTTAGGCTCCCCCCCTCTAATTTTTCACCTGGGGATCTGGGCAGTAACCCTTTTCCTGTATTAGAGTGCCACCACTCTGGATAATGGAGCAACAGAGACACCTTTTTGGATGCAGCATTGTCAGTTTGAGGGGAGGATAGTGTTAGATATACTAGCAGATTTGGATGCACTAACAAATTGAAGCTAAACTCCAGCTCACATAGGCAGTTAGTGCAGGTTCACAGCTGTCATGCTGCCTGACGAGTCATGCATTGCAATGGAACCATTCTAATAGGAGCGACTCAAGTTACTCCGACTTAGAAAAAGTTTCCTATACTACTTTGGGGCGATTTCGGAGCGGCTTGCATTGACTTCTATACAGAAGTCATTTTACAAGCCGCGCTGAAGTCATGCTGTACAGGTTGGCATCAGAGTCAGACGACTTTGAAGCCGTCACCTGTGTGAACCGGTACTTACAGCAAACAGTGTTTTTTTTGTTTTGTCTTGTTTTTTCTCCTTTTGGGGTAAAGGTTTTACATGAATAAATAAAAGCCAATCATTGTAAGCACCCCTGTCAGTGGTAAACAGTTTGTTTCAGCACACCAACTACTACATTTGCAGGAGTGCTTGTTCTGCTTGGAGGGGGGGTGAACGGTGGGAAATCGTATATTTTTTTTTTTTTTTTCCGTGAATGCAGGTTTGATTCACATTAAACCAGTCACAGCGCTGTATGCTTTTATTTGGAATTTCTTTCCTGCTATAGAACTGCTTTCCTTTCTTTGCCCAGTCAAGGAAATAAACGCCTGCAGTTTGATAATTGTGCAAAAACTTCTGTACAAAGCCTAAAAAAAAAAAAATAAATCGCCTGGAATATGCTGTGCTGTGAATGCAGGCTTACACGCAAGTTGGTTTGCCAGTTCCTGTATCCATTTGCTCCTATTTTGAGCAGAATCCTTTTTCTTTTTTGGGTTACATCACTGACCACCTTGCAGTGGCTCCTGTCAGCTGGGGTGGTTCTATGGAGCCATATTGCACCTAGACTTGCTACACTCAGGCCTCTTGCACACAACCTTATGAAAATAGCATTTTTTTCTGGCAGAATTTAGTAGAAAACAAACATCTCTAATGTTTGTATGTGTGTAGGACATTTGAGCGTAAATGCAGTATGCTGGCCAAAATGTTAATATATTCTGGCCAATTAAATATAATTATGTACATACACCTCTTATCTGCTCAAAAGATCTTCACAGAATGTGCCTTTTGTTTTTTTTTTTTCTGCCTATAAATGCTGCTCTTAACCTTCCTTGCGGTGTTATTATTTCAGATTTTTGCGTCTCAAAGCGGTACAATTATTTTGCATAGAAATTTGGCATTTTGTATTGTAGGTCTGTAATTCTTAGCAATAACACACTTATCTGTCCACCAAGAGTCTAGTAGATATCCCGGGTATGATGAAGTTTGAAACACAAAATCATAAATTATAATATAATAAATATAAAAAAAAATAATTTAATAGAATTTCCCCACGATTCACTATCGCTCAATTCTGCAAGTATTCTAATTTACTATCGCTGTTTTCTAGCTGGTCTAAAGCCAGTTTTGACGTAAAGGGACACTTTTTGGTTGCTATGGACAATCTCAAGTTTTCAGGCAGAAAGAACAGTAGATATAATATAAAACTCCATGCAGTGCATGGGCCAAAGCACTGGGGACAAAAGGAAAGTGAAATGATTTCATACAGTACTGTAATCTGTAAGATTACAGTACTGTATGTGTTATGATTTTGACATTTTTTTTGAATTTGCCGCCAGGCTGCACCACCAACGCTCCCAGGGAAAGGAGCCTGGCACAGAGAGGCTTTGGGCAGAGGACGGAGCCCGCAGATACAGCGGGGGGACATTGCAGGATCCTGGGGACAAGGTAAGTATACCGCTCCAGGATCCTGAGATGTAATCCCGAGTGTGGCTCGAGGTTACCGCTAATGGTGCTGAAAATTAACCCCAAGCCACACTCTGGAATACTGTCAGGGAGGCTACACACCTTCCTGCCCAGTCTTTAGCAGATTGATGGTTGGGCAGGACGTTCCTCCTAAATGGATGTCATATGACCTCCTCTAAGAAGGCACCGCCCACATGGCCATACAGCAGCGTGATCTGTCAATGACTGATCAGTGTATCAGCTCGCTGCCGGTACCATGTGACTGCTGTGATCAATCACAGTAGATCACGTGATGATTATAAACAATGAAAGGCTTCCTTTCATGCCATGCATTGTGTACTATTGTGCTGCTAGTTCACTGTGATCACATGGTACAAATGGAGCCAATCACAGCCCATCTGTACTATGTGATTAGCTCTGGCTAATCACAGCAAAACAAACTGAATCAGTTTCATTCAGTAAAATGCTTATAGCAAGGACAGTCACTGCTATGTGTATTTAAAAAAACAAAAAAAAGAACCCTGATCACTTTTACAGAGTAGTACACTATGGTAACATTAAACCATTATATTGCTCTGGTCAGTGTCTTTAAAAAAAAAAAAAATTGTGATTGGAAGGTGTCATTGTAATGGGAGACTTTAATTATGCAGACATAGACTGGGCAGAAGGAACCACGCATTCGTTTAAGGCTCGCCAGTTCCTAGATGTCTTGCATGACAATTTCATGGATCAGATGATAGACGCACCAACTAGAAACAAAGCGTTACTAGACCTACTGATTGCCTATAATACAGACCTGATCACAGATTTGGAAATGAGGGGCAATTTAGGAAATGGCGATCACAGTTCAATTAGCTTCAGTATAAATCTCACATATAGGAAACACAAGGGGAATACAAAGACCTTGAATTTCAAAAGGGCAAACTTCCCCAAACTACGAACCTTGCTAGAAGATATAAATTGGGATAAAATCTTAGGAACAAATGAACACGGAGGAGAGATGGGTTTGCTTTAAGAGCATATTAAATAAGGGCATTAGCCAGTGCATCATATTGGGAAATACATTTTAAGTGCGAACAAAAGTCCTGGATGGCTTAACTAAAAATGCATATAAAAGCAAAGGAGAAGGCCTTCAAAAAATACAAGGATGAAGGATCATGATCAGTATTCAGACTTTACAAAGAATGTAACAAGAAATGTAAGGGTGCAATTAGGGTGGCTAAGATAGAACACAAAATGTACATAGCGGAGGAGAGCAAAAAAAAATCTAAAGAAATTCTTCAAGCATATAAACAGTAAAAAAGAGAGCACAGACCATATTGGCTCCATAAAAAATGAGGAAGGAAATCTGTTACAAAGGATGGGGAGATGGCAAAGGTATTAAATTTATTCTTCACAAGGGTAGCGGGGGGGGGGGGGGGGGGGTGCAGCTTGTGGTGTCTTCGGTAACTAAAACTGCAGTGTTTATCCTCATGACACATCACAGGAAACGCCCTCATGGCTAACAGATGACAGAATTGGAAATAGACTTGGAAAACTTAACATTAATAAATCACCGGGACCAGATGACTTGCATCCGAGGGTACTTAGGGAACTCAGTCAAGTGATTGCCAGCCTATTGTTCCTAATTTTTACTGACAGTCTACTGACTGGAATGGTACCAGCTGATTGGAGAATAGCCAATGTAGCTCCAATATTTAAAAAAGGGCCAAAATACACCCCTGGGAATTACAGACCAGTTAGCCTAACATCAATAGTATTCAAGCTTTTGGAGGGGATGATAAAGGACTATATACAAGATTTTAGTAATGAAAACGGTATCATTCGCAGTAATCAGCATGGATTCATGAAGTATCGTTCTTGCCAAACCGATCTATTAACCTTTTATGAGAAGGTGAATTGCCATCTAGATAAAGGAAGGCCCGTAGACGTGGTGTATTTGGATTTTGCAAAAGCATTTGACACAGTTCCCGTTTACTGTACAAAGTAAGGTCCGTTGGCATGGACCATGGAGTGAGTACATGGATTGAAAACTGGCTACAAGGGCGAGTTCAGAGGGTGGTGATAAATGGGGAGTACTCAGAATGGTCAGAGGTGGGTAGTGGGGTCCCCCAGGGTTCTGTGCTGGGACCAAACCTAATTAATTTGTTCATAAACGACCTGGAGGATGGGATAAACAGTTCAATCTCTGTATTTGCAGACGATACTAAGCTAAGCAGGGCAATAACTTCTCTGCAAGATGTGGAAACCTTGCAAAAAGATCTGAACAAATTAATGGGGTGGGCAACTACTTGGCAAATGAGGTTTAATGTGGAAAAATTTTAATTAATGCATTTGGGTGGCAAAAATATAATTGCAATCTACTCACTGGGGGGAGAAATGCTGGGAGAATCAAGGATGGAAAAGGACCTGGGGGTCCTCGTAGATGATAGTCTCAGCAATGGCATGCAATGCCAAGCTGCTGGTAACAAAGCAAAAACAATATTGCCATCCATTAAAAAGGTGACCAACTCCAGAGATAAAACGATAATTCTCCCACTCTACAAAACTCTGGTCCAGCCGCACCTAGAGTATGCGGTCCAGTTCTGGGCACCAGTCCTCGGGAAGGATGTACTGGAAATGGAGCGAGTACAAAGAAGGGCAACAAAACAAATAAAGGGTCTGGAGGATATTCGTTATGAGGAAAGGTTGCGAGCACTGAACTTGTTCTCTCTGGTGAAGAGACGCTTGAGAGGGGATATGATTTCAATATACAAATACTGTACTGGTGAGACCCCCACAATAGGGATAAAACTTTTTCACTTTTTGTTAAAACAAGACTCGTGGCCACTCATTAAAATTAGAAGAAAAGAGGTTTAACCTGAAACTACGTAGAAGGTTCTTTACTGTAAGAGCAGCAAGGATGTGGAATTCCCTTCCACAGGTGGTGGTTTCAGCGGGGGGCATCGATGGTTTCAAAAAACTATTAGATAAGCACCTGAACGATCGCAACATACAGGGATATACAATGTAATACTGACATATAATCACACACATAGGTTGGACTTGTGTCTTTTTTCAACCTCACCTACTATGTATGTTGAAAAAGAAAACTACTTTTTTTTTTTTTTTTTTTTTTTTTCATTTTTCTAAAAAAACATTTGGGGGCTATTTGTACTGTCATGACATTTTTGAGCCTCAAATAGACCATCAGGACTGATCAATTTTCAGATATATATCATAAGTTTGTGGAATCTCTAACTTTCCTACAGACTAAATAATATACAATGATTTGGGTTATTTTCACCAAAGAAATGTAGCAGAAGGCATTTTAGCCTAAATTTATGAAAAACAATTTATTTATTTGCAAAATTTTACAACAAACTAAAATGTTTTTTTTTTTTTTTTTTATTTATTTATTTTTTTTTATTTCAGTCTTGTTTATTTAGCAAGAAAAAAAAAACAGTGATTAAACGCCACCAAAAGAAAGCTTTATTTGTGTGAACAAAATGATAAAAAATGTAGTTTGGGTACAGTGTTGTATGACTGTCATTTGTCATTCAAAGTGCGACAGCGCTGAAAGCTAGCCTGGGCAGGAAGGGGGTATAAGTGGCCAGTATTGAAGTGGTTAAATACTCCTGTAAAGCCTGTCACTGCTGTCAGAATACACTGATCAAGAAAGGTTTTTCCAACAGTCTTCTGTAAAGAAAATGTTGTCACGTAGCCTTAATATTAATACAGTGTCCTTTTAACTCTGCCAAATGTGCTATTGGTTACAGCTTTTTCATTCTTCAGAGGCTGAAATGGTTTGCTGTGTGAGGTCCTGTACTCTCTTTATGTGCAATGATTACTGTCCTGTGTATGTGCTTGTCAGATCCTAACTGTGAGTGTGCTGTCAGTCAGGGTCATACAGTCTAGCAGTCACTGTGTATGGAAACCTCATTCACTGAGCCCACCCTGGGCTATAAATTAAATTGGATATCTTTTCTAAAGGCAGAGCTGATTACAGCGCCGGTTTCCGAATCGCTTGTCTCTCGCAGGCAGTTCACACCGCCCTCTGCGAACCACTGCAGGTGTCAATACATTGTCAATGATGCCCCCAGGACTGTTGATTCATACAGGAATCGAATTGCATAGGTGAGAACACCCAAGTGATCCGATTCCAGTGCGGGCAAAAACAAGTCCCTGCATTTTTTTTCTGTGCAAATCCAATGTGAGTTCAGCCATACAACTGTATGGCTAAACTCGCATTGCTCAGACATCACATGTGATCGGCACCTGTGGTGCGGGTGCAAATTTCATGTGATGTCTGAGATGGCACTAGTCTGAACCTAGGCTCAAGGATTTCTGTGGTCCAGGCATACATTTTCATTTAAAGCGGTTGCATACCTTTTATTTGTAACTTTTACCTACAGGTAAGCCTATAATAAGGCTCACCTGTAGGTAAAAAAATATATCTCCTAAACATGTACGGTTTAGAAGATATTCCCCTCGCAATGAGCCGCTGACTGCAGCGGCGCATGCGCACAGGGGACTCTCGGCTGACAGCCCGGCAAACTCCGGAGCTTGCCGGGCAGAAGTCTACCGCGCGCACGCGCGGGAGTGACGACATCGCGGCTCCGGCCACTCACAGCGCCGGTGCCGCGATACCCGGAAGACACGCTGAGGGGAGATGTCGGCTCCCTCGGCGTGGACCAGGTGAGATGCCGGCGCCTCGTTCTAAGGTAAGTATCTCATAATGAGCTAGTATGCGGTGCATACTAGCTCATTATGCCTTTTCCCTTGCAGGTGTAAAAAAAATAAAAAAGACAGCTGGTATATAACCGCTTTAAAAACATCAGAATTGTAATAGCAATATAAACAATAGTTGACAATCCAATGTAAGCTTATTTGAAAAAAACTTCTTTCAGCTTGTGAGTCTTCCTTGTCTGCTGGTCATATCTTTCCATAACATAATTTTCAGCTTCTCTGCTGTTTACGTTCAATTTCTAAGGACTACATTTCCCATGGTACCTTGCTGCCTGCAAGCAATGAATCCTGTACTGACTCCTCCTCCTCTTAGAAGTTTAGGCAGGCTCCTTGAATTCTGTGACACAGCAGTGCCGATTCACAGGGTGAATACGTAGAGCTGCACGATTCTGGCCAAAATGAGAATCACAATTTTTTTTGCTTAGAATAAAAAGATCACGATTCTCGCGACGTAAAGTCTTTCACATTATACAAAAAAAATAGGATAACTTTACTGGTTAGTTTTTTTTTTTTTTAATTCATTAAAGTAATTTTCCAAAAAAATTGCATTTAAAAGACCTCTGCGCAAATACAGTGTGACATAAAATATTTCAAAAACCACCATTTTATGCTCTAGGGTCTCTACTAAAAAAAATATATATGTTTGGGGGGTTCTAAGTAATTTTCTAGCAAAAAAAAAATAATTTTAACTTGAAACCAACAAATGTCAGAAAAAGGTTTAGCGTTTAAACTTTTTTCTCTTCGGCCCCTTTCACACTGGGGCGGTGGGTGTGTCGGCGGTAAAGCACCGCTGCGCTATTCGGCCGCTAGCGTGGTGCTTTTACCCCCCGCTAGCGGCCGAGAAAGGGTTAAAACCACCGCAAAGCGCTGCTGCAGCAGCCCTAGGCCGGCGGTATAGCAGCGCTGCCCATTCATTTCTGTGGGCAGGAGCGGTGTATACACCGCTCCTTTACCGCTCCAAAGATGCTGCTTGCAGGAGTTTTTTTTTTTTTTTTTTTTCTTTTTTAACGTCCTGCAAGCGCATCGCTCCAGTGTGAAAGCACTCGGGCTTTCACACTGGAGAGACAGGAGCGGCACTTTACAGGCGCTATGCAGGCGCTATTTTTGGCGCTAAAGCGCCTCAGTGTGAAAAGGGTCTTACACACAGTCTATTCCATTGACAAATTGTTACAATGTTTATACTTCACTTCAACTGATAAAGAATGTTTTGATTCTTGGCAGACTGCCCAGTGTTTCTCTTCCTTTCTTTTGAGGGCTGTGGCTTCAGAAGAGCAGAGAGAATTTTTTGCATAGAAAGAATCGGGAAACACTTCAGTCAAGATCGTGTTAGCGATTCTGGACGATTAATCGTGCAGCTCTAGTGAATAGGTGTCACAGAATTTTAAAGTAGTAAAATTCTTTACAAAGTTAGTTTACAGATGGTCCAGGTTAAAGCCCCTAATGTATCAGAACTGAGGGCTGTTGAGAGGAGTACTGAGGCAGGGTGCTGTAGTGTTTTCAGGAAGCTACATTATGTCTATAATCTGCCTACATTGCATTGAGATGCACAGAGACTCAGTGATGGTTTCAGTGAGTATGAAAGAAGGTATGTAATGAAAAGGGAAAGGTTTTGTTTGAACATGCAGTTACTATGCTGATTGAGAGGGAAACGAGGAACCAGGTAAGGTAAAATATACACATTATATATTTCTGCTTTATTTACTGTAGTTTTGATTTTGGGAGAAACATGAAACTTTATTTTCTAAGCGCAAAAACAATGCAAAAAAAAATATTGTAAGTCTTCTTCTTACCTGCAAAACCTTTTTGTTTTTTACCTACATAAGATGTGCATTGATCATGTAGTTTAATGGTGTCATTAGTTGCCCTGTACACACAGCCTATAGTAGAGTAAATTGTCACATTCCACTATCGGAAGTTTTGTTTTGTGTTCATGGCATTGCACAGGTTAATGCTTGACCTCGGTCTGCAGTCTAAGAACTGACACTTCCTATTAAAGAAAAAAAAACGCATATCCCACAATCCCTGGGTCTCTCACTTTAGTGCTCTTCAGGTGATAGTCTGTTAATTGGGTCTGACATAGACATAAGCAGACAGAGCAATAAACGGCGCTCATCCTGCAATCTTTCATCACATTCGCACACATTTGTGTTGCAACACAGAGAAAACGCGGAAGCGTGGATTGTGACCTGGAACAAGAAGTTGCTTGTCCTTCTAGCAACTAAGGACAAGCTAGGTAAATGAATACATGGACATAGGGGAATCAATCAGCCATAACACTGTAAACTTCAACCACTCCATGTGAGCCCATCATTACAAGGTAAGGCAATCGAACACAGAATATAACTACACTATTATCTAGTTTAAAACATTTGAAAGTGTACAGTGCCTTTATAATACATCACAGCCGTTAAGCTGTCATCTTTCATTGATCTGACTGCCTGAATCTGATGGAGGATTAACCAAGATAGGTTGGCATCTCTTACTGCATTCTACACATGTGTGCGCTTGTTTTAGACCAAAGAGCTGCTATTTCTGTGTGACAAAAGAATGGACTAAGCTAAAGAGACCTCTTGAATGACACTGCTGACTTTTGCTCTTTAGCTATGTGTTGTGTTGTCAGCAGAATGGGGGGAATCTACTTTCAATAGCACATTGCAATCTATTAGGTATTAAAGGACCAGTACATTTATTCTACAAATAAGTTTCATGTTAAAATATTTACCAACCTAGTTAAAGAGGAAGTTAACCCCAGACTTTTTTCTTTTTTTTTTTTTTAAATATTATCAATAAGTCTTGCTTATAAAAAGATTACTAAAACGAGGTTAGTAAATACCTTTTTTTTTTTTCTTTTTTTTTTTTTTTTTTTGCCTTTATAAGTTTTTTTTCTCTTCTTCCGGGAATCAGCTACGCCATCTTTACTATTGATTGCTGGCACTTGTGTGAACGTCATTTCCGCCCTTCCTTTCCTTCCCTGTGTAAATCTCACGCATGCGCGATCACTTGTAAACCAAGGCTCTATCAAGGAAGGTGAGGAGGACACAGTATCAGGAGGCTTCCTTTCCTGTGCTGTTCTCAGTGAAGGGACATAACCTGGCACGCTGTGGATATCGAAACGGCACACATAGCATGAGTTAATAAGTATGCAATATATCTAGCCTCGCAAATGTGTGCCTGTGAAATGGACTAGACTCTAGTCGCAGGGGTAGGCAACCTCAGCCCTCAAGCTGTTTTGAAACTACAAGTCCCATGAGACATTGCAAGACCCTGGCAATCATAGGCATGACTCGCAGAGGCATGATGGGATTTGTAGTTTCACCACAGCTGGAGTGCCGACGTTGCCTACTCTGGACTAGAGACTATGGTGTGTGTGTGTGTGTGTGTGTGTGTGTGTGTGTGTGTGTGTGTTTATAATTTTTTATTTTTTTTGGAAATTACTTTTTCCTGTAGTCGTTACATGTCTGGGACACAGAATCCTGATATGCATGATACTTAGCCACTGGGATACTGCACTTTTCAACCCAAAATTCTCAGTTGAGCATTTCTGGGTTCATTAACCACTTAAGGACCAAGCCTCTTTCTGAGATTTGTTGCTTACAAGTTAAAAACAGTGTTTTTTTTTTTTTTTGCTAGAAAATTAGTTAGAACCCCCAAACCTTATACATTTCTTTCCTAACACCCTAGAGAATAAAATAGCGGTCATTGCAATACTTTCTGTCACACCGTATTTGCGCAGCGGTCTTACAAGCGCACTTTTTTTTTTTTTTTTTAAATACACTTTTTTGAATTAAAAAATAAGACAACAGTAAAGTTAGCCCAATTTTTGTTTTATATTGTGAAAGATAATGTTATGCCGAGTAAATTGATACCCAACATGTCACACTTCACAATTGCGCCCGCTCGTGGAATGGCGACAAACTTTACCCTTAAAAATCTCCATAGGCGACATTTAAAAAATTCTACAGGTTGCATGTTTTCAGTTACAGAAGAGCTCTAGGGCTAGAATTCTTGCTCTCCCTCTACCAATCGCGGCGATACCTCACATGTGTGGTTTAAACACCGTTTTCATATGTGGGCGCTACTCGCGTTTGCATTCGGTTCTGCATGCAAGCTCGTCGGGACAGGGCGCATTTAAAAAAAATTATTTATTTTTATTTATTTATTTTACCTTTTTTTTATTTTTTATTTTTACATAGTTTAAAAAAACATTGTCTCACTTTTATTCCTATTACAAGGAATGTAAACATCCCTTGTAATAGAAAAAAGCATGACAGGTCCTCTTAAGTATGAGATCTGGGGTCAAAAAGACCTTAGATCTCATATTTACACTAAAATGCAATAAAAAGAAAAAGAAAATTTGGCAATAAAAAAAAAAAAAAAAAAAAAAAAACACTTTCAGAGCTGTGGCATTTGACATCAGCTTCCGCCCAGCAATATTGTATGGAGACGGGAGGGGGCCATCTTCCCCTCACTCGTCTCCATACCCAGCTACTGACAGGATGCGATCGCCTTAGCCGCTGCAGACGGCTCCGGTAAGCGGCGGAGGGCACCAGATCGTGGCGTGAGGTGGGGGGGGGCTCTCTCCCACCACCGATAAAAGTTATCTCGCGGCGAATCCTCCGCAGAGACCACTTTTATCTTGTAGCGGACTGCCCGCTGAACACAGGGATACCGGGGTTGTGGCAGCTAGCTGCTGCCATAACGATATCCTCCTTCAAACAGCCGCCGTCACAGGGGAGATTGATGATTGGGAGTTCACCAACTTTTTTGCCACCTTCCATCTTAAATCTCAGTACAGTGGTCCCGAGATCCCAGAGGTGAAAGGTAAAACCTATAACTGGATTCTGTAGAGGCTGGTGGAGTTCTAAAAACAGCCACAAGGGGTGCCCAGTTGAAATGTCCCGGGGGAAGGTAGAGCGTGAGAGAAACGCAGTGATGGGTAGAAACTTGCTGAACAGCCTGTTTTTATTTACAATCCTGTCATTCAAGATCCCCCTCCCCCACCGTGCGTGGTATATTGATCAAATGGGTTGGTGACTATAAATCAATTAATATAGCAGAGATAAAAAAAAATAAAACTGACCAATTAATTGAAGCGCACATGACTACCATAAGACAACTTGACACACCTTCCACAACAAAATTGCCAAGCTGAAGATTTTTAGGGAATATTCTGGCCATAAGAATGCAGGAACGTGCCTAAATGCGTTGGCGTTAATGCGTATTTATGAGCATTTGGCATTTTCCACCCAAATACCCCTCTCCTGGATGTACTCGTGGTACATTTCTTTTTCTGCCTAAAAACGCTCCTGCTTAAATATCTGTAAACGCCTATATGTGCATGGACACATACGCTAACATAAAGAGGCGTTTAGAGGCAGAAAAAGTCAAACGCCTGTAAAAGCGGCATTTTTGACATCCTTTGTGTAGGAAAACGCTTTTATTTTGTAGCGTAGTTATCATTTAACCTGAATATACTTGAGAAAAACGAAGGGGGGTTAAGACCAGTTCACCATTTATACAAGTGTTTGGAATGTGACTAATGGGGTCCGCTGTGTACACCAAGCTCCTATTTAATAAAAGAAGTCAGTGTGTGGAGGACGGCAGTGGGCATGCTTACAGACAGCTCTCTAGCAAGGTTTCCTTAGTGCTGAATCGCTCTAGTGTTTGGGACATGCTACAGCTGTACTTACTCGACAGTGTGTGCAAAGGCCAATGTATCATTTCTAGTATACTTTCAGTGTCACCCGTAGTGGTAGTGAAATCTCTCTGCTGGGAAGTATATTCCAAACAGTTCATTACTTTGTGCTTGGATTATAGAAAGCATTCCATACATGCTTACATTTAGAGGCACTTTACTGGACAAGTGTGTTTATTACTTCAATCTACAATATATTAAAGCTGGGGTTTAGGTATGGTAATCTCTATATGGTTGCATTGGTTCAAGTTGGACCAATGTAACTATGCATGTGCCATATCTGGTGAAGTGGTGCCAGGGAATGATTTTGATTGGCCACTGGAAGTTATGCTGTTTTTTGATTTGTGGGTCTGAAAAAAATGTAAACAATATAAAACCAAATTAAGGAAAAATAGTTCAAGCAGAAAAATGTTCACTTCTGATTTTAAATCTAAACTCCAGGTATGGCTATTTTTGAATACACCAAGAATTTAAAATGTAATAAGTGCCACATCCCTATAACAATGTGAAATTGAGAATGTTGTGAAGATGGGCATTTTGAGGCACAACTTTTTGCACAAAATGCAAATTTTATTGCAAATGCAGCATATATAGACAATTCCACTAAATAGATAAAAAAAAAAAATATATAAATATATATATATATATATATATATATATATATATATATATATATATATATATATATATATATATATATATATATATATATATATATATATATATATATATATATATATATATATATATTCACAAAATAACAAATTTTAAATTACTTTGACACCCTAGTACAGTGATGACAAACCTTGGCACACCAGATGTTTTGGAACTACATTTTCCACGATGCTCAACTACATTGCAGAGTGCATGGGTATCATGTGAAATTAAGTTCCGAAACATCTGGGGTGCCAAGGTTCGCCATCACTGCCCTAGTATATACATTCCAAAGGTACTGATTTTCTATGGTATGACGCGTTTCCTGGACATAGTTACAAAAATACTGATGGCTCCTGAAGAAGTAGATCATGCCCAGGAAACGTGTTGGGCCAATCAAAAAATCTGTATTTTGGAATAAATATACTATGATGTCAGTCTTTTTTATGTTTTTATGGTATTTTGTAAAAAAGAAAGTGGATTTTTTTTTTTAAATATATGCTACATTTGTACTAAACATTAGCATTTTAGGAAAAATGTTGTACCTCCAAAAGTTCCATCTTCACAACGTTTCTCAGATATTTTTGAATAGTTACATTTATCCCGGTTGGACCAATGCTAATACTTGTCATACCAGGCTGATCCCTATGGTAGCTGTAAATCACTGTAGTAGGCACCGCTCTACTACAGTGATCACCATTAGTTTCCATGTCTTGTCTTGCTGCTTAAGGAAGGTCACTTGCTTAGCACGGGCATCATTCATAGAACACTTTGCATTTTTGCAATGAATGCCAATCTTTCTTTGATTGGACGAGGTGGAGAGGTGGGGCAGTAACATCATGATGCCCATGTCGAGCAATCCAGCACTGTACCCATCTGCCATCTTACAAGCTTGGCTGAAAGCAGTGGGGGGGATTGGCTTTTGCTGCTGTCAGTCAAATCCTGTGAGCAGGGAGTAGCCAAGCCACTGTGTGTGTGTGTGTGTGTGTGTGTGTGTGTGTGTGTGTGTGTGTGTGTCAGTGGACGTACACAGCCTGGCTTAGGATGGAGCCCGCACGCCCTATAGCAAGCAAGGGGCAAATACAGAAGAGAAGGAGCCAAGCTTACCAGTGGGAGACCCCAAAAGAGGAGGTTTCGGGGCTGCTCTGTGCAAAACCATTGCACAGAGCATGTGAGTATTACATGTTCATTTAAATGATATATAAAAAAAAACAAAAAAACCTTTAAAACTGCTTTTAAGGATTTTAACTAACCAGCATCCAAAACAATGAACTCAAAAACATGTTGGATCTCATTTGTGTGCCCCACATACAGTTGTACCAAAAGTTTGCCTTCCCTGACAGGGGTGTAACATGTTACAGATACATCTGCACCCCCTCCTCGGTCCCCGGTTTTGACAACGGGGCCAGCCACGTAATTCATTCAGAGTTCTGTGAATGTGAAAACTACAAGCGTGGACAGTCTTTGCGGCTATCGGCTTGTATTTTATCAATGAACTACCAGAGTGCTGTTGAGCACTCTAGGTAGTTCGTTGAGGCTTAGTGTCAGTGTGTAACTCCCTGCTCTCACAAGGTTGCAGTCTTTCTTTGTCTACCTGACCTTGGCTTGGTATCAAGGCATGCCCACATTTTCTACTTCTTAATAAGTGATTTAACAGTACTGACTGGCATATTGAAGCTTTGGATATCTTTTTATATCCTTTTGCATCTTTATAAAGGTTCATTACCCTGTTATGCAGGTCTTTTGACAGTTCTTTTCCACTTCCCATGGCTCAGGATCTAGCCTGCTCAGTGCATCCACGTGAAAGCTAACAAACTCATTGACTTTTTTTATACACAGACACTAATTGCAATTTAAGAAAACTACAGATGTTGGAAATTAACCTTTTTTAATCACTTAAGGACCGAGCCTCTTTCTGAGATTTGTTGTTTACAAGTTAAAAATGTGTTTTTTTTTGCTAGAAAATTACTTAGAACCCCAAAACATTTAAACATTTTTTTTCTAACACTCTAGAGCATAAAATGGCGGTCGTTGCAATACTTTGTCACCCCGTATTTGCGCAGTGGTCTTACATGCGCACTTTTTTTGATAAAAAAAAAAAAAAAAAAAGACAACAGTAAAGTTAGCTATTTTTTTTTTATATTGTGAAAGATGATGTTATGCCGAGTAAATTGATGCCCAACTTGTCACGCTTCAAAATTGCGCCCGCTCGTGGAATGGCGACAAACTTTTACCCTTAAAAATCTCCAAAGGAGACGTTTAAAAAATTCTACAGGTTGCATGTTTTAAGTTACAGAGGAGGTGTAGGGCTAGAACTATTGCTCTCCCTCTATCGATCGTGGCGATACCTCACATGTGTAGTTTGATTGCCGTTTTCATATGCGGGTGCTAGTCACATATGCGTTCGCTTCTGCACGCAAGCTCGTTGGGACGGGGAGCATTTAAATTTTTTTTTTTTTTTTTTTTACATTTTTACACTTCTTTTTTTTTTTTTTTTTTTTAAATCGTGTCACTTTTATTCCTATTACAAGGAATGTAAAAATCCCTTGTAATAGAAAAAAAGCATGACAGGACCTCTTAAATATAAGATCTGGGGTCAAAAAGACCTCAGATCTCATATTTACATTAAAATGCAATAAAAAAAATTGTCATTTAAAAAAAATGAAAAAAGAAAAATAGCCCTTTTAAGAGCTGTGGGCGGAAGTGACGTTTTGACGTCGCTTCCGCCCTGCAGTGATATGGAGACGGGTGGGGGCCATCCTTCCCCTCACTCATCTCCATACCCAGGCAGGGGACAGACACGATCGCCTCTGCCGCTGCCAACGGCTCCAGTAAGCGGCGAAGGGCACCGGATCGCGGTGGGAGGGAGGGGCCCTCTCCCACCGCTGATAAGTGATCTTGCGGCGAATCCGGCGCAGAGACCACTTTTATCTTGTAGCGGACCGCTCGCTGAAGAAGAGGATACCGGGGTTGTGGCAGCTAGCTGCTGCCATAACAACAATAATCTCCTTCAAAGTACCGACTTATAACGACGGTGGGCGGTCCGGAAGTGGTTAATTGCCATTTTAACCTGTGTGCGCCACTTTGTGTGTACCAAGGCCAAACATTCCAGGGTATGTAAACTTTTGATCAAGGCCATTTGGGTGATTTCTGTTCTCCTATTATGATTTAAAGAATGAGTTGACCTTTCTAAGAAAAAAAAAAATCTAAGGAACCACATCAAATGTGTGGATGGGGGGGATTGGATCCCCTTTCTTTTTATTTTTTTTTAATTTTATTTTATTTTTTTTCTCAAAAAAATAACACTTGGGCTGCTTTACACTGCAGAGGAGTGTGTGAGTTTGACAATTCAGTGTGCATAGGGAGGAAGGGGGGTAATTCTGCTGAAGAGCCATTTCCATCAGATGAAACAAGATGAAGTTATGTGTTTTGAAGTACAAATCGCACTCTACATACAGTACAATGCTCTGTGCGGCATGCCAACTGCTGTGGGGGAATTTCTGAGTTGTACAGCTAATCTTTTCCACTCCAGATGAAACTGGCTCAGTATAAGTTGTGTGTCCCATGGAAGATACAGCAGCTGTAATGGCCACCCTCTGTAACCTGGGGTATGTGTCTGTAACAGTCATTAGGTCTCAAGCAGGGCTTTATATAGACAGGAAAAGGGACTGCTGCAATGCACTTCAATGAAAATGTGGAGGCATGCAGTGGAATGAGGAGGGGATATAATTAAAAAGCAGCTCCGATTTCAAGCAGACAGAATGGAGAAGCATGTGACCTTGTATTCTGATTTTAAGCTTATATACAGGATTTTAGTGGGTTTTGGGTTTAAGTCTCTACTCATAGCCTTTCTAAAAAAAAAAAAAAAAAAAAAAAATGAATACATTGCTGATTTTAAAGTAGATCTTAACCCCAACCACTAGAATCTCATATAACTTTTGACATGTTAATGTCATTTTAATCTTTTGAAATGCTGAGACTGCCATAAAGATCATTATTCATGCAATTTCTGTTATAGGGTGACCACACTGTCCTCTTTCTCTATCATTTGTGTTCTTTTGACGTTTGCTTTCAGTGGAGACTACAAGGGGCCATTCTAACTCTTGGGTATGGCAGGCATGGTCATCTGTTGTCACTATCAGGCAACCCACCCTAAACAATGATGTACAGCCTCACTTGGAGAAAATATATGTAGATGGACATTGCTGCTGATTTCCTGAAGTCTCTTTCAGCAATGAGAGAGAAAAAAAAGTGAAAACAATACTATATGGAAAGCATGTTAAACTTGTTTGATACAGTATTTTAACAAACACTGAGGGACCGATTATTGCTTATGGCAACATGCATGTTCGTGTAACTCGCAGCAATCCACCATGCACACATTAGGGCACTGTGCAGCCATTCATTTTCAAACCCCGACCAACAAAGGGAATGCATCTGCTTTCAGTAAGGCACTACTGTGTATTGTGGTGTGTTGCTGTAGAAAAAAAAGTGCATGTCTGATTTTCCATTTGTTGTAGTTTCTTGGAAGCCCATTCAGATATAGATGTTCAATAAATGGTCCCTACATTTCATCCAGATAAACCCCTTTCATAGGACCGTTTTGATCAAGTCTGCCTATTGGTTTTTCAGGCGGACCTGATCAGATGGTCCATTCACCCCTATCAACCAGTGGCTGTAAAGGGACTTGTCTGTTTACACCTACCTACCTTGGATCCAGTCCAATACGGTCTGCTAAAAACAAACTGAAGTGGATTTGTTGTCCTCCTCCATGTAGGTGGATCGGAGGTAGTCTGGTATTAATGGACAGTGGAGTTCATTTACACCCTGCTGCCTATAGAGCAGAGTGGGCTCTGTTTGTGTCCATCACCTGAGTGGGCATGGACCTGTCATCTGCCTGCTCTGATCAGCAGGGAATCTGGAAGCGGATCTCCTGCTGATTGGAATGGAGCCTGCCCCCATTTGTATGTTTTTCATCCATCTGTTGACCGATGAAAAACGGACATCAATGAATCTCAATGAAAAAATAGATGTAAATAGATGATCATCTGTTTACATCCGCTTCCGTCAACATCTGTTTTTTGGAATGGATCAAAGCCCCATTTTTCTTCTTTTAAAAAAAGCGGATCAGACAAAAAAGGATGTAAACACAGAAACTCTCTTTTTTTGCATGGAAGAACGGCTCCCGGACTCAAATGGTTAAGGACTCTAGCTGGCGGATGAAAAAAACATGACAAATTGATGTAAAATTTTCTTAGAAAAAAAGTGACTGCACTGATGAAACGAACGGTCCGCATGTGTGAAAGGGGCCTTATAGCTACTTATTAACCACTTCCTGGACTGGCTCATGACTATATACATCGGCACTTTGAAGAGGAATATTGTTGTTATGGCAGCCGCTAGCTGCCATAACCTTGGTATCTTCTTCAGCGAGCGGTTCAGTTTCAGATAAACGTGGTCTCTGTGGCGGATTCACCGTGAGATCACTTTTATCGGTCACTTTTATTGCGATCAGGTCATTTCCACCACTTAGCGGAGCTGCCGGTAGCGGCAGAGGTAATTGGCTCCACTTCCCTGCTTGAGGACAGGAAGATGGCCCCCACTCGGCTCCATAGCATTGAGTGGCGGAAGGGACGTCAAACGTCACTTCCGCCCAATGCTCTTAATGGAGAATTTTTTTCTTTTTGACCCCAGATCTCAAACGTAAGAGTTAATGGGAATAAAAGTGAGCCTTTTTTTTAATTTTTTTTTTTATAAAGGACAGTGTCAAAATAAAAAGTAAAAAAAATTTAAATTTCCGCGTCCGCTGAGCTCGCGCACAGAAACGAACGCATACGTGAGTAGCGCCCGCATGTGAAAACGGTGTTCAAATCACACATGTGAGGTATCGCCAAGGTTGGTAGAGCGAGAGCAATAATTCTAGCCCTAGACCTCCTCTGTAACTCAAAACTGGTAACCTGTAGAAATGTTTAAACGTTGCCTATGCAGATTTTTAAGGGTAAAAGTTTGTCGCCATTCCACGAGTGGGCGCAGTTTTGAAGCGTGACATATTGGTATCAATTTACTCAGTGTAACTTTATCTTTCACAATATAAAGAGAGAAAAAAATTGGGCTAACTTTACTGTTGTCTTATTTTTTATATTTATATAAAATGTTTGGGGGTTCTAATACCCTAGAGAATAAAATGGCGGTCGTTGCAATACTTTGTCACACCGTATTTGCGAAGTGGTCTTACAAGCGCACTTTTTTGGGAAAAAAAATACACTTTTTTGATTTAAAAAATAAGACAACAGTAAAGTTAGCCCAATTTTTTTATATATAATATATATATATTTTTTCTAAGTAATTTTCTAGCAAAAAAAAAAAAAAAAAAAAGATTTTAACTTGTAAACACCAAATCTCAAAAAGAGGCTTGAGAAGTGGTTAATAAATATACCTGTCTGGAGTAGGTGTTTGTAAATCTGTTTTTGTCTTTTTATATCTCTCACCAGTTATTATTCTATGTTCAATGCTTTTGTTTTTTATAATGTAGTTGCAACATGCAAATTTCTGCTTTAAATTTAATATTGATCTATACAAATACTTTAACTATGTTTTGGCTCTAAAAGCTCATCCTAATACCATTAAACAAACAAATTGTGATTATTGGCTGTATTAGTTTCATCTCTCACTATAGTTTTATTTTATTTTAGATGTATTTAGGAATCTTTAACGTAACAAAGTCTGCAAAGCAATTTAATTTCAAAGGAACCTGTGACTGTAGAACTGTAGAAAGCATTGCAGTGTTTATCAAAGTTACATCTCTGTTCTTCGAATTCTTAACAAGGAATACCAATTTTCTGGGTGGCTGTAAATCAAGTCTTATAGATTGCTGGATGCAGAAAAAAAGCATCTTAAGGACACCGGCAGTACGCTAGACCTCAGCAATTATATTATACTGCTTATGGCACTTTCCAGAAGTCCCTTCCTTCCTTCCTTCCTGTGCCCTTGTTCACTTGACTCATCTGTTTAAATAAGTGCACCTTCATGATGAAAAATCAAGATCCTATGAATAATTGTTACTCACCATATCTATTTAGATCCCTAAGTTCACAGTGTAGCAACAAATTGGTTAAAGGGAAATTTACCCCCAACCCCCCAAATTTCATTTACCTGTCTTACCTTTTTTTTATACTGGATTGTCCTCGATTTAACCTACAATTTACAAATCCCAGCTTTGTTCTGCTGTAATTCACTGCTGCAAACCAGGTCCTCTTCCTTCCATTGGGAGCTGGCTGCCTGTAAACAAATCCCCACCCCCCCAAAAAAGTCCGTTTTTTTTAGATTAAGGAATGGGGGAGTGATTACAATGATTTAAAGCAGAATTTAGCTGTGAAAGTTCCACTTTAAACCCTATCTAAAGCCAAAATGTCATTTTTGGTTGGATTTGGATGGACTGGCACGTAGTAGAACCCCTGCCAGTTTATTTTCTGTGCTCCTACTTATTTTATTTATTTTAGGTACTTATATAGCGCCGTCAATTTACGCAGAGCTTTACATATACATTGTACATTCACATCAGTCCCTACCCTCAAGGAGCTTACAATCTAAGGTCCCTAACTCACATTCATACATACTAGGGACAATTTAGACAGGATCCAATTAACCTACCAGCATGTCTTTGGAGTGTGGGAGGAAACCGGAGTACCCGGAGGAAATCCACGCAGGCACAGGGAGAACATGCAAACTCCAGGCAGGTAGTGTTGTGGTTGGGATTCGATCCAGCGACCCTTGTTACTGCTAGGCGAGAGTGCTACCCACTACACCAATTCTGGTGACCATGTGATATGAAATCCAGAACTTTTTTTTAGCTGTCACCAGACTAGGAAGCAAGTCATAATTTTTCCAGTAGGAACATCTGTCCTGGTGATTTATTATCTAATGGGTGCCATACACATTTCCATTTTCTTATATAATCAATGTGTGAGTCGTTTAAAGCTATCAAATCTGCAAACAATCGAGTAACTAACTTTCCGTCCCATCAATTGATATTTGAATTAGAACATATTCCACTAAACCGAGTTGATCGACTGGGGCATATTCCTCATTTTGTATCGATTGACATCACTGACATACTTTGGTAATGAATACGATCATATTTCAACCGATCAGATTATGAGAATTGTGGTGGAAGCAGATGTGATTTGATAATTTTATGTTTATAATATCAACTTTCAATTGAAATCCAAATCCCCACGTGTGGCATAACGATCAAATGTGATGATTATAGACCAGTTATTCCTATCAGAAGAGATTGGTTGGAAAAGAAATCCGTCATTTATTGCTACAGCATTCTTTACATTTTTTTTTTTTTTTTTTTATAGTTTCTCTTCAGCTCCAAAAAGTTCAGGTAGTTATGCAATTGACGTTTGGAAGGAAAATGTGTAAACAAAAGTACTTAACTTTTAAAAAGGGAACAGAGTGTGTGTTGCACATTACCTCTTAATCCATCACATTTTATGGTAGGCAGGAGTTGCAAAAGTGCTGCTAGGAATATTTGTTGCCCAACATTTTCACTTTGACCCCCATTCCTGACCAGGCCAATTTTTGCGATACGGCACTGTTGCTTTAACTGACAATTGCGCGGTCGTGCGACGCTGTATCCAAATACAATTGATGTCCTTTTTTTTTTTATTTCCACAAATAGAGCTTTCTTTTGGTGGTATTTGATCACCTTTTTGCGGTTTTTATTTTTTGCGCTATAAACAAAAAAAAAGACCGACAATATTGAATAAAATTTGTATTTTTTTTACTTTCTGCTATAAAACATACCCAATAAAAAAAAATGTAATTTTATGCTAATATGTATTCTGCAACATATTTTTGTTTAAAAAAAAAAAAAAAAAAAAGCTTACCAACTGTGGAGGGGATACACTGGAGGAAAAAGAACCGTGTTTTACCTTAGCTGAAACACAAGATCTCTTTTGCTCCCTGACAGATCAGCGATTCAGCTGCTAGGCGCGTCGTGGTGGCCGCTGGACCCGCTGATTGGCTCCCGCTGTGTCCAATCACAGCGGGAGCGGCGCGCACGCGTCCCCCTACACCGCGTGCCCAAAATCACGCTCAGGTGATTTGGTACGAGCAGACAGGCAGGGGGGAGGAGGACAGAGGAGACAGATACAGGAGAGCAGGGTTGCGGCTGATGGCGGCACGTACTCTGACCACGGTGTCAAGGCTCAACAGCCATGATATATCGTGGTCAGCGTACAGGGGGAGGGTATAGCCAGGCAGGATCATCCAGGTATTTTAGGGTATACAGGGGGCCAAATGACACAGCGCAGTGTGCTGTATAACATGCTTTAACCGCTTGCCGACCAGCCCACGCCGATGTATGTCGGCAGAATGACGCTGGTAGGCAACAGGGCGTACAGGTACAAGAATTGGTGTCGCGGGCGCGCGGTCTCCGAGACCGCGGGTGTCGCAGACTCTGTCTGCCGGGTGCCTGCTATCGTGTCACGGAGAGGAAGAACGGGGAGATGCTTTTGTAAACAAAGCATTTCCCTGTTCTGCCTAGTGACAGGACAGAGATCACAGCTCTCTGTCATCGAGAGCAGTGATCACTGTCCTGTGTGTTAAAGCCCAGCCCCTTAACGGTTAGAATCACTCCCTAAGACACACTTTACCCCTTCACTGCCCACTAGTGGTTAACCCCTTCACTGCCAGTGTCATTTACACAGTAATCAATGCATTTTTATAGCATCGATCGCTTTATAAATGACAATGGTCCCAAAATAGTGTCAAAAATGTCTGATGTGTCTGCCATAATGTTGCAGTCCCCATAAAAATCGCAAATCGCCGGCATTACTAATAATTAATAATTAAAAATGCCATAAAACTATCCCCTATTTTGTATACGCTATAAATTTTGCGCAAGCCAATAAATAAATATATGCATATTGCGATTTACCAAAAATATGTAGAAGAATACATATCGGCCTAAACTGAAGAAAAAAATATTTTTTTTATATATATTTTTGGGGGATATTTATTATAGCAAAAGGTAAAAAATAATGCGTTTTTTTTTTTTTTTTTCAAAATTGTCGCTCTTTTTTTGTTTATAGCGCAAAAAATAAAAACCGCAGAGGCAAATAAATACCACCAAAAGAAAGCTTTATTCATGGGGAAAAAAACACGTCAATTTTGTTTGGGTACGTCGCACGACCGCCAGTCGGTCGTTGGTTAAAGTGCCGAATCGCAAAAAGTGCTCTGGTCAGGAAGGGGGTAAAATCCTCCGGGGCTGAAGTGGTTAAGGGAATAAGGGAACAGGATCTGTGTTTTTTTTTTTTTTTTTTTTTTTTTTTTGAGTTAAAAACCTCAGCTTAAAGCGTTTGTTAGGGTAAACTTTTAGGGTTTTAATAATTTTTAAAGAAATTCTAAAGTCACATCATGTACTTTAACCACTTCAATACAGGGCACTTATACACCTTCCTGCCCAGACCAATTTTCAGCTTTCAGCGCTGTCGCAGTTTGAATGACAATTGCGCGGTCATACAACACTCTACCCAAACTAAATTTTTATCATTTTGTTCCCACAAATAGAGCTTTCTTTTGGTGGTATTTGTTCACCTCCTGTGGTTTTTATTTTTTGCTAAACAAATGAAAAAAAGACTGAAAATTTTGAAAAAAATAAGTTTTGCTTTTGTTTCTGTTATAAAATTTTGTAAATAAGTAAGTTTTCTCTTTCACTGATGGGCACTGATAAGGCGGCACTGATAAGGCGGCACCAATGGGGTGGCACCATGAGCAGGCACTGATGGGCACTGATGAGTGACACTGATATGCAGCACTAATGGGCATTGATAGGCAGCACTGATCGGCACTCATGGGTGGCACAGATGGGCACTGAAAGGCTGCAAAGATGGGTTTTTATGGGTGGCACTGATAGGCGGCACTGCTGGCCACTGATATGTGGCACTGATATGTGGCACTGATATGTGGCACTGATATGTGGCACTGATAGGCGGCACTGATAGGCGGCACTGATAGGCGGCACTGATGGGCATTGATACATGGCACTGATATGGAGCACTGATAGGCATCCCTGGTGGCACTGGCAGTGGTAGGCATTGTGAGTGGGCACTGATTGGCAGCTGCCTGGGCACAGATTAGTACTTCCCTGGGGGTCTGGGAGGGCATACCTGGTGATCCTGGGCGGCATGATGGTGGTCCTGGGCGGGATCCGAGGGGGACTGTTCTGATAAACAATCAGCACAGACCCCCCCCCCCCCCCGTCAGGAGGGCAGCCGATCGGCTCTCCTCTACTTGCGTCTGTCAGACGCGAGTGAGGAAAAGCCGATCACCGGCTCTTCCTATCTACATCGTGATCAGCCGTGATTGGACATGGCTGATGACGTGGTAAAGAGTCTCTGTCAAAGACTCTTTACCTAGATCGGAGTTGCGGTGTGTCAGACTGACACACCGCAACAATGATCGCCGCGATACGCGCCCCTGTGGGTGCGCAGCGGCTTAATATCCTGAGGACATCATATGACGCCCAGTCAGGATATTGAAACCACTTTGCTGCCATCATTCTGCTATATGGCGGGCGGCAAGTGGTTCATTTTATAACATCAGCATTGTAAGAACACTAAATGTGTGGTGATCTTCACAAAGTAAGTTTACAAACTTCAAGATCATTCAGATTAATAGGAGTAGGCCAGAAATAATTGAAATACAACATGGAAATGAATATAGGATTGTTGACGATGGATACATTTTAATGCCTTGACTTTTTAAAATAATTTGTTGTAAGCTTGCAGTATAGATCAAAGTTTGTGCAAACTAGTGAAAAGTTTTTTATTTTTTATTTTGTTTTATTACACTTTTTTTATATAGTACATTTCCTAACCTATTTTGACAAGGTTTGGACACCATGGCGTATGGTTATTGAACAGAGTTAAGCAGCGATAATGATTATCATGGCTTATTTCCTCTGTGGAGCAGTTTATGAAACTGTGATGGGAAGCAAAGAGGACATTACCTGCTTAGAAAAAAATGAAAAAAAAAATCTCTCTACTGATTTAGGGATGGAGATGTATTCACAGGTTTCATTTAAAGTCCCACAGAGTTTTCCCCTCCCCTCCCCCTTTTTCACATGACATTCCCTGCTTGTCATCACAGCAGAGTGAAAAGTGGTCGGGCAAGTACACACAAACGACCAGTTTAATAAAGTGCAATAAAAGCACTTGACTGGTCGTTGGTGTAAAATATGTGGGGGGGAGAGCTTTGATAGAAAAATGATCTCCAGACTCCAGTACAATACAAAACATTTTTTATAATATTATTATTATTATACAGGATTTATACAGTGCCAACAGTTTACGTAGCGCTTTACAACTTGAGGGTAGACAGTACAAATACAATACCCTTTAATACAGTAGGAATCAGAGGGCCCTGCTCCTTAGAGCTTACAATCTAAGAGACATATGTACAGTGTATCTTTGTGTATCTATTTATCGCCCTCAAATAGAGTCGGGATCTTCAGGCAAGATTTGACCTCAGAAAGATCTTCCTGGATAAATATATTTTCATAACCATGAATGTTTTGATTAAATAACCGTGCATATTTATTCCTATTGATGGAGAGTAGACCTTTCCTAATATCAGTCTGTCCATCCTACACAACCAGATTGATCAGTTAGTAAGAGGATGATTGGAGTCGGATTGTCAAGAGTCTGTCAAATGTGTGTGATTGTTCTATTATGAACTCTTGTAACCAAAAAAAACTGCTAAGAGGTGTCATCACGTGCCTATAGCTTTCCATACACAGAATGCCAAGCTGTTCTGATTGGAAAAAGCTTTGACACTTCCTGGTAGTGCTGAAACTTGCCCATCCTTACTTAATCCAATTGCCCTGCAGCCCCTCATAGTGATGGGCCAATAGGAATGTAGAGGTGCTGCAGGTAGTCAGATTTGCCCTATCGGAGCGACCCAGCATTTGGGCAGAGCAGGATCACTGGAAGCAGTCACTTTTTAAAAGCAATAGATATGTCCAACAATGGGCTTCCATACAAGTTCATGCTAAAAAATAAAGATGATGGCTCCAAGAAATTTGGACCAGTGTTTAAAAATAGAGAATGTACACAGAAAAGATAATTGTTCAACAAAAATACACGATCTTATCTTTTTGCTAAAAAAAAATGTCCTGAGATAGTTTAGTTATTTTATGATTTAATTCTATGGTTTGCCTAACTCATGGAACCGATCAATAAGTTACAGGAAATGTGAGCGGTTGTTGGTGGGCCTCTGCACTTTGAACTGTATGTGCTCTTGGATCCGCTTTATTGAATAAGCCATATAGTGCTACTTCTATTATTTATTTGAGTTACTTGTGAGTTGTCCCGTATTATTTGGAAAAAAGTTAAGTATATGCAGTTGTAGTTGATTTGTGAGTGTACGGTTTGTCAGTGTTTTAACAACCTTCTGTAACCACAGTTTCCTTCCTTAAGCACACTTTTCATCACTGCCACACACTCTTGCAATATCAACAAACTTGGTCTCAAAAGTTCTGCATTGTCTAATAATCGGACATGGCTTTTAAATACTGTTCCAATGGAAAATGCTTTAATTCTGTTCCTGGGGCACAAAAATGTAACGCACTTTTATTAAAATGTTTAACGTCTGTTGCTGCTAATAAGCTTTTTTTTTTTTTTTTTTTCTTACCATAGTCTTTCCAATACAGCAAATGTGATGATGAAAGATAACGAGTAATCTCTTACCGGTTTACCAACTGGTTTATAGCATTTTTTTAAGCTGGTTACTTATTCCTATTGTTATACTGTTATTTTTCTAGGCCTTGAATTTTCACAGCTGTTGAATGTCAAAAAAATGTGTTAAAAGAGCTATTTTTGGCCATACTTCTCCTATGGATCACAGGAGTGCAGTTCGTTCTGCACTTCTGTGACCCATTTTCAGCTGACAGCATGCTAAAGCAGGCGGTCAGCTGACTTCACTCAGCCAGTCCAGGCTCAGGAAAGATCCCAACATATGGTTGGGCATGCACCCAGATGCCTGGACCCGCACCTGGCCTCTCAGAGATCCGCTGAGAGCATGAGCCAGCCCTTTCCGCCCCCTCCACAGTCTGGTGCTCCAGTGAGCACTGGAGGGGAGAGCTGGAGACCGTCACAGGTCTCTGCTCAGAGTTGAGTGGAGAACGGAGTGGTCAGCAGTTTTCGAACGCTCAGCTCTCACTGCAGAGCCGGTGGGGGGACAGATGCAGCATCGGATTAATGCCACATCCACTTAGGTGAGTAGAATTGTTTTGTTTTGTTTTTTTTAATAAAATCCTGTACTTCTCTTTTAAATAAAATAATAAAAATATCATTTTATGTAGCCACATAGGTCCAAAATACAACCATTCATTAAACTGAAGCCTGCGCTTTTTTTTTTTTTTTTTTTACCTGTTTGTTGAGAAAGTCTGGAGACCCTCTGACCTAAACTAAGGGCCAGTTTACTGCCCTTTTGGGGGCTTTACTTTGGCCTCAGCATGACTGGGAGAAAATAATCCCTCCGGCTTGATGGTCGTTGGGGTTAAAAAAAAAAAAATACACAGAGCCTGTGATCAGTAGGAGGCGGAATAGTGTCCCATCATTGGTATTACTAGGAGGAATCTTGCCTCAATGAGCGTGCTCTCAGCACAGGAACTTTAGCCACCAGGAAGGCATATACACGGCACCTCCCTCTCGGACGCTGCACATTTGCATTATGTGGTTGGCGACAGGTTAAAGGCCCTGCAAGTACAGAAAGATACTCCCTGATCTGACAGAAATGAAATCTTCTAATTTCTTGTGAAATGCCTTTTTAATAAATTACTGGAATTGGTGTTAGCCCTGCCTGTCTGTCAGTAAACTACAGAATCCTGCCCACTATCCTAATCTCAAGAGCAAAGAAACAAATCATTCTGCAGTGCAAGATATGAACTGTGATGACTTCTTGCGATAACGGGAAGTATGCATAGGACAGAATTTTTTACACAATCTGTATAATTTTTTTTTTTTTTCACCGAACAAATAAAACACACTTTCATAGTTGTATTTAATAGGCCAAAAGGGAGAAAATATGAGCAGTTCATTGTTGGGGTTTATTTACAATTTAAAGATCCTAAAATTTACTAAAGGATTTTTAAAAGCTACCCCTTGTCGCATTTGTGTACATTATGCTAGGTGAATTCTCCATCAGAATATATCCAGTGCTTACGTTATGTGTAGCGCTTCCTGCCCACGTCATAGATGTCAGCTTAGAATGAGTGCATGTAACCAGATGTTAAGTCGTTTTCTACAGGAAACTTTATCTTGATTAGATTATTTCTTCACTAGTTTTGTGTGGAGGTAGTAAAATACATAGATGTGAACTTACAGAAGCACACCTGGCCACAGTTTTCTTTTTGTGTGTTCACTTACATAGGTGACTGTTGTTATATTGGAAACAATTGATTTGTAACAGACAGCTGCTATAATAAAATAAATAAAATGCATGCTGCGCCAAAATCAATTTATGCCTGAAGCTCACAAATTTTATTTTATTCAGCGCGCAAGATTTATTTGGGATATTATTGTTCTAAAATATTGTTTTCGATTAAGGCTAGGTTTACACTATTGGGGGTGCAGAAAGATGTGTAAATCACACGCCTTCCCGCATTAAAAACGCACTGCTTTTAAGCAGATGTGTGGATGTGCCACAGATGTGCGGGGGAATGGTTTCTCAGATGCGGAAATGCATGAAGCCAAAGCACCATGTGATTTCTCTGTGGTCATTTTGAAATGTGCAGGGATTTTTTTCTGTGTTCTGCAGCCCATTCAAATGAATAAGCTGCTGGCCCACAGGAAAACGCAGAGATCTGAACCTAGCTTAAAGCTGAACTCTGGAAAGACATTAAATTCTGTATACAGGCAGATACCTTTTGCACAATATTTTCATGTTATGACTTACAGTAATCTAAACACTAATATAAATATATCCCAACAAGGTGTCAGGGCCTGGGTTTGAACCCAGGTCCTCTGCTGTGTCTAGCAGTAACTCTTCTCACTGAGCTATCTGAGATGCTGGACAGCTGTGTGCTTGATCTATTGGACACTCCTGCCTTATGCCTTGACTTCTGCTCCATAGGGAGCCAGTCACATTCTCCTGCTATGCGAATTAGATGCGGGGAAACGCACATCTAATTTGCATAGGTGTGAAGCCGGGCTTAAGGTTTGACCTCCATATTATATGGTTTTGGTAAATCCGAAGACAAAAATCTGCAGAAAATCTAATAGTGTGTATGGGGTCTTAGCCTAGGAGGAGAATCAGTCTACTACTGGGCTATATACTTTTCTACAATCTGCTCTAAAAGATTGCTCTATAGCACTTTCTCGTTGTAGATAAACAAAGAATCCCATAACAGAACTTCTTAATTAATTGCAATTTCCAGTGAACTTCAGAATCCATGTTGGAACAGGACAGTCTTGCACCATCTGTAGAAACAGATCATTGCAATAGTGATCTATTGTTTGCTAGTGACAGTGGTCAATAGATTGCTATCATGCGTGATCTGTTGTGGTGGAAGTGCATCTGATCCTCTCCCTGACCTGATCATTCCCCTTCATGAAGGAAGGAAAAAATATTCAGATATCTAATTACTATCAGATATCTAATTACTATTGGATATATCAGTCTGGATGTCACACCACTTCCTCAAACTCAATCTATCCAAAACCGAACTTATAATTTTTCCTCCCCCCTTATGCCCCTTTCCCTTCCCCTGATCTCTCTGTCAAAATCGATGGCACAACTATAAGCCCATCCCCACATGCCAAGGTTCTAGGTGTAGTCCTGGACTCTGAACTCTCCTTTAAGCACCACGTCCAATCACTGTCCAAATCTTGCCGCCTCAACCTCAGCAACATCTCCAAAATTCGCCCCTTTCTAACCAATGACACAACAAAGCTCTTAATTCACTCGCTGGTCATCTCTCGCCTCGACTACTGCAACTCCCTTCTTATTGGCTTACCTCTATATAGTCTATTACTTCTTCAATCCATCATGAGTGCCGCTGCCAGACTCATCCACCTTACCAATCGCTCTGTGTCTGCTACTCCTCTCTGCCAATCCCTCCACTGGCTTCCGCTCGGCCAAAGAATTAAATTCAAAATGCTAACAACTCTGTACAAAGCCATCCACAATTTTGCCCCCAGCTACATCACTAGCCTAGTCTCTAAATACCAACCTACTCGTTTTCTTCGTTCCTCTCAAGACATCCTGCTCTCTAGCTCCCTTGTCACCTCCTCTTATGTTCGCCTCCAGGACTTTTCCAAAGCCTCTCCAATCCTATGGAATGCCCTACCCCAATTTGTCCGCTTATCTTTATTAGCTTTTAGACGATCTCTGAAAACCCTTCTCTTCAGAGAAGCCTACCTTACCCACACCTAACAACTGTATTTTCATTTTCTCAGCTGATCCCCCACAGTTATTACCTTTTCTTTACACTTGACCCTCCCTTCTAGATCGTAAGCTCTAACGAGCAGGGTCCTCTGATCCCTCTTGTATTGATTTGTATTGTAAGTGTACTGTCTGCCCTCATGTTGTAAAGTGCTGCACAAACTGTTGGCGCTATATAAATCCTGTATAATAATAATATTTTATTGTACTTTAACTTTGTTCAATGATGCATCTTCTTGTTTGATTTGTGGGTCTACAATTGCTGTCATTTAGCCCTAAAGGTTAAAGTGGTTGTATAGTCAAATTTTTTACTTTTACCTACAGGTAAGCCTATAATAAGGCTTACCTGTAGGTAAAAAAATATATCTCCTAAACCTGTACGGTTTAGGAGATATTCCCCTCGCAATGAGCCGCTGACTGCAGCGATGCATGCACACAGGGCCTTCTTGGCTGAAAGCTCGGCAGACACCGGACCTTGCCGGAAATAAGTCTCCCGCGCGCATAAGCGGGAGTGACGACATCGCGGCTCCAGCCAATCACAGCGATCCCCGAAAAGACACGCCGAGGCAACATGTCAGCTACCTCGGCGTGGACCAGGTGAGATACCGACGCCTCGTTCTAAGGTAAGTATTTCATAATGAGCTAGTATGTGGTGCGTACTAGCTCATTATGCCTTTTGCCTTACAGGGGTATAAAAAACAAAAAAAGTGACAGCGGGTTTACTACCGCGTTTAAATACAATGAAATACCTGTTTCAAAAGCCAATCAGCCTAGCCTGTAAGGGCCAATGCCATTACTTCTGTGTTCCCCCTGGGTGCCACAAACGAGGGGCTAGAGCTGCACGATTCTGGACAAAATGAGAATCACAATTTTTTTGCTTAGAATAAAAGGATCACGATTCTTTCACGATTCTCGCAATGTAAAATCTTTCACATTATACACACAAAAAAAGGGCTAACTTTACTGTGTTTTGTTGTTTTGTTTTTTTTTTTTTTTTTAATTCATTAAAGTAATTTTTTCCCAAAAAAATTGCATTTGAAAGACCGTTGCGCAAATGGTGTGACATAAAATATTGCAACAACCACCATTTTATTCTAGGGTGCCTACTAAAAAAAAATATATATATATATCTATATCTAATGTTTGGGGGTTCTAAGTAATTTTCTAGCAAAAAAAAAAAAAATATTTTAACTTGAAACCAACAAATGTCAGAAAAAGGTTTGGTGTTTAAGTGGTTAAACTTTTTTCACTTAGGCCCCTCTCACACCTGACTGCGGTGGGTGCGTCGGCGGTAAAGAGCCGCCATTTTTAGCGGCACTTTACCGTCAATTTCGCTGCGCTATTCGGCTGCTAGCGTGTCACTTTTACCCCCGCTAGTGGCTGAGAAAGAGTTAAAACCACCGCAAAGCGCTGCTGCGGCAGCGCTGCCCCTTCATTTCAATGGGCCGGAGCGGTTTAGGAGCGTGTATTCAACGCTCCTTCATCGCTCCAAAGATGCTGCTTGCAGGAGTTTTTTTTAATGTCCTGCAAGCGCACCGCTCCAGTGTGAAAGCACTCGGGCTTTCACACTGGAGAGACAGAAGCGGCACTTTACAGGCGCTATTTTTAGCGCTGTAGCGCCTGTAAAGCGCCTCAGTGTGAAAGGGGTCTTACACACAAAGTCTATTCCATTGACAAATTGTTACAATGTTTATACTTGAGTTCAACTGATAAAGAATGTTTTGATTCCTGGCAGACTGCCCAGTTTATTTTGACGGCTGTGGCTTCAGAAGAGCAGAGAGAATTCTTTGCATAGAGTCAGGAAACACTTTAGTCAAGATCGCGATAACGATTCTTGACGATTAATCGTGCAGCTCTACAAGGGGCCCAGTTTTTTTCTGGATCAGTGTCATGAGTTGCCATGGTGTGTGCGGATTAGGTGCCAGCACCACATAAATCAATGACACTCTAGGGCCAGGGCTCATGGTGTCCTTCATTGCTGTAGTGATAGCAACTGGCTCATTCATACCATGCAACGCATGACTCTGGTCCACGGCAGGATGCAGAAGATGAAGGGAGTCTGCTTTCTCCAGACCTCCTCCATCTCCCACTTTCTGCCACACTGCTTGGGCCAAAAGGTAGAGCTTTTATGTATGGGAGGGGGGGCTGTGTAACTGGGGGGGGGGGGGCTCTTTTCTATAGAGGGGATTCAGATGTGATGGGGAGCTTCTAATAGAAGTTGTTTTCATCAAGACGGTTGTGTGCATTGTCCCAGGCTCAGATTTCCCATGGAGAAAAGTACCATTTACATTTTCTATATTTAAGACTGGGCTTCCTCCAGATTTTAAAGGGTGCTGCGATTGAAAAGAGGTTGAGAGGCTGCTTTACATCCTTCCCATTTATCTCTCCTGATTGCTGTCCCCCCAGAGACTGTTAATGGGGCTTTGGAAGGGAAAGGCTATGCCAGTGAGGTCAGATTGAAGGATAGGATGATGGGGTGCCTTCAGGTTTCTTCAGAGGTCCCTTGGCAAAATACCTAAAAATTTTCCAAAAATGTAATGCACGCCAGCGGGTGGATTAAGCCTGCCTTTCAGTTACATAAAGCCACAGGTTTTTATTGTGCACCATTACAACCTGCTAGCGGCCAGCATCCTAACAACCACTGATGCCATTGGTTGAAGAGGACATCAGGTGCTTGTACAGCATCCTTGTTTGCCCCTCCCCTCCCCCTCTTCATCAGCACTGGAGTTGCATTAGCCGAGTGAGGGAGAAGAGAAACATTGGCATACTAGTCAGTACCAGTATGCAAAGGTTGTTTGCTTTGGAAGAATAAATCTTCTCTGTTGTTGGGTGTTGTACCATTTGTAGATGTTGCTGCATGTAAAACTTTTTTTAGTTTGGTTTTTACATTTTAAAATGGGGTGCCTCCAGGTTGTGCAGGTTTTTAAAGGGTGCCTTGACCTGAAAAAAGGTTGAGAATCACTACTTAGAGGACAGCTAGAACTCAAGTGTATTCTCTTGGAGAGATGATAAATCAATAAAAGGATACTCGCTAACATTTTAGCTTGTAATTATGTAACTATTTTAATCCCATGATGTTGGCTACAAGTAAACTTCCCTTTATAAATTCATTAATCTTGCAAAACATTTATTATTGCAAAGATGGCTTTTTTTCCTTTCACACTGGAATCTGACTGTAGGGTACACAGGAGGCATTTTATAAAACATATGTTTTTGGTAATTTTACAAGGTTTCAGTGCATTTCCCAAGTTCCTAAAGACCCGAGACTGCCACAATGTCACATTACATTATGTAAAGAATGAAGCTGTGTTCCTACAAGAGCTCCCTGATTGTGGGAATTTTCTCTGTGTGTTGAGCCGCCTTGGGGCATTTAAACGAAACTCCTCCAAGTATTTCCAGATGCTTCTGTACTGTCCTAAATTTTTAGAATTATCATTGCTGCTGCTTTTTTCTTTTTCATCTTTAGCAGAATATATTTTAATCGAGTTTGTAATACCTTTATGACAGAGCTAGACAAATCCTAGGTGTTGGGTTAGCCAGTGAAAGTTCTCCTAATCTCCCAGCTTTCTTAAAATTGACATGTGGCTAGATTGCAGTGATGGGTCCAGGTTCTATCTTACGTTGTCTGCTCTCCTGCTTTATGCGATTACCCTATATATCTTTATAGTTCGCTACATTGTCAAATGCTCATTGCACAGAGGCATGTGACAGTGCGGTACTGATTACTAGTTAAGTGTGCCATCTTGAGGTTGTACTGAATAATGCATTCAATGCTAAATGCAAGCAAAGACATCTTCACTGGACATAATTATGTGGCATTTTAGTAAGTTTAATCATTTATGCTTCAGACTAGCTTTTATAGGCTAACAAAATGACATTAGCAGATTAAAAAACACAATTTAATCTGGTTATGGGTTTATTAAAAAGCAAAATTACCAGCAGAATGGAGCATGCATGCATTGTAATGCCCCGTACACACGGTCGGATTTTCCGACGGAAAATGTGTGATAGGACCTTGTTGTCGGAAATTCCGACTGTGTGTAGGCTCCATCACACATTTTCCATCGGATTTTCCGACACACAAGTTTGAGAGCAGGATATAAAATTTTCCGACAACAAAATCTGTTGTCGGAAATTCCGATCGTGTGTACACAAATCCAACGGACAAAGTGCCACGCGTGCTCAGAATAAATAAAGAGATAAAAGCTATTGGCCACTGCCCCGTTTATAGTCCCGACGCGTTTAGAACGATCGGATTTTCCGACAACTTTGTGTGACCGTGTGTATGCAAGACAAGTTTGAGCCAACAGCCATCAGAAAAAATCCTAGGATTTTGCTGTCGGAACGTCCGAACAAAGTCCGAGTGTGTGTACGGGGCATAACTGTAAATCAGATTTGTTTCTCTGGAGTTCAGTTCTTAAAAATAGAAAACAAAAAATACTTTTTCCATGATTTAAGAATATTTTTCATTTACTAAATTTACAATATGAGTTTGTGAGAAAATATTTAAGTTGCCAATGGCCTCTAGTCTACAATCCACACTAGAACTTGATAAATAGAGTTTACCTGGTGCTTTGGGCAGAGATGTTGCTCTAATAGGTTTAGCAGCTTGGGGGCTGTACACAACAGATATATTTACATGTTAAGGTTGTATTTCTACCTGATCTTAGTACGGTTAGTTATTTGAAATGTGACTGCTTAGAAAGCAGATATAGACAGTGGGATCAAACATAACTGTGTACATGCCAGGGGGTGGGGTGGGGGGTTATTGCAATACATAACCCAAAAATGGCAGAGGGAAAAGCATAGCCACTGTAACAGGGGGAGTGTCTGTTTTATTTCATAACTTACATGTTGGGACCTGCAACATATAGAAAGTGATGGGCGCCCTGCGTTTTGATCAGCAAGGGATCTGTACGCCGATTCCCTGCTGAGCAGATGGCAGGTGACAGGTCCATGTCCACTCAGTTTTTGCAGAGACACGGACAGAGCCTGCTCTGCTCTATGGGCAGCTGGGAGTAAACGGACTCCACTGTCCATTCACACCTGACTCCCCTTTGATCCGATTCGCCTACATGGAGGAGAACTGATCCCCTTCTGTTTGTTTTTAGCAGACCGGATCGTCACTTTACACCCATTGGTCCATAGAGGTGAGTTAACCGTCCAATCATGTCCGCCTGAAAAACTGACAGGCAAACCTGATCGGAACAGACGTATGAAAAAAGCCTAAATATCTATGTATTTTACAGTCGGAACAGTGAACCTGGCTACTTCCCATTATTTCACCTAAAGTGCCCAAACACTGCCTTCCGTCATGCCTATGGCAAGATCTGCTAGATTAGAGCTGTACTTAGAGCGTGAACTGTAGAACTGGTAAATATAATCTTAGTGTGTGGGTTGTCTGATTTAGATTTAGATTGGCCTCATATACTGGTCAAGTTCAGCCATGATCTAAAACACCAAAATAAATAATTAGCGTGTGTAGGAGCACATTGCATCAGCTCGAGGTCTTGTGCTTTACAATCAGTTGTGGCGAGTTTCATATACAGGAACCATTTTGCAACAACCAGCCCAGATGACTTGGCTTCCCTACAGCATAAAACCACACATGCAGTTCAAGACTTCTTATTACTGCTTCATATTTTGTCATTTGTTTTCTTTGCCACTAGACAGTGATACAAGGTTGAAATACATACTTTAGATCTAAATGAACTGTGAAATGCCCACTTGTAGATAAGTATATTTTCCATCTGCAGTACTAAGGCCTCATGCCCAAGGATGTTTTTACAGCTGCTTTTATGAGTGTTTTTTGCAGCTTAAAACGCCTCTCCGTGTTAGCCTATGCCCTCATACCCACCATGGTGTGTGGCATAGGCGTTTTTAAGCTCCAAAAAAACCCAGGACCAGTGTGTTCTGAGGCTCCAGCGCTAGAGCTGTAAAAACGCCAGACGCCGGTAAAAGGTGTTAAACACGATTTAACAAGGCTTAACGCTGTATACACAGCGTTCTGCCTCGTCCAGCGTTTCTCTGTCTCTATTCAAAATAAATGGTTCCCTATGGGAGCCCATTGATTTGAATAGAAGTTGCACCAGAAGTCGAATCCAGATGATCCGACTTGCGGTACGACTTGTGTGCTGATATTCTTAAACGGGAACCCCCGCCAAAATTTTGCATGAGGTTCCCCCAAGATCCATATTGGATCCTTATCCGAGCACGTAGCCTGGCAGGTCAGGAGGGGGGGGGGGGCGAGCGAGCACCCCCCTCCTGGACCATACCAGGCCGTAAACACAGGTAGAATGTCAAATGGTTTCTGTAGAACCGGCTGATACCGTCCGATATTTGGCCCGTGTTTGTACAAGGCTTTTAGGATATTTATTAAAGGAAAAAAGTGATCTGTGTTAGAGAAGGAACAATCCAATCCACAAATTATCTAAAGAGTGGGGTGTATGTCTTCCCAACATTTATGCAATTGGAGAAGGCAGTTGTAATGTTCTGAAGTGCTAATGTAGTCTTATAGGGAGCAGGTGCTGGGGGGAAAAAAAGAAAAACTTCATTACATTACTTAATGTGGTTTCCGTTTTCATTAATAGTTGGTGATGGAAGTGGATTTTGACTTTGGTAACCTAGAAATTGATAGGAATTTTTTTGCTGGTGGGTTTGAACAGTGGCCAAATCGATTAGAAGCAAAGTGGTACAAAGGGTAATATCATAGTAGAACTAAAACTTGTGCTCCTGTACCGGTAATCGGAAGGACCCATACCAAGCAAATCTTCCAGCAGTCCATTATTGGCCATAAAAGCTTATTGTTAAAAAACTGCCCATGTAACTCAGTGTTTCATATAGGCTGCATTCCAATCATATGCAGCAAATAAATAAGAATAGTGTTTACAGCAGTGTGCAAGTGAGTTGGATGCCTTGAATATATGGGATTGTTTTTACAGCTGCAGGTCTCTTCTGCCTGCTGAAGGTATTAGAGCAGGGAGATGCTTCTCTACAATGAAGGTGATTGATAGGGGGGTAGGAGATGCAGCTCTGGTTCAGTTATGTGCAGTTGGCAGGCACAATTGTGAGCTCTGCCACGGCTCTAGGCAGTGACACGTGGTTGGAGGATACAATCATTTGTGCGGGCCCCAACTCTAGAGAGACACTGGCTAGGATGGTCATTTGCATGCAGGACCCTTATACTTCCATGAAGGTAGTGTGTGGTTAGGGCCTGATTTTGATGGTTGTTACCAGTGAATCGGAACTTCAGAAGGTGGTGAACAGTGAATAAAGTTTCCTAAAATGCAATATTTCAGAAATAAAATATTGGTTAGTAAATGTACATGAAATATTTCCTATTATGTGACTGCCTTTGCAGCCCATCCTTGGACTTGAGATCGACAAGTCTGCTTTAGCGATTCTGGCTAAAATGAGAATCACAATTTTTTTGCTTAGAAGATAGATCACGATTCTCACAGCAAAACATCTTTCACATTAAACAAAATAATTGGGCTAACTTTACTGTTTTGTTTTTTGTTTTGTTCATTGAAGTGTATTTTTCCCAAAAATTGCGTTTGAAAGACCACTGCGCAAATACAGTGTGACATAAAATATTGCAACAATCGCCATTTTATTCCCTAGGGTCTCTGCTAAAAAAAATATATATATATATATATATAATGTTTGAGGGTACCAAGTAATTTTATAGCAAAAAAAATCTGATTTTAACTGTAAGAAACAAGTAAAAAAGGTTTAGACTTTAAGTGGTTAAACTTCCTGCATATTCACACAGAAGTTTTATCCCTTTGATCTAAGCCGGAAGAGTTACAATGTTAAAATCTTGGCAGACTGCCAGAGTAAGCAGAGAACGCTCTATACTTGTTACATGAAAGAATGGAGACACTCCGCAATATAGATCGTCGGGAGGGGGGGGGGTGTGAATCGAGATCGCAATCTTTTAACGATTAATTGTGCAGCTCTAGTCTGCTCTAACATTTCTGACCCAGTATGTTACCTGCATGTGACTTGGTAGTGAAAATAATGGATTCAGATCTTTGGTGATACAGACAGCAGTACCTACATTCTGTTAACTTATTAAAGCGAAGTTCCACACAAAAATGGAACTTCCGCTTTTCGGAACCCTCCCCCCCTCCGGTGTCACATTTGGCACCTTTCAGGGGGGAGGGGGGTGCAGATACCTGTCTAAGACAGGTATTTGCATCCACTTCCGGCATAGACTCCCATGGGAGTCTATGCCTCTTCCTGTCCCTCCACGCTGTCTCCTGGGAAACACACAGGTCCCAGGAGATAGCGGGGACCAGTTACGATGCGCAGTGCGACTCACGCATGCGCAGTAGGGAACCGGGAAGTGAAGCCGCAACGCTTCACTTCCTGATTCCCTCACCTAGGATGGCGGCGGCAGCTGCCGAGAATCGAGCGGGTTATCGGCGTCGGCTGCCGACATCGCTGGACCCTGGGACAGGTAAGTGGCCATTTATTAAAAGCCAGCAGCTGCAGTATTTGTAGCTGCTGGCTTTTAAAGTGGTGTTCCGGCCGAAATTATACTTTTTAAATAAAAATACCCCTATAATACACAATATTAATGTATTCTAGTAAAGTTAGTCTGTAAACTATGCTCAGTGCAGCACAAGCAGTGTAATAGGTTTCAGGTCAGGTTTCCATAGCAACGGCAGTGTCAGAGGAAGTTGCCTCCCCTTTCCAGAAGGCATTGCAAACAGGAAATGATGCGATGGGCCGCTATTCACACAAATAGAGCTTTCTTTTGGTGGTATTTAATCACCGCTGGGTTCTTTATTTTTTGCGCTATAAAAGAAAAAAGACCGAAAATTCTGTAAAAAAATGCATTTTTCTTTGTTTCTGTTATAAAATTTTGCAAATTAGTAATTTTTTCTTCATATATTTTGGCCAAAATTTATACCGCTACATATCTTTGGTAAAAATAACCCAAATTAGTAAATATTATTTGGTCTTTGTGAAAGTTATAGAGTCCACACGCTATGGTGCCAATCTCTGAAAATTGATCACACCTGAAGTACTGACGGCCTATGGTGCCAATCTCTGAAAATTGATCACACCTGAAGTACTGACGGCCTATCTCATTTCTTGAGACCCTAACATGCCAGAAAAGTACAAATACCCCCCAAATGACCCCTTTTTGGAAAGAATCCATTCCAAGGTATTTAGAAAGATGCATGATGAGTTTTTTGAAGTTGTCATTTTTTCCCACAATTCTTTGCAAAATCAAGATTTTTTTTTTTTCTTTTTTTTTTTTTCACAAAATTGTCATATTAGCAGGTTATTTCTCACACACAGCATATGCATACCACAAATTACACCCCAAAACACATTCTGCTATTACTCCCGAGTACGGCGATACCACATGTGTGAGACTTTTACACAGCGTGACCACATACAGAGACCCTACATGCACGGAACACCATCAGGCGTTCTGGAGCACCCAGGCCAATTCTGACATTTCTCTCCTACATGTAAAAATCATAATTTATTTGCTAGAAAATTACATAGAAACCCAAAACATTATATATATTTTTTTAGCAAAGACCCTAGAGAATACAATGGCGGTCGTTGCAACTTTTTATCTCGCACTGTATTTGCGCAGAAATTTTTCGAACACGTTTTGTTTGAAAAAAAACAGTTTTGTGCTTTCAAAAAAAACAAAACAGTAAAGTTAGCCCAATGTTTTTACATAATGTGAATAATGAAGTTATGCCGAGTAAATAGATACCTAACATGTCACCCTTCAAAATTGCACACGCTCGTGGAATGGCGCCAAACTTCGCTACTTAAAAATCCCCATAGGAGACGCTTTAAAAAATTTTACTGGTTACATGTTGTGAGTTACAGAGGAGGTCTAGGGCCAAAATTATTGCTCTCGCTCTACCGATCGCAGCGATACCTCACATGTGTGGTTTGAACACCATTTTCATATGTGGGCGCAACTTACGTATGCGTTCGCTTCTGACTGCGAGCACACGGGGACACGGGGAATTTTTTTTTTTATTTTTTTTTTTTATTGTTCATTTTACTTTATTTATTTTAGTTTGAGGCTTTTTTCCAAAAAATAATTTTTTTGATCACTTTTATTTCTATTACAAGGAATGTAAACATCCCCTGTAATAGGAATATGGCATGACAGGTCCTCTTTACAGTGAGATATGGGGTCAATAAGACCCCACATCTCACCTCTAGGCTGGGAAGCCTGAAATAAAAAAAAAAAAAATGATCCTGGCTTCGATTGTAGCGGTGAGTCGGTAGAAGCACCTGAGGGCGGCGAGAGGGGGGGGGCCTCCCGTAAGAATGATCAAGCAGTGGAACAGCCGCTATGATCGTTCTTATGGTGTAGGGAATCGCCGGCTGAAAAAGATGATATCTGAATGATGCCTGTAGCTGCACCCATCATTCAGATATCCCCGCACAAAGTCAAGGACGTCGTATGACGACATACCAAAAATGACCCCCCAAAATAGATTCTCCTGCTCCTCCTGAGTACGGCGATACCACATGTGTGAGACTTCCACAGCCTGGCCACATACAGAGGCCGAGTACAGCCGAGTATGGCTCAGCATGGCGGGGCATGGCGGAGTATGGCGGAGAATGGCGGAGCATGTCGGGGCATGGAGGAGTATGGTACAGGGTTGCACAGAATCATTGCAGAGTATTGCACAGGGTTGCAGAGTATTGCACAGGGTTGCAGAGTATTGCACAGGGTTGCAGAGTATTGCACAGGGTTGCAGAGTATTGCACAGGGTTGCAGAGTATTGCACAGGGTTGCAGAGTATTGCACAGGGTTGCACAGGGTCATTGCAGCATTGCAGAGCATAGGGGGGGGGGGATGTGACTGTACATGTCACTGAGCTGCGCAGTGGGCACTACACATCCAGCCCACAGCGCGGCTCACATCCGATCTCTCCCCCTCTGTACCGATCGGTACAGAGAGGGGAGGGGAGAACCGGCGTCATGACATGACGCCGGTTTGTTTACATGTGATCGCTCCGTCGTTTGACGGAGCGATCACATGGTAAACGGCCGCGATCAGCGGCCGTTTACCGTGATCCGTGATGCGCCGGGTCCTCTGGGCCCGGCGGTCACGGATGTTCCCGTGTGCGCGCCCCAGGGGGCGCGCGGGAGCAGTTTTCTGGATTCACGTCATATGACGTGATCCCAGAGTTATCCAGCCGCCCTGCAGCCGTCATTTGGCTATAGGGCGGTTGGCAAGTGGTTAATATTTAAGATATAGTTTATTTTTTTTTTTAATCTAAATTCTACATACAAGTGAACTGATTGGAGGTTTGTTTTGTTTAATAAATGTTTAAATGTAAAAAATTACTTGTATCACTTATTACTTAAGGTTGCTTTCACACTGGAGCGGGCATGCGTTGACGGTAAAATGCTGTTAGTTTTAGCGGCGCTTTACTGTCATTTTAGCGGCGCTATTCGGCAGCTAGCAGGGCGCTTATAACCCAGCTAGCGGCCGAGGAAGGGGTTAAATGTGCCCATGAAGCGCTGCTGCCGAAACGCTTTGCAGGTGCTTTGGCAGCGGTGCGCATTCATTTCAATGGGCAGGAGTGGTGGTATACACCGCTCCAAAGATACTGCTTGCAGGACTTTTTTTTTAACATCCTGCAATCGCATCGCCTCAGTGTGAAAGCACTCGGCTTTCACACTGAGACTGTAGGGGAGCCGTTTTACAGGCACTTTACAGGCGCTATTCTTAGCCCAAAAGCGCCTGAAAAACGCCCCAGTGTGAAAGGGGTCTAACTGTTAGATTTTATGAGATGAAGGGCAAAAAGAAAAAAAATCGGCCTAATATATCGGCCCCAAAAAATCGTCATCATATATCGGCCATCGTCCACCGCGATTTCTAAATATCGGCATTGGCATCGGCCAGAGAAAAACCCATATCGGTCGACCTCTAAGTAAGGCTGCACATGCTCAGTTTGGTGTGTATTGCTAGAGAGTTTTTCTTGGAAGAGTGCAATCCGCACAGGGCCAATCAGCACTGTGCAGACAGAGGATGAGGGGCCAATGAAAACTCCTACAAGCTTTACTAGGAACTGATAGAAGTCACAAGGCTGCTATATACTGCTGCTGATAAAAGGTATTTAGACATTTTAGATTTACTAAAATAATTTTATTTCCATGTTCTGTGTACTTTGAGAGACCAGATAATGAATGCCGGTTCTGGGTTTAGTAACACTTTAGAAGACAGATATTTATTTAGTGAGTGTGTTTGTGTTTTTTTTTTTTTTCTTCTTCTTTTTGTGTAAGATTGATGAAGCTTGTCCTTTTTTTCTTAAAGGAGAAGTCCAGCCTAAGCTTGTTTGGCTGGGCTTCTCCTCCGGGTCACAGGAGTGGAATTCGTTTTGCACTCCTGTGACCCGTTTTCAGCAGAGAGAGGTCTGAAGTCACAAAAATCAGTCCAGGAACCGCATCATCGTGACAAAGCCTGGATCCCCCAGCTGCCTGGACTGATACCCATCTCAGCCTCTCATTGGACCGATGCTGCATCCACCTAGGTAAGTATGAAACGTACTTCCCTTTTAATCTTAATTGTGTTTATGTCAACTTAAGAAGGAATGTCCAACACAGCAGATCTATTCACCGTTGTGGCCACAGAAAAAAAAAAAATTGTTTGTATTTTTAACATGACTTTTAGTCGTTTCAGTCTCCTATTGTCTATAGAAAAGTTCAATGGAGGTTTTATTTTTGTTTCTTTTTGCCAACTTATTAATGAAAGACCTTTTTTGAAGTAGAACTTTGTAACTGTTGGTCTGTTATTTTCCAAACACAAAGTACCTTGATGCAAGCTTTTAATTTTGTTACTTTTTAACTAGTTCTTGTATTGTGCATCACTCATTAAACTATGTTTAGCATTTACAATCGTTCTCTTTATTATCAATTTCAGAGAAGTGTAGAAAGGTCAGGTAAAATCTTACTGGCAAGAAGTATTCTTTATTCTGGCAGATAAGATCAGGGATCCTCCTGCTTTTTTCTTGTATTTTTTTTTTAGATCCTTAGAAAATGTTTTATTAAAACTGGAACAGAAAATAATAGAGCAAAAATAAGATGTTGTCCTCTTACATAAAATGAGGGGGGTTGTAAACAAATCCCTTTTTTATTTAAATTATTTTTTTTCTTAATTCTTACACATTTCACTTCTTGCATCTTCGCCTGTGTGGGGATGATCTTCCCATATGCAGGTCTGTAGGAACTGGCAGAGAATAACCGTGTGTTTTGCACATTAAAAAAAAAGATCCCATGAAACCCCCACAAATAGAAAGGAAGCTGCCGGTCTCTGTCAGTCTATGGGACCGGACAAAGACACTAGCTATGAGTCGCTGTCAGGTCTCATAGACCTGGGCATTTCTGCACATGCATTCCATATCAGTCCAGAATGGCAGTATGGGGGCTGAAAGAACGATGGTGGATTTATGAGCGTATTTTTTTATTTATAGTACATAGAGCAACAATTCACATGAGATAGAAATAAGGTTTTAGGTAGGTTGGTGAAGTTGCACTTTAAAGCGGAGGTTTGCTGAAAAAAAAATATTAAAAGCCAGCAGCTACAAATACTGCAGCTGCTGACTTTTAATATACGGTCACTTACCTGTCCAGGGAGCCCGCAGTGTCGGCAGCCGAAGCCGATCCCTCCTTCGGCTCTCGGCTGCTGCCGCCACCATCCTCGGTAAGGGAATAAGGAAGTGAAGCTGTGCGGCTTCATTTCCCGGTTCCCTACAGCGCATGCGCGAGTCGCGCTGCGTGTCCTCTCAGGTCCCTGCAGCGGGGGAGGACGGGGTAGGCGGCGGGAGTGGCATAGGTCACCGCAATCACCGCGGTGATCTATGCCAGGAAGTGGGAGCAAATACCTGTATTAGACAGGTATCTGCTCCCTCCTCCCCCCTGAAAGATGCCAAATGTGACACCGGAGGGGAGGGTCCAAAAAGTGGAAGTTCCATTTTTGGGTGGAACTCCACTTTAAGTTGTATTTCCTGGCAGAAGCTAACATGGAGTCATGAAAACAAATAGTACCAGTCTGATGGGGAAATGGAGAATCTGTAGAGCTGATAATAGTAAAGACTGGCAGAAATCTTTGCTTGCATTCCGATAAATTGTCCCTGGATAGCAGTAGAACTTGAAGTGGAACAGACATCTTACAGTTAAATTAAAACAAAGGTGGTGATCAACTTGAAAATAATAGAGGGCTCAAGTGTTGCCCTCAACACTTCCAGAAGGCCTCCCAAATATTCCGTTCCTACTGCATTTTTTTTTTTTGCAGTTGGAGGCTCCCTGCACACTAGCTTAAAAATGCTACCAGCAGCTTTCAAGAATTTTTTTCTGCTCCTAGAAGCAAATAGAATAACACTATGGGGTTGATTTACTAAAGCTGGAGAGTGCAAAAATTGGTGCAACTCTGCATAGAAACCAATCGGCTTCCAGGTTTATTGTCAAAGCTTAATTGAACAAACTGAAGTTAGAAGCTTATTGGCTACCATGCACAGCTGCACCAGTTTTAGTAAATCCCCCCCCCCCCCCCATGTGTCCATGCACATTTTTTAGTCTAGAGGTGTTTTTTAAGCTTCAGCGTTTAGAAGCAGGAAAAACCAAAATGTTTTTCTTGCGGTTTTTGGGAGCTATTTGCCGGCAGTTTTTTTTTTTGTCTACATTCAGCTGTCAGCAGGGAATCCCGCTGGCAGCTGATGAGTCATCAGTTGTTAAGGGCGCGGGACCACTCCTTTTTTTTTTTTATTTTAAAGTGGTTGTAAAGTCCGGATAATAACTGCCATGCCCTTTTTGTTTTATCAAGAGCTAAAGTACGGTGTGTCTGTTTTTTGTTTTTTGTTTTTAAATTCTAATCCTAAATACCTTCTTACATCACCGATGTGCGGTCATGTGACCTTCCGCTGCTCTCCTTCCCTGATCTAAGGAATGCGGCGGAAGGGACTGAGATAGCCCTCTAACAGCAGACAGCCAGCAGAGGAAGGTCATGTGACCGCACAGCGGTGCTGTGAGAGAAGGTATTTAGGAATAGAATAAAAAAAAAAAAAAAGAAACAGACCCAGTACTTTAAATCTTGATAAAACAGAGGGGATGGCAGTTATTTATAAATGGTATTTTCAAGCCAAAGGGAAGAGCAGCAGGAGGGGAGGGGTGGGGAGGAGATTGGCTCTCACACACAGGCTTGGGAACTGACAGGCAGGGGTATAGGGAGAGACTCGGAGCAAACAGTGGGATGATGGAGGCACGTAAACTGACCATGGATCAGCAGGACACAGGAATAGGCAGGATCAACAAAGTATTTTATATCCTAGAGAGGGAAAAGTTACACTTCACAAGCACTGCTGTTTAACATGCTTTAAAGGAATATGATCCTTTTTTTTTGCCAGCGTTTTTACTTCATTTTTTTTTTTTTCAGCTTTTGGTGTGCATGGAGCCTGTAATGGCAATAATAAGCCCTAATAATGGTATCAGTGGACAAAATAACTGGTGTCCATTAACGAAATAATAAACTGTTAAAGCACGCACACGCGCACACACACGCGCGCACACACACACACACACACACACACACACACACACACACACACACACACACACACACACACACACACACACACACACACACACACACACACACACGGTCGTCAGTGAATCGTAACCACCCCCTTCCCCTGCATTGGTGTTCATGGCAGTGAAAATTAACCCCTCCAACTCTTCCCCCCCTTCTGGCATTGGATATAGCAGTGAAAGTTAATCGCCCCTCCCCCTTTCCCAGTCATTAGATATGGTAGTTTCACAGGTTTTCATTTTCAGGTTAGGAGAATTTTCAGCAAGTAAATAAACCTGTTAGTATCTTTTATAACTACCTGTGAGCTAAAAGGAAAGCACAAACATCATCTTCCTTCTATAAACTACTAATCTCCCTACCCCCAGTAATGGAGATGAAGAGCAGAAGACCTGTTTGAAGTCCAGCATGGCTAATAACCATGGCTCATTCCACAGATATGGTGTATCAAATAAACAAACATAGGCACCTTTTAGAACAGAAAGTGTTATTCGCAGGGTTACAAACTGAAAATAAAGGAAAGTAGCCTGAAAAAAGAAAACTAATGGTCACCTCATTTAAAACATATCTATGGTCAAAATGAAAAATCCTATATTCATTTCTACATTGTACCATATTTCAATTATTTCTAGCCTACTCCTATTAATCTGAACAGTTTTGGAGTTTATAAACTTGGAGATGATCCTATACATTTGCTTCCTTAAATTCTATGACACTTATTCACTTTGCCCTGTGAGTAGGAACCGCTGTGTCACACATTTCGCAGAGCCTGTCAAAAGTAAACAGCAGAGGAGATGCTGCAAAGGATGCAGGGAAGGCAGAAATTACAACATGAAAGGAGATTTATTAAGTAAGCTGATATTTGATTGCCAAAAATAACTATTGTTTATATTGTTAATAAAATTAGGGCTGCAACTAACGATTGTTTTCATAATCGATTAGTTGGCCGATTATTGTTTCGATTAATCGATTAATCTGTTAATAACCTTAAAAAAAGTGTGGTGTATAATTTTAGTTAATATGTAAAGTTTAAAGAAAGGCTCTTTATTCCTAAATCTCTCTATGCAGTGGTAAATATAAAAAAAACAACTATATGGTTAGAGAGCAAAATCTCTAATCCACTTTGAGACTAATAGAAGAGATATACTATTAAAAGTGATATACTGTATATACTATCAGAGGAGATATACTTTAAACAGTATACTATTCGAGGAGATATACTGTGTATACTATTAGAGGAGATATACTGTATATACTACTAGAGGTTGAATCTGGTAAATATCATCGGACTCAAAGATCTTTTTTTGAAAGAAAAAAAAGTTAAAAACTGTTTTGCAGATTTTCAAACAGAACTGTAATATATTATATGCTGGCCATACAAAAACAATTTCTTCCTTAAAAAAAATGTAATTTTAGGAACGTTCGTTTGATTTTCAAATCGTTAGTGGGGTCAAATTGACGTTCATTTTCAACCACAGTGATGAGAAAATTTCGAAATAATAGAAATCTTCTTGGTCAAAGGAATTTTGAGACAGTGTATATGGTTTTCGTTCAGAAATTACATTAATTTTAAAACAGAATGTTAAAAGCAAGTGAAAATTTCAAACATTCTTTCATTCAGTGAATGTACAAAGATTTTTCATATGAATATTATCGTCTGAAAATTAATCTGTGTGGCCAGCATAAGTTTCGGTATACACCTATGCAGTTTGCTTTTGATCTGTTTCTACACTGCTTTTTGCTGTGCATTAAGTACAGTATAGCGTGCCCCAATAGCAAGGTAAAGAGAACTTCTGCCTTTAGAACCACTCACTTCCTGCCCAGGACTACATGTCCCATGAGGCATTGCTCCTCACACATTCACAAGTTCTCAGGCACTTACTGACATGTATGGAAGGTGTACTGAGCTGTATGTGTGCTGCACTGTATTTCCTGATATGTAAACAAATAATGCATTCTGTATGCAGGCCAACTAATCGGCTGGCCGATTAATCGATTATGAAAATAATCGATTAGTTGTTTCAGCCCTAAATAAAATGCTGATGTTCTAAAATGATAGTGTTTGCTGTGACCATAGAACTCAATATATATAACCTTTTTGTTTTTGGATATGCTTTATATATGCTTTTAGCTTGTTTCTCTTAAACTTGACTTGCTTTGAAATTTCAAGCTATTACAAACTAAGCTTAAAGCGGATTTCCACCCACAAATGCAACTTCCACTTTAAGTACTTGCGACTCCCTGACATGCCACATTTGGCATGTCATTTTTTTGGTGGGGCGCCCACACTTGCAATGCCAGCGCGGCAGAGAGAAAGGGGAGAGAAGCGAGACTTCGGGTGGCCGCATCACTGGACGGTTGGACAGGTGAGTGTCTGTTTATTAAAAGTCAGCAGCTACACTTTTTGTAGCTGCTGACTTTTAAATGGGTGGAACTCCGCTTTAAAACTGCTAACTAACTACTGTGTAAAGGAAAGATGCACATAACTTGCTATTCTCAGGGTGCTTCGGTCCCATTATGCAATCGGCTCCCAGCAGCCAGCTTCACGGGAGAGGAGGGACAGCTGACAACGAATGCCCCATAGTAAGCTTATGAGTGACGTCCCCACCCAGGAATTCCTTCTGTTGTCAGCAAGCGCCTTTCCCCCCTGAAGTCAGCCGCTGGGGAGATCATGTGACCAGACTGGAGCACCCAGAGAAATAGGCAAGTACAGTATAATACATCAAACCTGCAGGTAAGTATACGTCTAATTTTTTTCTTTACGGATAACTTTTACACCCGCTAATAGCAGATGAATAGGGGGAGAGGGTCTGTACAGTATATGCAAGGCACACTTTTAAAGCTGAACTTTAAGGAAATCAGCTACTTTTTACAATGTGCTGGATTACTAGAGGTCAAGCAGAATTGCATGCAAAACTTTTTTCATTTTGGATAGATTAAGGGAGGGTTATAACCCTTGTCAGTTTTTTTTTTTTGCCCTGTGTCCCATTGGGGAGATTTCCCCAATGACCAGACAGCACACTTTCTGTCTCAAAGCCAAAACAGGAAGTGAGAGGAAATCCCTGCAACTTAAAGGGGTTGTGAACCCTTGAGGTTTTTCATCTTAATGCATTCTCTATGCATTAGGGTGAAAAACCTTCTGTAGTGCAGCAGCCCCCCAGAGCCCCCATTTTACTTACCTGAACCCGATCGTTCAGGCGACAGGGATGAGCACAGCAGCTCCAGCCGATGTCCCGGATCCTCATTGGATAGATTCATAGCAGCAGGAGCCAATGGAGGCCTGCATGAGTGTTCCCTTGGAAAGCGGCTCTCCGTGGGGGCACCTGAGAAGAGGAGGAGCCAGGAGCGCTGTGGGGGGACCCCAGAAGAGGAGGATCAGGGCCGCTCTGTGCAAAACCCTTGCAAACTGGTTAGATTACTTAAACCAAACTGATTTGCATGTGTGTATAAAAATAACTGATTAATGTTACTTGTAACAGGTGATGCTGGTATTGAAAATAGACTGTGTACATTTTCCTTTAAAAGGAATTCCAGTGTTGTGCTATTTTTGAAATAGCAGGACAGGAGAGAACAAGGTCAGAAGGTTGCTACAAATGGGGATGACGGCCCTAATGGAATATTTAGAAGAACGTCTGTTTGTTTTCCAAACACAAAGGGTCAGAACATATTTACCAGTAAACAGAGAAGAACCAAAAAGGTCATAAAAATTTGTGGTCACACAAAGCTCTTAATCCCAGTGTTTTTATTACAGGCACAACATGTTTTTTTGTTTCTGGTCATTTAAATTATCATAAGGAGTCGGATTACTAACAACAGTATTATCATTTTTTAGACTACTTTAACACTGAGGCAGTTTTCAGGTGTTTTAGCGCTAAAAATAGCGCCTGTAAAGCACCTGAAAACTGCCTCTCATGCCTCCCAAGTGTGAAAGTCCAAGCGCACCGCTTGCGGGACAGGAAAAAAAAGTCCTGCAAGCAGCATCTTTGGGGCGGTGGGAATGAATGGGCAGCGCTTGAAAAGCGATTTGGAAGTGCTGCAACACGGGCGCTTTTAACCCCTTCTTGGGGGGTAAAAACGTGCTGCTTAAACAGCGGTAAAGCGGCGCTTTACTGCTACCCCACCGCTACAGTGTGAAAGCAGCCTTACTGTAAAGTGGCACCACTGTTTGTAGGCTGGAGCAAATCTTTTTTTAGTCTTTGATAGAGACGTAGGGTTTGAACCTCTGTTACATTGTCATTGCTCGCTGTGTCCCCTTGTTGAGATCTTTGTTCTGGTAATTATCTTTCCAACAGGGACAGTGATAAAATCTTGAGCTTCATGTAATTTAAAAAGTGCTTGCTGTTTCTATTCATTTTTAGACTAGGTTCACATGCCATGTAGGAACGCACGCAAAATCATGTGCATTTCCACAACAGGCAAAGAAAGCGCACCCCCTTTTGCAGGAGCGTGGTGATGCCATTAATTAATAGCCAATGGCCTTTGGCCAGTGCCATTGTTTTTAATGGCACCCAATGTGCCTTGCTAATGTGTGTGGATATGCAGTCCAAAACGCATAGCAACAAAGTACCATATATTTTGGAATTGTGTTTCATTGGTGTTTTTTTTGCACGTAGGGCAGCCTTTTGATATGAACGCAAAGCCCAAAAACTAGTGCGCACTGTTGCACCTGCATAGGTGTGAACAGAGCCTGGGTGCATGGATCGAGATCCATCTAGTTCAGCAGGGATCAGTTGAGATTTGATCCATCTATGGGCAGGTTGATTGTACCCAAGATAATTGGTGGTGGAAGGAAAGTAAATGTAATAATCTTTGGGCTGCTTTAAGCCCAGTACACACGGGCTGATTATCGGGCAGTATTGGCCAGTTCAAAAGAAACCAGCTAACATTCAGTCTGTGTGTATGGCCAGGGCCGCTGATGGAAATCATGGGGCCTGTCACGATTATGCTGGTCTACGGTGACTAGCTAACCGTGACGTGCATTCCGTGACCGGGGTATATGAGGAACTAAGGGAATAAGGGGGGAACTTATACTGAGCATGTAAGACTGGCTGTAGTACTTTCACAGCCTGCACTACCTTTGGCCACCACTAGAGGGAGACTCCAATCCAGCTAGCTGACCACACACAGGCAGATAACGAATCTTGCATACAATCTGGTGCACTCTAATGCCCCGTACACACGGTCGGACTTTGTTCGGACATTCCGACAACAAAATCCTAGGATTTTTTCTACGGATGTTGGCTCAAACTTGTCTTGCATACACACGGTCACACAAAGTTGTCGGAAAATCCGATCGTTCTAAACGCGGTGACGTAAAACACGTACGTCAGGACTATAAACGGGGCAGTGGCCAATAGCTTTCATCTCTTGATTTATTCTGAGCATGCGTGGCACTTTGTCCGTTGGATTTGTGTACACACGATCGGAATTTCCGACCAACGGATTTTGTTGTCGGAAAATTTTATCTCCTGCTCTCCAACTTTGTGTGTCGGAAAATCCGATGGAAAATGTCCGATGGAGCCCACACACGGTCGGAATTTCCGACAACACGCTCCGATCGGACATTTTCCATCGGAAAATCCGACCGTGTGTACAGGGCATAAGTGTTAAGCGCTAACCTGCCATCACCCAACAGTTTGTCCGCAGACTGGTCTGCTGAGCCACTACACACACAGATCTCCATCTGGAAGATCTGTTAGCTTACAATCTGCATGTAATCTGCCAACATGCAGTGCAATTGCATACCGATTGGCACATAACTTAGACCAAGTACTTAGGCACTAAAATACAACCTCTCCAGAGATATGAGTCCTAGCTTAGTACACAGAAGTCACTTATTAATTTTATCATTTAATATCCCGAAAGTGGGCAGTGCATAAAAGATATACAAAGAAAAAGGATTTACCAAAAAAGATACAAAAAATACAGAAAGACACACAATTGGCAATTTGCTATGAAAATAAAAAGGGATTAAAACAGAAATAAACTTTACCAAAGTCTATCCTTTTTGTAGAAGCATACTGGAACATGTGGGAACTCCCCAGTTTCGAACTGGCTTTGTGGAAGAACGATGTCCATATCTCAGGCTACCCAATTTATTGAAATATGGATGTGGGTTGGATTTTAGCCCTTGGCCAATCAACCCTGGGGGTGTTCCTGTCTCAGCCCAGCGCATCAGTCTGATCGCGACAGTACCAATTACTGCCTGCCTGCCGCAATCAGGCTCCATATAACGATTTTGTGTGGTTCTCTAGGATTCCACACGTGCTAAAAATTGAGTTACATGTACACATAACCCATCACATGTACGATCAAAAGAAATTATTTCATCTCTCTGCCGCTAATATTTTAGGTTTTATGAGAGATAAAATAGGTTCCTTAGATCTTTTGATATTATTCAAAGTTTGCAGACCGGCCGGGGCCCTGCGACTGCCCCTTGCGGACCTGTGTAGCCAAGATGACTAGCAGTTTTCTTTGAAGCCTCAGGAAGGTGGCAATCTATGTTTACTCTAATGGGAACTTTTATTGGCATCTAGGGGTCACTTCGTTCCTAGAAACTGGCTCTGTCCTTTTCAAATGCCAATGAAAGAACATATGTGCATGACTAATATATTGAATACTATATTTTTAATAAATCAGAATTAAACTACATCTACAATTACACTACTAATACAGATAACATCACATCTCGCTAAGGCAAAACTATCCTACGCTTACATTTTCGTTACAGGGCCCCGTACAGCCTACCTGACGGGGCCCCCTTCAGCCCCACCCCTGCTCCTGCCCCTGATCACTCCTTCAGCCCCACCCTTGGCCCCTCTCTAGACCCCGCCTTGAAACAAAGTGCAGGTTTGTCTTCTAGTGATAGACAGTGCCGCCAATGCAGACAGTTCCGCCAATGCCATAATATACTGCAGACAGTGCCACCCATGCTGCCAATGCCATAATGTACTGTAGATAGTGCCGCCAATGCCATTGGCAGCATAGGTGGCACTGTCTATGCAGGCAGCACATGCGTTATGGCAGCATGGGTGGCACTGTCTGCAGCACATTATGGCATTGGCAGCATGGGTGGCACTGTCTGCAGAACATTATGGCATGGGTGGCACTAGCTGGGCCATAACACATGTGCTGCCTGCAGAGACGGTGCTGCCAATGCCATAACGCATGTGCTGCCTGCAGAGACGGTGCTGCCAATGCCATAACGCATGTGCTGCCTGCAGAGACGGTGCTGCCAATGCCATAACGCATGTGCTGCCTGCAGAGACGGTGCCGCCAATGCCATAACGCATGTGCTGCCTGCAGAGACGGTGCCGCCAATGCCATAACGCATGTGCTGCCTGCAGAGACGGTGCCGCCAATGCCATAACGCATGTGCTGCCTGCAGAGACGGTGCCGCCAATGCCATAACGCATGTGCTGCCTGCAGAGACGGTGCCGCCAATGCCATAACGCATGTGCTGCCTGCAGAGACTGTGCCGCCAATGCCATAACACATGTGCTGCCTGCAGAGACTGTGCCGCCAATGGCATAATGTATAGATGCTGCTGCAGACACAGTGATATAGTAGATCTTGAATCCCCCTCCCCCAAGCACTCACCTGTGTTAGCCGGGCCCCATGAGCCACTTACTCTCTGATCCTGCTGCTGATGCCTGGAGTGTCAGTCACGAACAATTTTAGATGTCAGCTGCTTCCTTCTTCTGCCGCCGATGCCGTTCGCCCTCACCACTTATCAGTCCAACTGTCTGTCTCAGGCCGAGTGGAGAACAGAGCAGAGTCCCATGAGCAGAGGGAGAGGAATCACTCCGCCAGGGAAGGCAAATTATGCAGGCCGGGACTTAAGCCAGCATGAGGAGCAGGCATGGAAGAGACATGCGCCAAAATAAAAGAAATAGTCCCTCCCTCCCACCCACAAGAACATCCGTACGGAGGTGGCAAAAAAAAATAACACCTGAAAAGTCAAAGGGTGGGGGTAGAGGTCAGCTGATGGGTCATGGGGTGCTGGCTGAAGGAATATTTTTTTATTCTGCATCAATTCAGTCTCTGTGCAGATTGCCCGGGCCCGGTACAACAGGGCCAGCTGTACTGGCCTATCAGTGGCCCTGTGTATGGCAGCCAGTCCGATAGAAGCCGGCCAAACATTCGGCTTCTTTTGAAGGGGCATGACCGAAAAAGGTCTGCCGATCTGCACTGTTGTGGTTGGGGGAAAAGATCTCTGTACGAACAGGGAATAGTTAGCACACTGGCACCTCCCAAGCTTTTCGTTTTGGCCCGCTGAGTTGAACGGAAAAAAAAAACTGGTGGAGTGTACCAAGCTTTAGAGAGATTTCCCTTTGCTTTACTTTCTGTCAGGTGACCATATAAAAAGTGATGGAAAATCTCATCAGTAGGGATACCGAAGGCAACAAATCCTAACCCACTCACCCAAAACTTATATACAATACAAACGTTGTTACAGCCGTTTCATCTCAAAGTGAATGAATGCCTTTTATATTCCATGTTTGGTAGACACCACTTAGTTAAATGAATCTTCTCAATCGGTATTCATGTTTTAAAAAACATTGTATACAAAATTTATTATACAGTATATGTAAATAGGGTTAGCCATACTTGCATATGCAGGCACTGCTTCCTCCTTTGCAGGGCAACAAAATGGTTGTAATTACAATTGTTCCTCATAATGCACATCTATAAGTCAGCCAATCCATTAAAACAAAGTACTGCCTACGTAGCTGACTTGTTATCTCAACAGCTTTTACGTAATTTGGAGAGGTCATAGCAGCCAATCTGTGTATTAAATATAATAACAAAGGTATGGAAGAACAAGCATCTGCAAACTTGAGTCACATCAAAACTTATTGTAAGCAAAATATGTTTACTTTTCCTGTGAGCTGCCCATACTTGGAAGAGACATTGGGTGTGTTTCAAAGCAAAAATTTACCCAACACTACTGAGGCGTGTGACCGTTTTTTCAAATACCTTTTAACAGGGTGGAATTTATTTAAATCAAGTCGAATTAAATCACGATTTAGCCCAGGTTCACATAGCTGCGGGATTGATTTCATTCCCGCATGTCAGTCCAACAATTTCAGAAACATCTGTGCGGTTTCCTGCACAGATGTCTATTGAAATCGCACCTGAAATCGTCAAAAGCAGTACAGAAACTACTTTTGGGAATCGGTGCGGCGCTGCAAAGTCAGCGTTGCATCGATTCGAATTGTTCCATTGCAAGGAACAATAGCCGCCGATTTGACATGTCAAAGTCAACGGGAATGGTGCATCTATTTTATATTTATATTTATTTTTTATATATATATATATATATATATATATATATATATATATATATATATATATATATATATATATATATATATATATATATATATATATATATATATATAATATTTATATTTATGCTGGTAAAATGTCATATGAAATGATGTGCCTGGTATTGGTTTTGAAATGTAACACCTATAATAGCAAACAAAGTTGCTCTATTCTTTGTTTAGCAAACACGAAATCTGTTTCTATTATGGGTGGTGCAAGTTGGGCTCCTGCTAGTGTGAACAGGTTCTGTGACCTAGGTACTGGAGACTGGTAGCTAATTTAGCACAGAACATTAATAAAGAAAAAGACGATCCTTGCTTCGTGGTCGCCGACCAGAAAATTACCAAAAGAAATGCTGAAATCATGTAAGTGTTTCATTTGTTTACCTTCATACAGATAGACCTAGTGTTCAAGGGGCAAGACACTGAAGCATTGGAAATTTGTCAAGCAAGAAGGATGTCGTTTTTGAATTGTTTTGGAATTATAGCTCTGTGTTTTTTAACAAGATAACAAATGCTATTTAGCGATTTCACAGAAGAATATAGCGTGAAAAAATTCATAGCAGTGGCTGACAGTTCTACAGTATCGCAGTAGCACAGATTTAAGTAATGAAGTGTTAGTCAAAAATAAAAGGGTAAGGGTATATCAGGAAATGCAGTGCAGCACACATACAGCTTAGTACATGTAGTCCTGGACAGGAGAAAGAAGGGATTTAAAGTGATTTTAAAGGCAGAAGTTATTTAACTTTGCTATGGGGCACTCTATACTATACTTTACAGCTTGCTATAGGGGAACTCTGAAGGCAGGAGGAGCCAGAAGCATCGGCAGGGGACCCCAGAAGTGGAGAATTGGGGCTGCTCTGTGCAAAACCATAATTTAAACAAACAAAAAAATCTGACGTTTTACAATCACTTTAAGTGCTCTGTGCAGGGAAGAGCAGCACCTCAACCCAGAGATGCTGGAAGGTAATGTTAAGCCATTACAGTTGCATTAAGACTCCTTTCACACCGAGCTGCCTATAGCGTTGGCGGTAAAACGGCGCTATTTTTAGTGGCGTTTTACCGTCGGATTTGCGGCGCATTCCGGCCGCTAGCGGGGGCGCTTTTACCCCCCCGCTAGCGGCCGAGAAAGGGTTAAAACCGCCCGCAGATCGCCGCAATGGTGGCGATTTGCCAGCGTATCCCAGCGCTGCCCCATTGATTTCAATGGGGAGCCGCGGTGGAGGAGCGGTAAACACACCGCTCCTTCACCGCTCCAAAGCAGCTGCTGGCAGGACTTTTCCTGACGTCCTGCCAGCGCACTGCTCCGGTGTGAAAACCCTCGGGCTTTCACACTGGAAACAATGGAGCAGCTGTTTGAGGGCGGATTGCAGGCGCTATTTTTAATGCTATAGCGCCTGCAAAACGCCCTCGCTGTGAAAGGGGTCTTAGAGTTAAAAATTTACCAGTATTGTGCATTTTATTTAAAATGGTTAAATCCATGCAAAAAAGTCTCAGCCTTTAGTAGTATAGAGTTCCCCTGTAGACAAGGAAACAAAACTTCTGCCTTCTTAGAATCACTTTGGCAAGAATCGTTCTTGCCAAACCGATCTATTATCCTTTTATGAGGAGGTGAGTTGCCATCTAGATAAAGGAAGGCCCGTAGACGTGGTGTATCTGGATTTTGCAAAGGCATTTGACACAGTTCCCCATAAGCGTTTACTGTACAAAATAAGGTCCGTTGGTATGGACCATAAGGTGTGTAGATGGATTGAAAACTGGCTACAAGGGTGAGTTCAGAGGGTGGTGATAAATGGGCAGTACTCGGAATGGTCAGAGGTGGGTAGTGGGGTCCCCCAGGGTTCTGTGCTGGGACCAATCCTATTTCTTTTGTTCATAAACGACCTGGAGGATGGGGTAAACAGTTCAATTTCTGTATTTGCAGACGATCCCAGGGTAAGCAGGGCAGTAACTTCTCCGCAGGATGTGGAAACCTTGCAAAAAGATCTGAACAAATGAATGGGGTGGGCAACTACATGGCAAATGAGGTTTAATGTAGAAAAATGTAAAATAATGCATTTGGGTGGTCAAAATATGAATGCAATCTATACACTGGGGGGAGAACCTCTGGGGGAATCTAAGATGGAAAAGGACCTGGGGGTCCTAGTAGATGATAGGCTAAGCAATGCCAAGCAGCTGCTTACAAAGCAAACTGAATATTGGAATGCATTAAAAAGGGGATCAACTCCAGAGATAAAGCGATAATTCTCCCGCTCTACAAGACTCTGGTCCGGCCTCACCTAGAGTATGTTGTCCAGTTCTGGGCAACTATATGTAATAGGGGTGCAACGGATCAAAAATCTCACGGATCGGATCAATCCTCGGATCAGAGTCACGGATCGGATCGATCCTCGGATCAGCATAAAAAAAAAAAAAAAAAACCACACAAATCTTGTTACACCCACTGGAGTTTTAGATTTAAAAGCCATTTTCAACACAAAACCGAGCTTATATGCATAAATACAGTATTTGTGCATATAAGCTCAGTTTTGTGTTGAAAATGGCTTTTAAATGTAGAACTCCGGTGGGTGTAACAAGATGTCCGCTTGCCCCCTTCTCACTCTATCATTATTGTACTGTGCAGGAGTGTGGGGTGTAGCAAGATGGCGGCGACGAAATGTCACTTCCTGTTGAGACAGCGGCCACTTCCGGGTGTACCAAGATGGCCGCCGCTCCGGAGCTAGGCCGAAGCCGGGGCCTTTCCTATGGCTGAGGCCCGAAAAGTGATCCGCGGATCGCGGGTGTGCCGATCCGCGGAGGGTGATCCGTACGGATCACGGATCGGCAACGATCCGTTGCACCCCTAATATGTAACGTCCTTATCCTTCCCAGGACTACATGTTCCATGAGACATTGCTCCTCACACACTGACATTCAAATACTCTCAGGGACTTACCTGTATGAGCAGTGTATTGAGCTGCATGTATGCTGCGCTGTGTATACTGACATGTATGGAAGGTGTACGGAGCCGTATGTGTGCTGCACTGTATTTCCTGATATGTAAACAAATAATGTGTTCTTTATGCAGGCTGACCACCTAATTGATTATGAAAAAAGTTGACAACTATTTTCATAATCAATTATGTTGATTAGTTGTTTCAGCCCTATTGGGTATACTTGCAGTGAAATTTATTACGCTCCGCCACTTTAACCCTTTGGCTGCTAAAGCTGTTTTTGTGATTTTTTTTTTTTGCACACATGTTTAACTGCTTGCCGACCGGCTCACACCGATAAACGTCGGCAGAGGGGCACGTACAGGCAGATTAACGTACCTGTACATTGCCCTTTTAAGAAGCGTTTTTTGGGCGCGTCGTGACCTCCCTGAGTGTGATCGCAGGTCCCGCGGACTCTATGTTCGTGGGGACACCTGTAATCGTCTCACGGAGAGGAAGAACGGGGAAATGCTAATGTAAACAAGCATTTCCCCGTTCTGCCTAGTGACACTGATCACAGTTCCCTGTGATCGGGAGTGGTGATCAGTGTCATGTCACACATAGCCCATCCCCTCCACAGTTAGAATCACTCCCTAGGACACACTTAACCCCTACAGCGCCACCCCTTCACTGCCAGTCACATTTACACAGTAATCAATGCATTTTTAATTGCACTGATCGCTGTATAAATGTGGTCCCAAAATCGCGCCAAAAGTGTCCGATGTGTCCGCCATAATGTTGCAGTCATGATAAAAATCACTGATCGCCGCCATTACTAGTAAAAAAAAAAATTATTAATAAAAATGCCAAACTATCCCCTGTTTTGTAAACGCTATAACTTTTGCGCAAACCAATCAGTAAATGCTTATTGCAATTATTTTTTACTAAAAATATGTAGAAGAATACATATCAACCTAAACTGAGGGGAAAAAAAATGTTTTGTAATATATTTTTTGGCGATATTTATTATAGCAAAAATTAAAAATGAATGCTTTTTCTTTCAAAATTGTCTCTATTTTTTTGTTTATAGCGCAAAAAATAAAAACCGCAGAGGTGATCAAATACCACCAAAAGAAAGCTCTATTTATGGGGAAAAAAGGACATCAATTTTGTTTGGGAGCCACGTCGCACGACTGCGCAATTATCAGTTAAAGCAACGCAATGCCGAATCGCAAAAAGTGCTCTGGTCTTTGGGCAGCCAAATAGTCAGGGGCTTAACTGGTTAACCTCTTGCTTTCTGGGCACTTGAACCCCCCTCCTGCCCAGACCAATTTTTAGCTGTCAGCGCTGTCACACTTGACAATTGCGCGGTCATGCTACACTTTACTCAAATTAAATTTTTATCATTTTTTTTCACACAAATGGAGCTTTCTTTTGGTGGTATTTAATCACCACTTGGGTTTTTATTTTTTGCTAAACAAATAAAAAAAGACAAATGTTTGAGAAAAAAAACAAACATGTTTCATAATTTTGCAAATGGTTAATTTTTCTCCTTCATTGATATTCGCTGATGAGGCGGCACTGATGGGCTGCACTGATGGGCACAGATAAGGCGACACTGATGGGCACAGATAAGGCGACACTGATGGGTGGCACTGGACACTGATGGGCACTGGTAGGTGGTATTGATAGGCAGCACTGGTGATGAGGCACTGATGGGTGGTGCTATGGGCACTGGTAGGTGGCACTGGTGGGCACTGGTAGGTGACACAGAAGCCTCTGCAGAGGCTCTTCACGATCGAGACTGATGTCCCTCTCACAGCTGCCGGTGATCGGCTTTATTTTTTCTCCTCACGCTACCAGCATGAGGAGAAAAAAAATAGCCGATTACCGGCTCTGTTTATATCACATGAACAGCTGTCATTGGCTAACAGCTGATCACGTGGTAAGGGGTCGGGATCAACCCCTCACTCTGATCTGTGATCAGCCGAGTCTCATAGACTCGCTGATCACAGAGCGTGCCCTGCAGGGGGCGCGCTGGATGCCCTCCCAGCAAATTGGGTCCGTGCTGTAGCCGTCTTTCGGCTATAGCACGGATGGGAGGTGGTTAAAAAAAAAATTTTAGCCCTGAAGATTTCACAAACCCCAAAACATTATATATTTTCTGAAAGCAGACACCCTAGAGAACAAAATAATTGTTCCAATTTTTTATTGGAATATATTTTTTTTTATTGGCATATTCTACCTGCAAAGGTCTAGGAAATGCAAAATTTCTGAAAAAATAGTACACTAACGTAAATGCTGTAAAGTACTCCAGTTCTTTTTTTGGTAAAATGTAAAAGATGGGGTTGCACCGAGTAAATACCCAACACGTTATACCTTAAATTTGTGTGTGCCCGTGGAATGACGACAAACTTCAGTACCCTATGTTTTCCATTGGCAAAGCCCCCTATAGGTCATCAGTTTAGCCTTATGGTTATTATTATTATTATTATACAGGATTTATATAGCGCCAACAGTTTACGCAGCGCTTTACAATATAAAAGGGAGACAATACAGTTATAATACAATAAAATACAAGAGGATTAAGAGGGCCCTGCTCAGAAGAGCTTACAATCTAATAGGGTGGGGCAGGTGGTACAAAAGGTTGTAACTGTGGGGAATGAGCTGGTGGAAGTGGTAGGAGATTAGTTGGAGACATGATAGGCTTTCCTGAAGAGATGAGTTTTCAGGGATCGCCTGAAGGTAGCAAGAGTAGGGGATACCTGGATAGATGGAGGTAGAGAGTTCCAGAGGATGGGAGAGGCTCTGGAAAAATCCTGGAGAGGAGCATGGGAGGAGGAGATGAGAGAGCTTGAGAGTAGGAGGTCTTGAGAAGAGCGGAGAGGTCGATTTGGGTGATATTTGGAGACAAGATTAGTGATGTAGCTCGGGGCAGAGTTGTGAATGGTTTTGTATGTTGTGGTTAGTATTTTGAATTTAATTTGCTGGTTGAAGTCTGGTGCTAGAAATATATTGTTCTGACTCCGGTGTGCGTGGGAGTAAATTTTTTTTTTTTCTTTTTTGGGGAGGGGGGGATTTTATGTGCTTGATATAAAGTTTTTACACATTTTTTGCTATTTAAGAAAAAAAAAATCCTCTTGTTATTTAAAACACATGCACCAGAAAGGTTCACCTGCATAACATTTTCGGTTTATGTCACATTTTCAGCTTTATAAATATAATAGACCCCTAGTAATTAATACACGACTTGCCCCACAGCAGGGGTGGAGGATCCCTTTAAACGTCTTGGCACAGAATATGTACAAAAAGATTCTGAATATCTGCTCTGCATGTCCTGAAAGCAGTCAGTGGGTTTACTGCGCTTTAGCAAAGAGGAAATTCAATCTGGTAATTACCTGCAATGCTTAAATTCATGACATAAACAAAGGCCAAACGGCTACACACCAAGGGTCTTTGTCCGCTTGTAATTTAACTGGTACTATTACAGTAACATCTGATTTGTTTATAGCTTATTTAGCAGCTAATCCTTTATAAAACCAACTAAAGCACAAATTAAACCTTTCTTTGCTCTCAACTACTTTATGGATTGCACAATTTATCTAATTGTTTCCATGCTTTCCAATGGACCGCTGCAGAAACTGTATGGAATGTGCTTCTAAATTTGTAGCATCATGTAACACCTTTCTGTTTCATTTAAAGTTGCATTTAACATATAAACATATAGTTACAAGTTTTATTAGGCAAAAACTATCATTGTACAGTTTTACCAAATCTTGACATACCTATACTACTGGCCATAGCAGTCTCATGTCTAGAGGCAGCAGCAGATGTTGCCAGACACCCACAGCAGACAGGTCTCCATATATTGTATGTTGTATGGGTGTCTGGTGGTGCCAAATCAATATTATTTAAGGACTTGCTGAAAATGTTTGCGCCTCTTTGAAAAAAAAATGTTTTCCTGCAAACTACTTGCCTCAATGACCTGATATGGTTTCTTTATAACCAGGGTACATTTCTCTCTTCCTCCAGTGCTTGCCATATCTACACATTTCTGAATATTAGGTATTATTTTTCCATACATTATATTAGCGCACTATACCTCTATTTGGTCATACTGTAGGGTTTGTTATATGCCCTATTAAAGTGTTTGTTGATGTATTGAACTACTTGCCATATTTTTTAGAAATCTACTTTCTGTACATTATCTGTATCTTAAGGCCCGGTCTTATACCAGACGATGAACTACCGTATATACTCGAGTATAAGTCGAATTTTTCAGCACATTTTTTTGTGCTGAAAGTGCCCCCCTCGACTTATACTTGAGTCAAGCACTTTTCTGTAGCAAAAAATTTCATTTTCTGAACCGACTTTGGGGCCCTGTATCTCAGGGCCACTTGGTGCTAGGAACCCCAACTTTGGTGTGCAAACCCAGTGGAACTGGTACCACAACATATCCAAAGCTGAAGTTCCTAGCACTAAGTGGCCCCGAGATACGGGGCCCCAAATTCGGTTCGGAAAATGTCATTCTCTGCTGAAGAAAAGTGCATGACATTTTCTGAACCGAATTTGGGGCCCCATATCTCAGGGCCACTTGGTGCTAGGAACCCCAAATTTGGTGTGCAAACCCAGTGGAACTGGTGCCATAACATATCCAAAGCTGGGGTTCCTAGCACCAAGTGGCCCTGAGATACGGGGCCCCAAATCCGGTTCGGAAAATGTCATTCTCTGCTGCAGAAAAGTGCTTGACATTTTCTGAACTGATATTTGGGGCCCTGTATCTCGGGGCCACTTGATGCTAGAAACACCAGCTTTGGAAATTTTATGGTGCTAGTGCCACTGGGTTTGCACACCAAATTTGGGGTTCCTAGCACTAAGTGGCCCCGACATACGGGGCCCCAAATTCGGTCAACTGTGTCCATCTGCAGCAATGTCATTTCAGGACCCTTTGGGTTCAGAGACCCCAAATTTTGGCTGCAGCTAGGGGGCATCTAGGAACCCTTAACTACCGAGTTTGAAGTTCAGGGGACCTATGGCTGCAAATGGGCACAGTGAGGCATGCAAATGAGCACAGTGATGCTGCAAATGGGCATTGTTGACCCTCTTTTCCACTTACAGTAGCTGTGCATTTCTCACCCTCGTCTTATACTCGGGTCAATAAGTTTTTCCCATTTTTTTTGTAGTAAATTAGGGCCTCGACTTATACTCGGAACGACTTATACTCAAGTATATACGGTATTTATTTATTTTTTATCACTTTTCTGGGAAGGTTTACAAGCTTGATAACATCACTGTTCCTGATTTTTTGTAATGGAAGGTTTTAAGTGTTTTTATGGATTAAGATGATTTTATACATTTTGGGTATTTGTTACTAATAAGAAAAAAAATAAACTTTTGACAGTCTGAGCTGTGAGCAAGATGATTTAATGATTCAGTATTAATGGGGGAAGTTCCTCTGTTCCTCCTCCTCCTTCCCCTCTCCTCTGCAACATGTTTCACTTTTTTCTTTTTTTTTGACAGGTACTTGCTCCCACTTTTTTGTTTGAATCGTTTAGGCGATCTGAATGAAGTTCTCCTCCCTGCAGTCTTGTGGGACACATCACAGGTCCCAGAAGACTGTGAGACCATTCACAAAGCGCAGCGTGGCTTGTGCATGCACAGTGGGCAGCCGGCTGTGAAAGGGGGGGGGGAGGGTACGCCTACTGACCGCTGATGTCAGAGCATGTAATATTCTGACTGGCTACTGATGTTGGGGTGTTTTGACCGCCAACCTCTGGGGCAGTTTGTTGATCCTACTTGCCACAATTTGACCCCAAGGCAGTCTGATGGACAGTGGATCGGATCATTGTTTAAAAAAGTTAAGAAACCCCTTACCTATAGACTAAGTGAAACTTTAATAACGTTATGATCTCATGTCTTCTCTAAATGAGGCGTGGTTACAGATATTTTTCCAAAAAATTACATATCCTTTTTTTTTTTTTTCATGTCAGACCCAAAAAGTAGAAAACGTAAAACCAACAGGCTTATTTTAAATTGAAAAAAAAAGTCCCCCAGGCAGTGTTCAAAATAATGTGAAAAGCAGCTCAGGCTGCAATAACATTTTCAATCCAGAGTAGTCCCCACACAATGTTTGTTTTTTTTTTTTCTCACCACAAGATGTCCTCAGTCTTTCATGAAATCTGAGGATATACCATTAATGTGGGCCTTTATGGCCCCATCCCCTGGGGCCCCATGCCTTTCAATAATAGTATATAGCGATCATTCATAACTCTATGACCACCCATCTAATACTGAGTAGGTCCCAGTTTTGCTGCCAAAACAGCTCTGACCTGTCTAGGCATGGACTCCGTGATGCAGGTCAGCATGGGCACCCTGACTGGTCTGCAGCTACACAGCTCCATACACAACAGACTGCAATGCCCCCTTTTTTTCTACGTTTCAACACATCAACTTCAGGGACAAAATGTTGCCAAATATAATAATATATAATAATATAATATATCCCACCCACTTTTAGATGCCAAATTTAATTTACAGTATAGCCTCATATAATATAGTTTAGCTAGACATAACAAGGTACCATCATCCAAATTGATAGAGAAAAGAAATGAGGATGGGGAAGTGGGGCAGTTGCTGAAGTTGACAATTACACTTATTCCCGACCTCAATGGTTGTGGTGGACTATCTTGGTACTGATTAACAACAACATAATTGATATATAAAAAGATGATTTATTTACATATAAAAATAACATACAAAAATACATTTTAAAAGCAAAATTGAAAAAAATTCAATAAACAAATACTCAGGGTTCCCCCAAGAGATATCTGTTGATGAAGTGCATCTCGAAGAGTGTCTTTTCCTCTACTAGTTTTGCGGTGTATTTACTGCTTCTTCAGGAGGAATAATCTATAAGACAAATACTTGAATAAATCATAAATCGAATAGATTACACTAACTGATGTTATATAATTATAATTCAGCAGAACATATATATATATATATATAGAAAGAAAAAAATGAGTTGCTCACCCAACAGGTCAATGGCCATGTGTGAAACCAAGCGGCTCAAAAAAGAGCTCCCCCACGACGGACAAAGGGGATGTATGTGAGAGAGGTTCTAAATAGGAAGGAATAATGATAGTAAAAGGGCATCTTGTGCATAGTCACTCCACAATCGGTGGGGGAATAAAAAGGTGTTGTGGGAGGGAAGGACAGGATAATTGAAAAAAGGGGGGTTAAGGAGAGATGGGGAGGGAAGGAAAAGGGGGGAAGGGAGGAGGTGTAGGGAATTGGAAGGGATGAAAGCGGAGAGGGAGTGGGACAAGAGAATAGAAGGTGAAAACAGAATACATAGGAAGAACAACAAGTAAAACGAGGGTTGAAATAGGAGGGATGGGGGGGGGGGGGGGGGAGAGTGAGAAGGGGGGGGGAGAGAAGAAAACAGGGAAAAGAAGGGGGGAAGGAAGGGAAAAGGATGGGAAAGGCAGGGGAGCGGTGGGGGGGGGGGTGGTATAGGAAAGGGGGGAGGGAGGAGAGATGGGGTGTGCAAGGAAGGGAAAAGTTGGGGGGGGGAGGCTGGGAAAGGAACGGAGAAATAGGAGGAACCAAGGAACAGAGAGGCAAACAGTTGATATGGGGTATACAGGGAGCAAGATAACTCACCTGAAAACCAACAATACCAGAGATAAAAATATTCCAGAACTCCAGGGGACAAATAGGTGTTAAGCCTAATAAGTAAAATGGTCAGACAGTGAGATACCCAAATGACTGGCCTTGCCGTGTGATGTAATTTAGAAATTTTTGGAGCTTGCAAGGGGGATATAGCATCCGATCATAGTCTGGTACGGCCTCCCTGGATGTTTACCTGGCCAAAAGCAGCAGATGAACTCTGCAGGGTAAAAGGATATGTAAGTGTACTTACATATTTTACCCTGCAGAGTTCATCTGCTGCTTTTGGCAGGGTAAACATCCAGGGAGATGATCGGATGCTTTATCCCCCTTGCAAACTCCAAACATTTCTAATTACATCACAGGACGAGGCCAGTCATTTGGTATCTCGCTGTCTGTCTGACCGTTTTGCTTATTAGGATTGTTTGCATGTCTGTTTGTTGGTTCCTCCTATTTCTCTGTTCCTTTCCCAACACCCCCCCCCTCCTCCTCCTCACCTTTTCCCTTCCTTGCACACAACCCCCTTCCCCTCTTGTCCCCCCCCCCCCACACCGCTCCCCTGCCTTTCCTGTCCTTTTCCCTTCTGTCCCCCCTTTCTTGTTCCCTTCTTTTCCCTGTTTTCTTTTCCCATTTCTCCCCCCTCTTCCACACCTCCTTTTTTTTTCCCCCTTCCACCCCACTTTTTTCCCCTTCTTTCTTCTCAACCTCTGCCCCTCCCCCCTTCCCACTCTTTCCCTCTCCCCCCCCCCCCCCCTCGTTTTATTGTTCTTCCTATGTATTCTGTTTTCACCTTCTATTCTCCTATCCCGCTCCCTCCCCCCTCCCCTTTCCCTCCCTCCTCCCCTTTCCCTCCCTCCTTTCATCCCCCCCTTTTTCTTTCCTCCCTTCCCTCCTTCCCCTTCTTCCTTACGTTCTTCCCCATCTCTCCTTCACCCCCCTTTTTTTAATTCCCCTGTCCTTCCCTCCCACTATTCAATTTGTGATTTATTCAAGTATTTGTCTTATAGATTATTCCTCCTGAAGAAGCAGTAAATACACCGAAATTAGTAGAGGAAAAGCCATTCTTTGAGATACGCTTCATCAACCGATATCTCTTGGGGGAACCCTGAGTATTTAACTTTTTTCAATTTTGCTTTTAAATGTATTTTTGTATGTTATTTTTATATGTAATAAATAATATTTTTATATATCAATTGTTGTTTATCAGTACCGAGATCCACCACAACCATTGAGGTCCACAATAAGTGTATGGTCAGCTTCCACAACTGCCCCACTTCCCCATCCTCATTTCTTTTCTCCACTTTTAGATGCCATTGTAACGGGATAATCCATGTTATTCACGTGGCTGCCAGTCGTTGCAAAGTTTTATGAGTGATCAGTGTATTGAAGCAGAGAACGGTGCTGGCGTGATGACCGCATGTGTCAGCAGAGGCCTCCCCTTGGCCAAAGGATATCCCAAAAAAGTATTAAAAAAAAAACCCATGACATACAGTGTGGGGGCCTCCAAGGGGGTGGGGATCAGGTGTTGAGCCATTTGTAGGCCCAGACAGAGGGTGTGATATACTTTTCAACAAAAATAATTTTTGTGTCATTACACCTTAAGTGCAGGGCGCACGGGGATGTTTTACCCCCTGAAATGACAGGATATCCTCAATCTTGACACCCAGCGTCATGCATTCTGAAAGATTGATGACATCTAACAGCAGAATGGAATTATTGCAGCGTACAGACCTGGAGAGGAGGGGAGTATTGCAGCTTGAGTAGATTTTATTATTTTCAATACTGCCTTGACCAATTATGAACTCTGTGATGTTCATGCTGCAGAAATGACTGACTTGTTACCATATAAATGTGTGTATTTCTACTACAAACTTGCCTTCTATTATTTTGGCAGTATTTTGGTGTTTACAATGTAGATCTGGCGCCTCCCTTTAGTTAGAGGTAATGATACCTTTTACTGTTGCCAGAAACACGGTTTGCTTTCCTACTTTGATAAATGTAAAATTATTATTTATAGCTCTGTATAATTTATAGCCCTACAATGTGTTCGGGGAAACCAACCACAACAGAGTACAGGGCCCTGGCCTTGAAAACATTTTAAGAAAGGTAGTTGCCTCTGCTTGTCATTCGCATCCTCTGCTTGTAGACTAGATAAAGCATTCTGACTGTTTAAAAAGATTTCTTGCTGCATGCTTATACCAGGGTAGTGACCAAGTCCCTGAATTGATATTGCTGTTTGTATCCCTGCTGGGAAATTTCACCTTTCTATTTGTCCTGCAGACCACTGTCACCAGAGCAAGAGGGCAAGTTATCTGTTAGGCAAATGTTTTGGTGACAACGTTGTTAAGATATCCTCTCAATTCCTGTTGCATCTCCAGGATAGGATATGAAATCTCTGCAGTGGGGCACAGAACAAAATCTGTTAAGGGTTTTAGTCCATTCCCACGTTATCCAAAAAAAAACAATAAAACATTTTTAGGCTGTATATACACTTTAGCTTACTTTTTCATTTAGCGTTTTGTGAATGTGCACAAAATCGCACCACATATATGCGCATTTTGTGACACCCACATAGTGCAGTCTATTCAATTTAACAAGATTCCCTACATGTGACAAAGTAGCTCATGTACCTTTTTATGAGTGTCGAGCTTCATGCGTTTTGTTAACTGCATGTGTTTCCATTTGATGCCCTTTTTTCATGTTTGTTGTTTGGGGTTCCATTACAATGAATGGCAAAATAAAAGTGCCACACATTATTCACACGTTTTTGTAAATGTGTGCAAAATTGAGCAAATAGCGAAGTGTGAATGCAGGGATAATTTATGTTTTTAAAGTGTGTGGTATGGGCAAAAAAAGATATATTCAGTACATCTCGGGGGATGTAATAAGTTGCATTTTTAGAGTGTGTGTGCATTCATGTGCGTCTTTCTGGAAATTTCTGTGCATTCACATGCGTTTGCAGTGCGTCCCGGTGCAGAAAAATGCAGCATTTTGTACTTTATTTTTAATGCACATAAAAGCACTACAATGGTGTAAAGTTGGCTCATGGAAATGCATTCATTTTTCTTGCATATGCGTTTGTATATTGCATTTCCCCTGACTGCATCTGGTGTAAACGAGCCCTAAGACCGCCATACACAGCTTGATTTCTGCTGATTGGCATGACATTAAAGCCACGAGTGCCCCTTTGCATCTGCCTCAACAAAAGTCAATTGTTCAATCGTCTTTTGTCAAAGGAGTCGAGTGGAAAGTTGTTAGCCAATCAGCACTTAGATCCAATCAGATACAGCCACTTTTGGGGTATTCTGACAGGCGCAGGGGGTAGTCTATCCATGCTGTTAGGCCTAGTTCACACCAATGCATTTCATTTTATTTTTTTTTTACCTTTTCTGCCTTACATTTGCAGTGCATTTTTGCACACATGTTTTTTGATGTGTTTCGCATTTTTATGGGGTTTTTTGTTTTTGTTTTTTTGTTAGGCAGATTAAAAACGCAAAATGTGTCAAAGACGCACTACTTTCTTTTCTGCAGCATCTCTATTGAACCAAAAAGCACTGTTTTGCATTTAACCACTTGCTTACTGGACAATTTTACCCCCTTCCTGCCCAGGCCAATTTTCAGTTTTCAGTGTTGTTACACTGACAATTGCGCGGTCATGCAACACTGTACCCATATGAGATTTTTATCACACATAGAGCTTTCTTTTGATGGTATTTGATCACCTGTTTTTTTTTCCTTTTGCTAAACCATACAAAGACATTTTGGGGGAAAAAAAAACTTTTATAGTTTTGTTATAAAATTTTGCAAATGGTAAATTTTCTCCATGGCTGATAGGCTACACACTGATAGGCACTGATAGGTGGTACTGGTGGGCACTGATTATCAGCACTGGTGGGCAAATGTTGGGACGGATGTCCCTTTCACAGAGGCCGGTTATCGGCTTTATTCTTTTCCATGAGAAAAAAGACGATAAATGACTTCTGTTTGAAGCGTGTGATCAGCTGTCATTGGCTGACAGCTGATCACATGGTAAAGGGCCATAAGTCTTTTGGACTCGGCGATCGGTGCGCGGGAGGATGTCCATGGATGCCCTCTGGCATTTTTAGCCTGCGCTGTAGACGTCTTTCAGCTTTAGCGCGGACAGGAACAGGTTAATAAAAGTCCCTGACTCTTTCCAAAAACATAGCAGCTAAAAAAAGCATAGATGTGAACTTGTCCCATAGGAAAGTATGTTAAATGGACTGTAGTGCGTTTCTGCAAAAAAACGCATAGGTGTGAACCAGGCCTTGGTGTTGGTGCACCACACTCCCAGATTTCTTGTGATTTTGAATGAAGGAAATCAATGTGTGTATGACCAGCCTCAGCTTCCAATACTTTGTTTCCACTTCTGCTTTATATGTTTGTTTTGACAGCAGCGTAGAATTTTTTTTTTCCTCTTCCTACAAGCAGATCTGATTGCATGCACCCAGCCCTGGCTGTTTATGTGACACACCTCTGACTGTGTCAGTTTGTAGGGCTGAGCTCCAGTAACATCAATGCTCACTGCTGGAGTTATTAGCTCTGGGGCATCCAGCTCTAACAATCCCATTAAAGAAATGCTGAAGATGGAGCATTGCTCACTGTTCTCCTTTCCTGTAATCCATTCATGTTCCAGCAAGCTACACCCCACCCACAGATGATACAATAAGGAACCTCTCTGTGTAATAGTATGGCAATGCAGATCTGCACTTCTCAATAAGCGTCTGTGTTGAAGGTGCTGCTTCTCCAGACAGTGGCTGAGAAGGGGGAGGGGCTTTCTCCCCATACTGCCTGCATGTGATTGGCCAAACTTGCAGAACTTTCCTCTTTTCATTTTCATCCTGACTTTTTTTTTTTTCTTTTTTGCAAAGTTGACTTCTCTACTTGTGCGGAGAGTGCACGTCAGCTGTAATCTGTTCTCCAGTGGCTCACACTGACACCATGAGCTCAGAGTCAGATGAACCCAAAGACGGTACGTTGATCTGCTTCCTATTTTCTCAGCTTCTTACACTGGGCACCCGGCTGCCAAGGCACATGAAAGTGAAATGTGAAGTTTGCTGTGGTTTTAGCTTGTCAGCCATTATGTCTAGAGATCTGGCAGAATCATCTGAGGACAGCTTTTGTGTAGGTTTCCTGGAAGGAGTACACAAGGAATGGAACACTTTTTCTTTTTTTCTTCTTGGTGGGTTATTCTAGGCCAGAAAGCCTCATGGTACATTAGAGAGAGTAGTGCTGATCACTTTAAAACTTGGCTGACCGTCTCGTTTGTTGTGGAGGGGAAGCTTTCAACTACTACTGCTGCTCGGTGGGGAATGCTTGCAAGTTTCAGCTGAGCAATGAAGATCACTATTTTTGGCACGCTCACTGCTAAACTGTATTTCCTTTTTTTTTTTTTTTCCTCTCCATCTAACTTTTTTTATTTCACAGAGAAAATACCAGAGACTGGTGAGAGACGGGTACTGTAAAAAGGTTTAATTTCAAACTCTGGAAACCTGGACGGACTCCAGACAAAATACAGTTATTCAGAGTTGGTGCCTGATCCAGTTTATTTTTTCTATTAATACAAATGTGAGTGTATGCATGCGTGAATGCAGCGTGTATTCATATGGGTGAACGTGTGTATGTGTGTATAATAAATATATATACAGGCGGTCCCCTAGTTACAAACATCCGACTTACAAACGGAGGGAGACAACAGGAAGCGGGAGGAAATCTACCCCTAGGAAGGGAAATTCTCTCCTGTAAGAGTTATTATGGGGAAAAAGTGTCTCCACTGATTTATCACCAATTTTTTTTTTCCCTAACAACCCAAAATTTTCAAAATCCAATTGTCACATGGACAGAAAGTGAGGTGAAAACTTCTGAACAGGGGCACAGACAGCAAAACAAATGTTACAGAGGTTTTAACCCTTCCCTATGCTATCCAAAGGGCTTAAAAATAGATTTTTTTGGCTGGAGCTACACTTAAAAAATCTACCCGTTCCGACTTACAAATTCAACTGAAGAACAAACCTACAGTGCCTATGAAATCCCTTTTTGGGACATTTTTAATAATTGTATATTATTTATAATAAAATTTAAATTTTTAAGTTAGAAAAAAAAAAGGTAAACGGTGCAATGTCTTGTAATCAGCACATCGTCACTTCACATTGCAACACCAACCACTGTAACGCACACTGGTGGTATGGACGAGCCCTTAAAGTTGTAGTCAACCCTGGAATGTTATCTTTACCTACAGGTGAGCTTATAATAAAGCTCACCTATAGGTAAAATTAATACAGTGATACCTCGGTTTGCGAGTAATGCAGTATACGAGCGTTTGACAAGACAAGCTATATTTTTTTTTTTAAGAATCCTGACTTGATTTGCATGCACTGTCTCGCAAGACGAGCAGGACTTGAGCCGCTGGTGTATGTATTGCCGGATGTGGCCAGAGGTCCAGGGGTTCTGGAGACGCTCGGAGACACTCCCAGTTGAGTGGGGCGAGCGCAACATGCGTTGGAGCACCCGGAAGTGTCAACAGTTCATGAGTATCTCCCAGTGCCCCCGCACCTCTGGCTACATACAGTACTTGCATACACCAGCAGTGGTGGAAAACTCGTTTTGATATACAAGTGCTTTTGATTACAAGCATGGTTCTGCAACAAATTATTTTCGTAATCCAAGGTATTACAGCATCTTCTGAACGTGCACCATTTTGGAGATATTCTTGTGAGCAGCAGCCAGGGACATCACCGGCGCATGCACTCTGAAGGAAGGGCATACTTGTGCCATTCCTTCCGAGCTGTGTGCCACGCTGTTATCGCCACTCGGCCAATCAAACGCCTGTAGTCCCCGAACCTAGAAAGTAGAACAGGGGGAAGATGGAAGCATCTGCAGCAGTGACAGCACGCCGCTGGATAGCTTAGTTTTAAGGCAATTCTTTCATAATGTGCTGGTATGCAGTGCATACTAGCACATTATGATATTGCTTTTCAGGTGGAAACTTTTATTTTTCCTCAGAGTTTACTACCGCTTAAAAAATAATCCAGCAACGTTTCAGACATCCCAGCTTGACACAGAGGGATGCCTAAAAATGTGCTGGATTATATTTATTATTGAGCAATAAATTATGATCTGTGTGCTGCAAACCCTCTTTCTTTGTTTAGCTTGGTAGTTGCTGGGGAATAACTTGCATGCATAGAATATATTGCACGTTCCTGCTGATGCTGTCCACCCTCTAAAGCTGGCCATAGATGGTGTGATTTTTCTTTCCTGCAACCAAAAGATGCAGGTAGGAAAATTGCTAGATTCTACCACTGACTGTGTTGATGGGGGAATCCCCTCCTGTGGTGCTTATTGTGTTCTCCCAGCGGGGGGGGGGGGGCTGTCCTGGCCAGCAGAACCCACACAGTGATTATAGCTGCTTCCAATAAATGCATGAAAAATCTGACAGGCTAGTTGTACCCAAGTACCCAAGTTGATCAATCGATCAGCTGGGGTACAATCAGCCTGTCCATCCAGGCTCGAATCTTGGCTGATCTTTGCTGAACCGGCCAAGATTCAAACCATCTATGACCAGCTTTGTGTGTGTGTGTGTGTGTGTGTGTGTGTGTGTGTGTGTGTATATATGCTGAGAGGCTGAGCTCAGCCGGCAGCTGGCTCAGCCTTTTAAAGTCTGCATCTCTCCAGAGCCTAGACCAGTTCAGTGACTTTAGCCCACTGTCGGCTGAAAACTGGTCTCAGGAGTGCCGAACTAAGTGCACTTCTGTGATCCATAGAAGTAGAATCAAAAGAGCTTTGGCCCTACTTCTCCTTTAATTGGCCAGGCCAGCAAGGAAGTGTAGCACAACCCAAGTCTTGGATCACTTAGCAGGCACGTGCAGAGTATTTCCAAGGACACACAAAGTCCCTGTGTCAGTCTTGTACCTCCTCACTGATGAAGCCAGGGGTGGACTATAAGGCAACAGATTGAACTGTAGAACAAGTTTTTCCTGTCATGAGTGTTTTGAAAAAGCACATTCCTATGGGATCTCTTACATTCCAACCCAACATAGCTGAGGTGCTTAAATCTCAAGTGCAAAGGTTTTTTACTTTATATGGAGATGTATAAGAAAATATTTCACCTAAACACAAAGTATTGAGCTGTCATTTTTTTGTAGTATTTTGTACAAAGCATCTCTCTTGTCTTTCACATAAATAAGATTGTGGAATACATTTTGTTTAGTGAGCATTCCTGTGTCTGGTGCGCGCCCCCCCCCCACCCCCACCCCTTTCTAACTCCTTTCCTAACTACCCTGTAGAAGGAAGACGCACATACCTATTCTCAGGATGCTCTGGTCACGTGATCTCCCTAGCAGCCAGCTTCAGGGTAATGGAGGGACAGCCAACAATGGATGTCCTATAGTAAGCCTATGGGTGACATCACCACCCTGGCATTGCAGCCATTGTCACTTTCTCCTCTGCACTGAAGCTGGCCGCTGGGGAGATCGCATGACCAGACTTGAGCGCTCAGTAAGTGGGTAAGTATATGCATTTTCCTTTCAACTGGATAGTTAGAATAGGCGTTAGACGTGGGTGGGAGCAGATTTAGGGTTAGCTAGTAATATCCTCAACTTCCACTTTAATGTTAAAGTGAAAACCGATCTCTGCAAATCGATTTTTAAAGTGTAAGTTCACCTTTTCATTTTTTCTGTAAAGGTGAAGTAACACTGTACATCCTTGAAAAAGAAAATTTAACACAACCAGCAACATAGTGTTTGTAATTTTTGTTCTTGGGTTTAGTTTTCCTTTTAAAGTGGTTGTAAACTCTCAAAAAAAAAAAAAAAACAGCCTGCAAGACAAAGGCATAATGAGCTATGCATCGAATACTAGCTCATTATGAAATACTTACCTTAGATCAAAGCTGTTGCAGCGGTCCCCGTACACCGATGTGGCCGGCGACATGTCTCCCGGAGTTATTTCTGGGTTTGCGGGCTCTGGCGCTCTGATTGGCAGGAGCCGCGATGATGTCACTCCCATGCATGCGTGCGGGTGCCGCCGGTCATTGCACGAGCGAGCCGTTTCTTCAGTGCACATGTACCGATGAAGTTAGCACATGTGGATACGGTGAATATCTCCTAAACAGTGCAAGTTTAGGAGATATTCACGGTACCCACAGGTAAGCTTTATTATAGGCTTACCTGTAGGTAAAAGTGATAATACAGGGTTTACAACCTCATTAATTGTTCTCCAAGAGATGTGTTCCGTATCCTCAAAATGTTGCACTGTATTACTCCCTGGACTTGTGCTCATCACTTGGCTTTTTACTGAGGTGCTTGTATTTTCTTTTATATTTTTTCTTTCATGATGTAGGTTTTTGGCACAGTTATTAGAAGTTGAACCTTGTAGGTCAGCCTTTTGTAACCTTTAACCAGGGAGGAACCCTTGGAATAGCTTTCAGGTCTCCGGGAACCCCTGCTAAATACTCTAAATGGCGTCCGTGCTGAGTAGCCGACCTATGTTCACAATGCAGCAGCTCGGCGCAGGACCCTGAAGCAAGTGGAGTATATCTTCGTATACAAGAAAGAGAACCCCTGCTCAAGGTGTATGATGAGAGACTAATGGGAGAGTCTCAGAGTGCCAGCCCCGGCCCTCCTCCATGGGAAACTTGGAAAGAAGAAAAAAATGGCTGCACATCCAGAACTTCCGATTGCCTTTTTTTGTTCACAGGGATAACACCAAGTACACCAACATATGGTCACGTAGACGCATTTCACACATATAAGCACAAGATGTATGTGTGATCATATGTTGGTGTACTTGGTGTTCTCCTTGTGAACAATAAAAGGCAATCGGGAGTTTTGGATGTGCAGCCATTTCTTTCTTTCTTTCCATATATCTTAGTATATCCAGTTTTCAGGGCCCTGGTAGGGTTTGGTATGTACATAGTTACATTGGCCCAATGTTAAAATATACCATTCCTTGATATTAATCTTCTCACAGTGAGTTATTTTCTTTTTTATGTACATTTTTTTTTGCAGATATTTAGAAAAGGCAAACAAAACTATTGCAAAGCAAAATCGGGCCACAAAGAACCTATTTTCTTTGTAATTTCATCACTTCGCAGAGATCTGTTGTAACTGAACTAGAAGAGTTCAGTTTCTGTTGATCAGTATTTAAAAAAAAATAAAATCTGTGATTCAGCATTTTATGACAATAAACAATGAATCCTCTCCAGGAGGTGAACATTTTGTATAGACAATGTATAGTTGACTGCAGATCATGGAAACCAATCACCAGGGACTTATATCTAACTGACTGGAGAGTCCTGTAAATACTATTTTCAAGACCCTTACCCTCTCAAGCTCCCCAATTTCACACCTTTTTTTTTTTTTATTGAATGGGTACCCCAAAGCTGCTCAGGACAGTGTATGTCATTTAGGTGTTTTTCACTTGCATCAAAAGTACAAATATCAGGCTCTTTCACCTTTGACTCCAGATGCCAGTCTGTACACATTCGTTGTCTGAATACCTGATGGTATCCCCTACTTTTTTATATATTGGTGGGACCTGCATTGTGAGACAATTGTGAGAGCTGTACTCCCGATTACAGGGAGCGGTGATCAGTGTCCTGTCACTAGGAAGAATGGGGAAATGCTTGTTTACATCAGCATTTCCCCGTTCTTCTCTGTGATACAATCGCGGGTATCCCCGCAGACATCGAGTCCACAGGACCTGTGATCACACTCGCGAAGCTCACGGCGGGCACGCGCCCGCAAGCTTTTTCTTAAAGGGCAACGTACAGGTACGTTATCATGCCTGTACAAGCCCTTCTGCCGACGTATATCGGTGTGAGCCGGTCGACAAGTGGTTAACATGGTTTTAAACCCCTACGTATACCCAGTGAAGTGACTGGCCTCAGGTGATGCACAAAAATGAAAAAAAAAAATCATCCTACATAAGTTGTACCTGTTTATTTGGGGTCTTCCCTACATCTATTCAAAGTCCCACATTTTTAAAGCCTGTCTGAGAGCTCAAAAAAAAGGGGGGGGGGGCAGAGAGCTGAAACTACAATGTGCATAGCTCAGTGAGGAGATCTCTGAAAGCTGGGTGGAGGTAAGAGACTCCCCCCTCCACACAGCTCATAGGAACAGAGCTGAGGCTGTCAAATTGCTGGAGGTCCCTCCCCTGTCACCATTTTTCTCTTGGTGTCAGGAAAACTTGTCAGAATTGATTCATGTAGATAGCAGAGGAACCGGGGCAGCAGACAAAAATGACACTTGGTGCCCTTAATTGAGACAAGTACACACTATAGCGGGATATGCCTTGTTCATATGTCATTTCTGAGGTTTACAACCACTTTAAATGAGCCACCCAGGTGGCTTATGGCAAAAAGTTCTTATGCACAACCTATTAGCACATTGTGGCAAACTTACATGTCAAACAATGCCCCCCAGTGCTGCACTTTCAGCTCCTGCTGATCCCGGGCCCTTCCATCTTCTCCCAGTCTTCCCTCGGAGTTTTGTCTGTTTGGCCACTTGAATGGCTGGGCTGCAATGATGTCGCTTCCACACAGGACGCTGGGCTGCGTATCCGCCACTTGATGTACATTACAGCTGACCTGCAGTGGAAGCGTTCATACCAGAAGAGACTGATAGGGTCTCTCCTGTCATAAAAACTCCACCTGTCTGCAGTTTAAAGAAAATGTGACTTAAATTCTGCTTTTTAGACATCACTTTCACCTAGGGAGTGCCAGGGAAGCCTGGAACGGCTACATCTTTACGGTGTGGTTAACCCCTGCCGATCACAAATACTTACCAAATGGAGGGCATTTCACTGGAAAATGTAAAAAAGATGTTTAACTGGTTGCAGATTTTTCAGCATGGTAGGCAATCCTTTGGACCAGTGTGGCAGGCTTTATTACTCATAATTTCTGTACATTAGCATGTTTAAATTGGGTTACTGTATTTATAATGTATAGATATACATTAGCAAACCCAATAGCATCAAAGGGTTCATTCTAAACAACCCTTTATTAAATTAAAGAATTTTTCTTATAAATGTGCAGCAGCCAAGCAGAAGGTCCTATTTCAGTGAAATTCTTCAATGGATTCCCTATTTCTATTCAGTACGGATATACTGTTCAGGCTTGCTGCATGATTTGCAGCTAAATGTCCTCTTTGTTTAGTAGTTATCTCAAATTTTAAAATATGTGACTGTGATTTTAGGCCAATATATGTGCTTTGTTTTGTGTCCATGATTTGTTAATAGATGTAATTATGGACTAACCCGTTAAATGAATTAAAGACAATGAGTTCAGTGGGTGCCCTGCCCTGTAATTGCCTTCTTCAAGATCCTCGGTGCCTGCCTCCGCCATCTTGCTGCTCTTGTCATGCAGTCATTCAGCTGATAGGGGTTGATGTCCTTATGGGAAACATATGGCCTGCAAGTATTCTTTAACTTAAATGCAGTTTTTGGTGTTGCCACAGCTTAATAGGAAACCGTCATTTAGCTTAACCACAGACTGTCCATAAAGCTCAAATGTAAACAGATGAGTGTGGGACTCCTGACTCCTGATAAGCTTTTCTCTGTTTTAATCTGGAATATATTTGCGTACTTTCGTGTTTTTGTGTGACTGTGGCTAGACATACTATTACTTAGTTGATCACTTTTCTCTATGAATGATTGCACCTTGGAACTGTTTAAATGCACAAAATGGCTTTGGAGTATTTACTGTTACCAAACTATTCTAGGCACTAATTAATTACGGTAATACAGTATTGTGATTGTATGCGTAAGGTGAAGCTTGACATTTGTCTTGTAGGGAATATTTACCATATTATTTAATAACATAAAAGCACCTAATAATTATCTATTAATACATAACATGAAAGTAAATAGTTTACTGGCTTCTCAGAGTGTTGATCTGTCCAGGAACGTGATTACTGTGATCAAGAGCAGCCCAAGAAGAATGGGTCAAAGCATCCTAGTCTTGTTTGGATGTGTGTATGTACAGCAGGGTTAATACAAATCAATGATTTATTTGATTTAAATAGATTTTTATCATTTTTTTTAAATTTTTTTTTATTTTAATAAAATGCTTTTGGAGTAAAAATCTATCTAAAGATACCAGCAAGAAGAAGTCCTTACATTTAAAGAGCACCTGTCATTTTAGATCCATCATGGCAGCGCCTGTTAGCGGGCATCCACTCACCTGCTGCTGCCACATCCCTCACCTTGTTGTGTCACTGCCACATCACCAGCCGTCCCATTAACCGCTACAGCCCCGGAAGAATTTACCCCCTTCCTGACCAGAGCACTTTTTGCGATTCGGCACTGCATCACTTTAACTGACATTTGCGCGACGTTGTACCCAAACAAAATTGACGTCCTTTTTTTTTTTCCCCCCCACAAATAGAGCTTTCTTTTGGTGGTATTTGATCGCCTCTGCAGTTTTTATTTGTGCTATAAACAAAAAAAGGACAATTTTGAAAAAAAAACATTATTTTTTTACTTTTTGCTATAATAAATATCCCCCAAAAATATATAAAAAAACATTTTTTTTCCCTCAGTTTAGGCCGATGTGTATTCTTCTACATATTTTTGGTAAAAAAAATTGCAATAAGCGTATATTGATTGGTTTGCGCAAAAGTTATAGCGTCTACAAAATAGGAGATAGTTTTATGGCATTTTTATTTTTCTTTTTTTTTTTTTTTGTAGTAATGGCGGCAATCTGAAATTTTTATCAGGACTGCGACATGGCGGACAAATTGGACATTTTTGACACCATTTTGGGACCATTGTCATTTATGCAGCGATCAGTGCTATAAAAATGCATTGATTACTGTGTAAATGACAGTGAAGGGGTTAACCAATAGGGGGCGGTGAAGGGGTTAAGTGTGTCCTAAGGAATGATTCTAATTGTGGGGGGGAGGGAATACACCTCACATGACAGCGATCACTGCTCTCGATGACAGAGAGCTGTGATCTCTGTTATGTCACTAGGGAGAAAGGGGAAATGCTTTGTTGACAAAAGCATCTCCCCGTTCTACCTCTCCGTGACACAATCGCGGGCAACCGGCGGCTTTAAGTCCGCAGGTCCCGCGGTCACACGTGCCTGCAGCACTGCTTCTTAAAGGGGACAAACCGGTATGCCCTTTTGCCCACCAGTGCCATTCTGCCAACGTAAATCGGCATGCGCTGGTCGGCAAGCGGTTAAAGTGAATGAGACTTCTGTGACTCATTCAGAGGAGGAGCCTCTCCGGGACAGAGATGACAGTTGCTCTTTAAAAATTATTATTATTATTATTATTATTCAGGATTTATATAGCGCCAACAGTTTACGCAGCGCTTTACAATATAAAAAGGGAGACAATACAGTTATAATACAATAAAATAGGATTAAGAGGGCCCTGCTCAGAAGAGCTTACAATCTAATAGGTTATGATTTAAATCAAGCCTTTTTACTAGTGATTTAAATCATGATTTAAATTGACTTGATTTAAATCAAATCTACCCTGATGTACAGTATGTGCACTATATGTGTGTATTTATAGGGTATGCCCAAAAAGTCTGGATCCATATCCAAATTTTTGGAAAACATAAATTCCATTTAAAACGCAGCTGGTCCAGGAACTGCATGGTGATGACACTGACGGGAATGGATTTTTGCAGTGATGAGGCCTTATTTTAATCTCAGTGATGGTGTCAAGCAGTACAATTCACATTACTGATCTGAAAAAAACACAAACTGGATGGCTGAAGGCCAATTTTAAACTGTTCCACAAATCTTGATGTTTTGGGAATATTTGGTGACAGATTAATTGGGCCATATTTTATAGTAATGTAATGTATCTTTCCTTTTCAATTAGATAACATTTGTTTGGAATGACATAAAATCAATTTCACCATAACTGTGGCCCACCACACTTTTTGCTATTGCTGTGAGAAATGTTTTCAATCATAATTTTCTGAACACATGGATCGGAAGGCGAGGTGAAGTCAAATGCCCTTCCACACTCAATTTTTTAAATTTTTTGTTTACCGGAATCGGCCTAGAACAATAACTGCACTAAACAAGGAAATCATTTCTGTATGTAAGAATATCAGTTCTGTTAAGAAATGTTCAGCATTCTTGCATTCAGCATATACACAGTTTTAAGCAAAACTTTTGACTGGGGCTTAGCTGAAAGGACATCCAAACCAAAAATTAAATATTTATGTATTGCAGCTTACTATTGGGCTCCATTGACACCTGGACGTTCTGAATCGCCACGATTCTGCCTGCGATTCAGAATCGTGGCAATACACACGTTTGCGATGTCCTTATTTCTCAATGACACCCCGAACATTTTTTTTTTTTTGCAGCGATTTGTTGTGGGATGCGTGTTGCCCAAAAGTGCATGAGGTGTTTTTTTTTTTTTCCTTTTTTCTTTTTTCCTTTATATTTACTAGCCAGGTGACCCTACTATAATAACCTACTTTTTTGTCCCTTCATATCTTTTTTTTTTTTTTTTTCTCCACTTTGTAGGTGAAGCCATGGTTTATTTGTTCATCTTCTTTACATGGTAGATTGATGTAGTTTGCTCGATGCCACAATCTAAAGAAAATGTGATCTGAACAGAACAGCCTTTTAAGGGGTTCTAAAACCTAAACCTGTTTTACCGTTATGCATTCCCTTCTACTTACCCTGAGTACTCACTCGATCCAGTGATGTCCCTGTCTGTAGCGGCTCTGTCATCTCTCCCCGCTGCACAGTTTAGGAGTGCAGCGGGGAGTATGCAATGCATACTAGCACATTAGGCTAGTGTCTTGCAGGTTTTTTTTTTTTCCCTGCGCTTTTACCACCTCTTAAAGGATTTAGAGAAGGTCTGTAAAGAAGAGTGGACCAAAATCCCTCCCAAGGTATGTGCAAACCTGGTCACTAATTACAAGAATTGTCTTACCTCTGTGCTTGCCAACAAGGGTTTCTCCACCAAGTACTAAGTAATGTTTTGCTTGAGGATCAAATACTTATTTTACACACTGAACTGAAACTAAATTCATAACACTTGTATCGTGTGTTTTTTCTGAATTTTTGGTTGATATTCTGTATCTATCATTTAAAATATACCTATGATAAACATTATAGACCCTTCATTTCTTTGTAAGTGGGCAAACTTACAAAATCTGCAGGGGATCAAAAAATTATTTTCCCCACTGTAGATCAATCCCAGAATTACATTTTTAAGCACCCTTTTTGACTAGATATGCTTTAATCTAAACCCCAGTCAAATCGTGTAAATGAGGCTCATTTACCCTTTCGGTTATGCTTTGTACCCGACTGCCCTGCTATCTGTAGCCCTGAAATTGTTGTGTCCTCCTCCTCTGTATCCTCCGATCTGAGCCTGCAAAATATGTGGTCTGTTTATTCGCTGCTGCAAACACCATCTTTGTTTTGAGCCATCTGAAGCATTGCCCACAGTGGATATAAAAAGTCTACACACCCCTATTAAAATGTCAGGTTTCTGTGATGTAAAAAAAGAGACAAATCATGTCATGTCAGAACTTTTTTCCACCTTTTTAATGTGATCTATAAACTGTACAACTCAATGGAAAAACAAACTGAAATCTTTTGGGGGGGGGGGGAGTAAAAATAAAAAAACTAAAATGTGGTTGCATAAGTGTGCACACCCTCTTATAACTGGGGTTGTAGCTGTGTTCAGAATTAAGCAATCACATTCAAACTCATGTTAAATAGGAGTCAGTACACACCTGCCATCATTTTAAAGTGCCTCTGAATAACCCCAAATAAAGTTCAGCTGTTCTAGTAGGTCTTTCCTGACATTGGAACACAGTGAAAATAGTCATCAAGTGGAGAAAATATGGCACAACAATAACATTAACAAGAACTGGACGTCCCTCCAAGATTGATGAAAAGACGAGAAGAAAACTGGTCAGTGAGGCAGCCAAGAGGCCTACAGCAACATTAAAGGAGCTGCAGGAATATTTGGCAAGTACTGGCTGTGTGGTACATGTGACAACAATCTCCCATATTCTTTAAATGTCTGGGCTATGGGGTAGAGTGGTAAGATGGAACCCTTTTCTTACCAAGAAAAACATTCAAGCTGGTGTTCTGTCGGATAGTGCTTGCTATCGTGAAGTGCCCGGGACGAACAGCGCATGCGGAGCACAACAGCTGGTTTTACGATCAGCTGTTGAGATGGCGCCTGTGCACAATGGCCGACGGAAGAAATTTTTGTGTCAGATTGTGCCTCGTGCTGCCGAGGCGTGTTCATGTCGGCGAGGGGCGGATTGGTACATGATGGGGGTGGATTATTAAATGATGGGCAGTGCTGCAAAACACCTATTTTTTTTTTTTTTTTTTCTGCTATTCTTCCTGGATGCTTGCGGGGCGTGTTTAGTCAACTGAAGGATGGGTTTTTCTATCAGAAAAATGTGTTTTGCAGCACTGGCCATCGTTTAAGAATCCAAAAATCCGCCGCCATTTTAGCAGCACTGGCCATCTGCTAATTGTGAGCTGGCTCCATCTCGCCGTTACGACAGCTGATTATAAAATCAGCTGTTGTGCTGTTCCCTACGGGCACTTCTCGATAGCGGGCACTATTCGGCAACATTTTGTAAAAACACATCTGAAGTGTCCCAAAAACATGTGGGAAAATGTGTTATGGTCTGATGAAACCAAGGTTGAAATTTTTGGCCATAATTCCAAAAGATATGTTTGGCGCAAAAACACTGCACATCACCAAAAGAACACCATACCCACAGTGAAGCATGGTGGTGGCAGCATCATGCTTTGGGGCTGTTTTCCTTCAGCTGGAACATGGGCCTTAGTCAAGGTAGAGGGAAATGTGACCAGTTCCAAATACCAGTCAATATTGGCACAAAACCTTCAGGCTTCTGCCTGAAAGATGAACATGAAGAGGAACTTCATCTTTCAGCATGACAACGACCCAAAACATATATCCAAATCAACAAAGGAATGGCTTCACCAGAAGAAGATTACAGTTTTGGAATGGCCCAGCCAGAGCCCAGACCTGAATCCAATTGAAAATCTGTGGGGTGATCTGAAGAGGACTGTGCACAGGAAATGCCTTCGCAATTTGACAATTTGGAGTGTTTTTGCAAAGAAGAGTGGGCAAATATTGCTAAGTCAAGATGTGCCATGCTGATAGACTCATACCCAAAAAAAACAAGTGCTGTAATAAAATCAAAAGGTAATTCAACAAAGTATTACTTTATAGGGTGTGCACACTTATGCAACCATATTATTTTATTTTTTTATTCTTACTTCCCTCCACCTAAAAGATTTCAGTTTGTTGTTCAACTGAGTTGTACAGTTTATAGGTCACATTAAAGTTGGAAAAAGTTCTGAAATGATTTATCTTTGTCTCATTTTTTTACATCAGAGAGACCTGACATTTTAACAGGGGTGTGTTGTCCTTTTTATATCCACTGTATGTAGGAGAATAATGGGGAGATTGCAGAGTATAGAATCATGGCACAAGAGGATAAATTATGCCCCGAAGTGTGTGAAAAGCCAGACAAATGAAACCAAATGGGGTTTTGGTGTAGCCTAACTTTTCGCCTGGAGTGGCACACAAAGGATTCATACATCAGGGTGCCATAATATAAAGTCGACACTTGAATAAAGCATACTTGTCCTAGACATTAGTGAGTGATATGTGAGCATTGTGAAATCAGCAGCTACATGAGAATTCAAATATAAAGTGCTGTTAAAGTAGCGTATACATCATTGTGAATTGTAAAGTGACTCCTGTGTGTCCTGGTTGTCCTTGTCTCCAGGATTGCATTAGTTTGGACTAGTAGTTGAGCTTGTGAATTTAATGTATGGTATTCGTTTTATGTTTCAGCTTTCGTTGCTAGGTAAAGCAAGCTCAGAACTAGTGGTACAAGTCTTTCAAAGCCTACCAGATTGCCAATGATATGCAAATTACTTTACAAACATTGTATCCAAAATATTTGATGTGTGTTTGTTTTTTTTGTTTTTTTTTTTGTTACCAGTTAACTATCATTATTAAATGGCTTGTAGCAATAGTAATCTGTACACAAGTTTAAATCAACCCAAACTGTTAATTTAGTTTCTGTTGGCCAGTAATGGGTTTCCTAGGTAAGTAACCTCTGAAATCGACTGTAGTAAAAACATTGGACGTATTCCTGCTCCCACAGACCTCAACAAGAAGGGGTTTATTTTCCTTCAGTGGATGATATGATCCCATCCATACTAACAGTATGGTTTATATTGTCCTACTGATGCCAACAATTTGACTAGTCATGCTGCCATTAACTATGAGAATTCTGTAACTTCTGTAGACACTAACGAAGGAGAATTTTTGGGCAAGGTTCAAACTCTGCACACAATACGCTGTGAGGTGACCCCCCCCCCCCACTTTTGGCCTCACTTCATATGCAGCATGCACATTTTTCTTGCTGGACCTTTCAAGACATCTCTCCTAATTATTTTTAAATGTTGGTAGCTAAAGGATATGTTAAACCTTTTATCACAAAAATAGTATGAAATGGTTAGGACTTCCCTTTAATACCAGTCACATTAAAATAACAGGAAGTGAGAGTAAATCTCTGCAAAGTAAGGGGAAATTCCCTGTAAGACCGTTGTCACCAAAACAGGTGTTTCCTGTCTAAGATTGCTTCTCACCTCCTGTGCCAGGACAAAGAGGAGGTGAATCTACCTATTGGGAGCACCGACCACAATAAAAGCCCAAAACGTTTTTAACTACCTACTATTAGCTTTGTCTTTTACATACTCTTTATCTGGCCCTTGGGACAATATTCCTCCCAATGATACGAGGAGCTTTTCCTCCCACTGACAACAACAGTTAACTGAGGGGGCATTATTCCTTCTACTAATATCTAGTAATGGGGAACTATTCTTTTCCCTGACACCAACAATGGGGCACCACTTCTTTCACTGACACCAATCATGGGTTACTACTCCTTCCACCAATACTAATGATAGGGCACTACTCCTCCTCCCCCAAGCCTGAGGCCATGCTAATGCTGGGCCCGGGACATTTTGTACCCCCACCGTTCACAATCCGCCCACCTAAAGTCTGAAAGACAGTAAACTGACTCTTTGAAAAGTTTGGAGAGCCCTGGTGTAAACATTTGCAATGCGTTGTATTGTAAAGTGCTGGATTGATAGGTCCCATTATAAAGGTTAGTGTTGGTGGATTTATGTAAATGAACAGGGGACACCATGCATAGTTTATTGCAGCATGTGTTTTGTCCACTATCAAAACTTAAACTTAGCACTTCTTTTCTATTTAGGAGCCAAAAGCACTGAATGTATTTTAAGTACAGGTTGTTCCTGTTTTGTCACAAGCTCCAAAAGAATCCAAAGTTTTTAAGATCAAGTTTTTTTTTGTTTTTTTTTTTTGTTTTTTTGTGCAGGGTTATCTTCACTTCACATACACAACCAAACAATCCAGTATTTTCCTGCTGCGACCTGTTGCTTTTCTGCCACATGCCTGGCCCACATTGCCATCTTCTCTTCTACGTCCTCAGATGCGGGTTGTCGGGTTGTCTCTACAGGGTTCTTACATCTGGCTCCCTTATAATGCTCCAGCAGGTCAGCCTCTGTGTCCATGCTCCAGCAGCCTCCTGGGATAAGTGATAGAGATTAGGAAGCTGCAGGAGCAAAGACATGCTATTCTTGTGGGAATAGAGTAGAATGTGGTTCTAGAATGCGGTCTCAGACTATGCTTAGGTAACCCATAAATAGTATCTATTCTCTCAGTTTACTTGCTATTTTTCAAGTTTTTGCTGGTATATCCTATTGGAAGTGGATGCCTGATGGAGATATCTGCCACTGTCTGTGTTGTCACCGGTACAGGAAGTGAGCAGAATTTCTTTACTGTGAAGAAAGCTGTTTAGGCTCCCACCTCCATTTTGTGGATTGGAGAATTATGCTGCGTGCACACGAGCGGACTTTACGGCAGACTTTTTCCGGCGGACGGGATTTGGTCGGACAATTCGATCGTGTGTGGGCTCCAGCGGACTTTGTTTTCTCAAAAGTTGGACGGACTTAGATTTGAAACATGTTTTAAATCAATCCATTGAAATCGAGTCCGGTTGAAAAGTCCGCCGTCTGTATGCTAGTTTGACGGACAAAAAGCCACGCTAGGGCAGCTATTGTCTACTGGCTATGAACTTCCTTGTTTTAGTCCGGTCGTACGTCATCATGTAGGAATTCGACGGACTTTGGTGGATTGTGTGTAGGCAAGTTCGTTCATTCAGAAAGTCCGTCATAAAGTACGTAGAAAAGTCCGCCGGGCAAAGTCTGCCGTAAAGTCTGCTCGTGTGTATGCGGCATTAGAGCTTCTTTTGTTACTGTGTGTTTCCAGCCTGAGGAGATGTTACCAGGAAAGGCAGTAAAGACTTTCTCCCCAAGCAGAACGAACGCAGTTAGCAATAAAACCTAAAGAGGGTTAAATGTAGTATTTGGATAGGGTACCCCAATTTATGAAACCAATTATAAAATAAAAAGAAACGGCCGTCAACCAATGTATAATATGTATTCAAATGATCTGAAATACAACATCGACAAAACCCTTTTTTGCATATAAACACCTACATGTTTGCTGGCGATATTGTTGTATTTTCGATACTTTGAATAAAGTATTGTTTTGTTTTCATTGAGTGTCTGACAGCAGCCATCAAAGTACTTGTATAAAAGATTGTTTCTGGTTTTAACCATAAAAAACCTGACTGGTTTTGTATCCTTTCTTCACTGTATCCAAAACTAATATTCACCTACATCTGAAAGGTGTAGGGGTCCGTTTAGTGCCATTGGCCCCGAGTGAAATAAGTTGGTGCCAGTATGTTTGCATTGTATTTGATGAACAGCCCAGTTTCAGTAGAGATGTAAATAATTCAGACATCACTACTGCTAGCAGGGTTGGGTGGAGGATGCAGTGCCAACAGTGATGTGAGTCACAGAAATCTTCTAGCAAACTGGGAAATCTGACTGTTCATACAATCTTCTAGTAAAATTAACAATCCCCTCATTATATATCAAGTATTGGGGGTAGAGGATAAAGCTGTGCCTGGAAGCTGCCAGGATATGAAAATCTGTCACTCAGAACAGTTTGACTGTTATGTGTGTATCCCAGTATGTTTGACATCATATCATCAGTAGTTTTCATTCAGTAAAAATAGTTGTTCATAACTGTAAGGCCTCATGCACACGGACGTTTTTACAGCTGCTTTTTTGAGCGTTTTTGAGAGAGAGAGAGAGAGAGAGAGAGAGAGAGAGATGTGTGTATGTATATAATATCAATTGTGCTCATGAGTTTACATACCTTGGCAGAATTTATGATTTCTTGGCCATTTTTCAGAGAATATGAATTGATGACACAAAAACATTTCTTTCACTCATGGTTAGTGTTTGGATGAAGCCATTTATTATCAATCAACTGTTAACACTTTTTAAATCATAATGGCAACAGAAACTACCCAAATACCCTGGTGATTTTGACCTGATAACATGCACACAAGTTGACACAAAGGGGTTTGAAAGGCTATTAAAGTTAACCATCCTCACCTGTGATCTGTTTGCTTGTAATTAGTGTGTGTTTGTATAAAAGGGCAATGAGTTTCTGGACTCCTGACAGACCCTTGCATATTTCATCCAGTGCTGCACTGATGTTTCTGGATTCATGGGGAAAGCAAAATAATTGTCAAAGAATTGAGAATGCCAATCGGCAGTGTTCAAACTCGATTTGCGGGATCTTGCCGCAGTATAATAACGGCGGCTGGTCGACAAGTAGTTAACCACTTCAGCCCCGTAAGGTTTCACCCCCTTAAATGACCAGGCCATTTTTTGCGATATGACACGGCGTTGCTTTAACTGACAATTGCGCGGTCCTGCGAAGTTGTACCCAAACAAAAATGTATGTCTTTTTTTCCCCACAAATAGGGCTTTCTTTTTTGGTGGTATTTGATTACCATTTAGTTATCGCATCTACAAACTATGGGATAGATGTATGGCATTTTTATTTATTTATTTTTTACTAGTAATTGCAACGATCAGTGATTTTTAGTGGGACTGCGACATTGCGGTGGACAAATTGGACACTAAGGGGTTGATTTACTAAAACTGGAGCGTGCAAAATCTGGTGCAGCTCTGCATAGAAACCAATCAGCTTCCAGGTTTTATTATGAAAGCTTAAATGAACAAGCTAAAGTTAGCTGGCTACCATGCACAGCTGCACCAGATTCCGAGTGCTCCAGTTTTAGTAAATCTCCCCCTGTGACAATTTTTGGGGACCAGTGACATGAATACAGTAATGAGTGCTAAAAATATACACTGTCACTGTATCAATAACACTGGCAGTGAAGGGGTTAACACCGGGGGGGCGATCAAAGGGGTAAGTGTGCTCCTAAGGCATTATTTCTAACTGTGTGGGGGTAGGACTGACTGGAGGAAGAGGGACATCTGTGTTCCTAATTAGAAGGAATCACAGATCTCTCTCTTCCTCTCTGACAGGATAGTCTGCCTTGTTTACATAGGCAGACCACCGTTCTGCCATTCCAGCAAAGGATCGATGGGTCCCGGCAGCTGCCGGACCCCCTTATTGGCTCCTGCTGTGTCCAATCATAGCGGGAGCCGGTCGCCGGTGGCGCACGCACCAAACCCTGAGGCGATATTAACATACAGGTACATTGTTTTGCGCAGCCGGGCCACCCTGCCGCAGTAAATGTGCGGATGGCGGTCTGGAAGCAGTTAAGAGAACTGTATATAGTAAGGCATCCAACCAAACATACTAAAAAATAGATTTAAGGTTTACACATGTTCTACAAGAGTGGAAATTCCGCTTTAAGGACGCCTGACCCGCCATATTTTGCATGTCATTTTTTTGAGGGGGGGGGCAGAAGATACCTAGTTTTGACAGGTACCCAGCTCCCACTTCCACTTGGGCCGTCTAGGCGACTCGAGCGGAAGTTCTCCTCTCCCCCTCCCTCCCTGCAATCTTCTGGGACCTGTGAAGTGATTGCCCGGCCATTCAGGACGCACAGCACGGCTCACGCATGCGCAGTGCGCACCCGGCTGTGAAGCCGCAAGCTGTGGCAGCCGGCTGCCCACACTAGTGATGCTGGGGAGAGGCGTGGGAGGGAACTGAGGCTTCGGGCGGCCGCATCGCTATATCGTGGGACAGGTGAGTGTGTGTTTATTAAAAGTCAGTAGCTACACTTTTTTTTGTAGCTGCTGACTTTTAATAAACAGAATTGGCTGGAACTCTGCTTTTAAGCAAAAGACTAAACACCCAGTACGTTATGGTACCTTTCATGATGGTTGAGAATAGAATTTATACATATGTATGTTTGGCTACCTTTGCTGCGACAAAGCCTTACCTGTCAGTGGGGTTACTGCAAAAATGGCCAAAGAATGTTCAGCCTGTATATCCAGTATTTGTTTGAGCCTATTCTATATAAAACTATATGATCTTGTTCTTCCACAATGGAGAAAACCTTTTCTCAGTACCTTTTTAGCTTTTTACACTGTGTGTTATCTATGGAAGGGATCAGCAGAAAATAGTTGAAATATTTTTCATGAGAAATCTGTACCTGGCATCACTTCTGATGACGATGGACTCTTCGAGCCTCCATTACATAAACAGCAGACATTATAGGGGCATAGCTGGCATTGTTTCCATAGTGGGGTTTTCTCACGATAATCTGAACCTGTGATGGCAGGAACACAGTGACTTGAATCAATGTCAACTCTACATGTTCAGACAATCAGAAATGATATAAGTGTAATAATATGGGTGGAGGCAACATCTGAATTAATGTATCTCCTGTACAGATGAAGATAAAGAGAAGATTGTTCTGTTATTGAGGTGTTCATAAATATTATTATTATACGGGATTTATATAGCGCTAACAAGTTTGCAAAGTGCTTTACAGCATGAGGGCTGAAAATACAATTACAATACAATTCAATACGAAGTTCCTGATCCCATCATTTGAACCCTTCACAGAGGCTCATCTCCATTGTACATACATTATAAGCCTGTGCACAGCCTAGGTGTAAACATATTTATATTGTACATGGCAGAGGAGAGGACTTTAGCTTTTTTATTTATACCAGCATTTAATGTTGTTTTTCAAGTTCTGATTTTGTATTAGATGATTAAAATATATTTTTGTAAATCATAAATCAAAAAAATATAAACCTTCCCAGCCTATGGCTGATGACACATGGACGACTCTGCCTCTGACAGTTTATCAAAGTTGGCAGTGGCGGGAGTGCTAAAGCTAGATAGATACACTAGTAGAAATTTTGTTCAACATTTTTCGTTTTAAAGAAAAAATTTTTTCAACTTTGCAATGGTTAGTGTCGTGAAATCGATGTTTGTTTTTTAACACAGTGATGAGAAAATTCAGAGTAGCAGGATGAAAAAAAATTCTCACACAAACTTCTAACAGTGCATGTGGTTTTCATTGGGGAAAGGACATTCGTTCCAAAATCAAATGTTAAAAGCAAAAGAAATCTTGGAGTATATTCGACATACAATGTACTTTTTATATTAAAATCCACTATCGTGACACACGCCTAAGAGACTACTTGATGACTGCCTCTGTAGCTAAGGCAGCAAGATGTTGCTCCAGTCCCTACAAGTTGAGATTTTAGCAGCATTTGGCCCAGCGAAAGAGCAACATCACTGCATCTGTTTACAGAGTGTGCGATTCCTCCTGCTTGCGATTTAATGCGAACATCGCCCGTGGCATTAGGCCTCATTTACACAGACAGACCGTTCGGGTCCGCCTGTCAGCTTTTCAGGCGGACCCGATTGGATCATGCATAGCTCTCTATGGAGCAGTGGACGTCCGTTGACACCTGCCGACATCCGATCCGATACTGTCCGCTAAAAACAGTTGGATGGAAATGGACAAACGGTCCCTTTCCATCTGACAGCCCATAGACAGCTCTGCTGATGCACACGAACCTGTCATCCACCTGCTTAGTGGGGGTCATCGGAGAGATCCCCCCTGCTGAGCATACGGATCCGCTGGCTGACTCCGCCAGTGTGAAAGGGTAGCAAGAAAACTCACCCACGCTCTGCCGCTGTATAGTGCAAATTAGTGTGGTCGGTGCTCTGGCTGATTAAATTCACAGTGAATCCATAACAAGTACGAGTCGGCAACTCGACAGCTGCTCCATAGAAAACTTTATTTTAGCATCATAGCAGTAACATTACCCAAAAACTGACACATTTCAGCCTAAGCCTTAATCATAGCATAAGTATGTAACATTAAAAACCAGTGTGTATATATAAGAATATAATCCTCCTACAATAGGTTATTAACTTAACCTCCCTGGCGGTATGATTATTTCATATTTTTGATGCTGAAAGCGGTACAATTATTTTGCATAGAAATTTGGCGTTTTTATATTGTAGGCCTGTAATTCTTAGAAATAAATTACTTAAATCTGTCCAAACCAGAGTCTAATAGACATCCCGGATATGATAAAGTTTGAAACACAATCATAAATGATAATAAATAACTATAATAACAAATAATAATATGATACATTTTAGTCAAAAATATAATCAAATCAAAAACACTGACATTTTTTTTGGGCCAAACAAGGGTGCAATATTACTAGTCATATTGCTTCAGTAAACATCCCGGGTATGGTAAATTTTGAAACATGGGACTGCACAAAGTCTAACGTCACGATCAGGACAATAGAATCTGGTTTTCTTTTGTGTTTTCCTTCCAGTGTCATCACGCTTTAAGCAACAAACCACGCACATCCTTGTGGATGCTGACTTTTTTTCAGTTGGTGAGATGTGGTCCATGAAGTGACAACCAGTCAGGCGTTCCAGGTTGACAACACCAGCAGCACGACGTCCACCTATATTTACAGATGTTGGTGTTTGGAAAGTTGCCGAACTGATCTTTCTGAATGAACCACCAAAGTCAGCATGAACCATAGGCTTGTCACCACAGGCTTTCCCACCTTTTGTGTGCACATGACAGTGGAGGTGTCATGAATTGTACTCATTAGGCACACATCTTTTTTGTCACGCCATTGCAGTGCCATCATTTTGCCTTTTTGCCAGACAACCACTTCTCCTGTCTTGAGCTTCTTATTGCCAAATCATCTCGTTCACACCTGGCTTGAATCCATACCTGTGCGGTGAAGCCTCTCTCGCTACATTTTGAGCTTCTTATTGCCAAAGATTGGCGGCATTTCAAGCCGGTTAGCCCTAACTGTTCCATAGGCATCCATTTTGTTCTTTAGAAGGAACTCGTAGAGTTCAGGAGATGTGCAAAATTGTCTGTAGTTACACAGTAGCCCTGATTTAGCAATGGCTCAATCAATGAAAGAACTGAAGATGTTGCCATTCCATAATTACTGTATTTTTGGTTCCTTTCCCAGTGTATAGGACAGAATTCCAAATGTAACCAGTGCTCTATTCACATAGCATGAAGGATTTGATGCCAAATCGTGCTCTTATATTGTATACAGCTGAGCCTTCCTATGTAGGCCATTAGACTTTCGTCTACGCTGATGTCTCTATCTGGCACATAGCTCTTTTGGAAATTTTTCTGAATCATTTCATATACCTCCCAAATCTTCTTGAGTTTAGGTGCTGGATCAGTAGTTTTGTCAAATTCTTCATTATTTTCAAAGTGCAAATACTTCATTATCAGGGAAAATTTGTACTCCGACATGACCGAAAGCATGGAGTGGCTAGTAATTTATTGGTTGTCCAATACCACTTCTGCAGGGGTTTCTCCACCACTCCCTGAAGAATTATTAGGCCCTGAAATGTCCAAATGTCCTCTTTGGTCACTGGTTCCCACTTTCTGCTCCTTAAAAACCTCCGATGTGTATCAATAACCTCATCGGTCAAAAATAGTTGGCGGTATGCCAAGGGGATGTCATCTTCAACAACCACTTTTCATACCACGTGCTCCAGTAAATGGAAATCTTGGGGGCGCTGCGTGATCCGTACCGCAGTCCATAGAGCACCAAGTCCACACATCACTGAGCTCAGTCGCAGTATCGTCACTGAAATCACTTTCTGTGTCTGATGAACTTCCCCATGAATCACTATCACTCAATTCTGCAAGTGATTCGGTATCGCTGTTTTCCAGCACGTCATAAACCGCTTTTGAGTTAGAGGTGTGCTTTTTTGATGCCATGGTCATTCGCCAGTTTTCAGGCAGAAAGTACAGTAAAACTGCAGGCAATGGCACTGGACAAGGCACTGGGGGGCAAACTGAGGTCAATTTATTTGATACAGTAATGTAATCCAATAAGATTACAATGTATGGTGTGTGTTACGATTTATACTTTTTGAATCTGCCGCCAGTTCCACCCCCCTGCGTCACGACACTTGCAGGGAAGGGAAGCGGAGCACACAGAGGATCGGGCAGAAGATCCGGCCGCCATACACAGCAGGAGTAGATCGCGGGATCCCAAGGTCAAGGTAAGTAACCTCTTCCAGGATCCAGAGATGCAATCCTGAGTGTGGCTCGGGGTTACCGCTAATGCTACTGAATTTTCACCCCGAGCCACACTCGGGAATACCGCCAAGGAGGTTAATTAAAAAATCATCACATTGGTTACAAATGGAGATGATCAAAACCTGGGTCAGATGATCACATGTGAATAGGGCCTTAGCCTTACGCTAGCAAGTTTTTGGCTATTTAGATCCGCTATCACCAGTGACACTGTGCATGGAGTTTGTATTTTCTACCTTTTGTCAGCTTATGTCTAAATTGGCCCTTGTGTACAGAATGTTTCTGACTCTGTATGTCTATTTTTAATCCTTCTGGAATGGACATTAGATTGGAAAACCCTTTGGAAGGCTTCTGTGATGGTGGGATTCAATATTGACGCTGCTAATCATTATTCAATTCTGAATTAACATAAGCAGGCTTACTCTGAGTACTTACTAAGTGTTGACAACTTAATCTGTTTCGTTTTAGCTTTCTGACTGCCAGTTCATAGTGAAACCAGAGAATAGTACGAAGTGTAAAGGGACGGGAATCCCACTTGGTTTCAGGAACCCATAGAGCACACTATAGAGCACAATTGCTGTTATTTTACGCCAATATTTTATTGAATACAAATAACATGTTATGGCATTTTTGTTTACGTGTGATGTCTTAAATTCTTCTTTCCATAGGGTGACCATAATTGGCCCAAATGATGTTCTGACTTACACCTACTTGCACCTAATCTCTATAAAGGAAGGACAAATGAAAAGTACAATGTGCGCACTGCATAGTAAGTGTGCTGAATCGGAGTAGGTTACAGTACTGGAGCAGCTCCTTCAAGGAAGGAGATATCTGCTCACCCATTGTTCTCAGCAAGATATCTACCTATGTATTGGCATCCTTAACTCAAAAACAAAAGTGTAATATTACAGTTTACCACGACATATACGTAGGAGGCACATTTTTTTGCAGGCCTTCATTTGTAAACTATGGATCCTGCCAGCATCACATTAGATATCCTAGGGTGACAAGCCTCACTGTAGTGTATTGAGGAGCAGTGTTGTCACTCACAGGTAATATTCATTCATTTATTTTTTTTTTGCCCCAAAGAAGCACATTTTTCTACTGAGAAGCTTCAAGTGACACGACGCTTGGGTGTGAATGAGCACCATAGGCTGCAATGAGACTAATCATGTTGATTGATAAAACTCTTCTAGAAAAGAGCTGCAGATTGCTCAGGGGTGAACCAGTGTTGAATAAGCAGCTTATTTTGAGTCGTGTTTTAGAACTTAATAATGTGAGTAACAGTGAGGAGGTGTACTGTAGTTTGGCGGTGAACTGGGCAGGGCTGATAGCAAGGTTTTCAATTTCTGCATAGCTTTGCCGGCTCACTAAAAGAAGTTGGGTTTCTGGAAAAATACCAGGCTTTATTAACTCTCATTGAACATTTATATATAAAAAAAAAATCAGTTATATAATAAAACATAACTGAGATTGAAGAAGCAGCACAAGGAGCTAATTGGGTGTGCTACAGTGCCCTTGCGGTAACAAGTGGCATGATAGGCTGAGAGAACAGAGTAATAACAAGATGAGCTCAGCAATGTTGACAGGAGGCACTGCATATGCATGGAGCTCTGAACAAGGTCGGCAAACTTCTCAGTGATGCCGGGCATCCCTGCAATGGCTAGCTTGTCCCAGTGACAGGGCAGAGCTATGCAGAACATTCATGACGGGCTAGAACGGTGATGGCGAACCTTGGCACTCCAGATGTTTTGGAACTACATTTCTCATGACGCTCCACTACACTGCAGAGTGCATGAGCATCATGGGAAATGTAGTTCCAAAACATCTGGGGTGCCAAGGTTCGCCATCACTGGGCTAGAATGTGGGGCATGAATGGCCTACAAATATTGCAGATACATTATTCAAGATTTTTAAAAAATGCTTAGTTTGTTACCTACTGGGGCTTCTTAACTTGCACAGGCGCTTGCTTATTTTTATTTTTTTTACAATGGTGAACTAACCTTTTAAAGAGGAGTTCCACCCAGGGGGCCGTCAAAAAAAAAAAAATTAAAAGTCAGCAGCTACAAATACTGCAGCTGCTGACTTTTAATTGGACACTCACCTTTCCCTGGGTCCAGCGATGCGGGGGATCGAGGCCCCGCTCGTCCCCCCCCTCCGCTCGTCGGCGCCGGCATTTCAACTGTGGGCGCCGGGCTGTGGCTTCACAGCCTGGCACCCACTGCGCATGCGCGAGCGGCGCCGCGCGCCGTGATTGGCCGCTCAATCACCTGGGACCTGTAATGGGTCCCAGATGATTGACAGGAGGGAGGGATTAGAGCGGAGCCCTTCCTGTGCCTGGGGGGAAGTGATGTCACCAGCCCAGGCAAAGGAACAGGCAGACTACGAGGGACCACCTAGCAACAGGCATTTAGAGGTAAGTGAAAAAAAAAAAAATGTTCAAATGTTTTTTTGTTTTTTGTTTTTTAGATTTTTTCCAGGTATTTTTGTTTTTTGGGTGGAACCCCACTTTAAGCTCTCTAATTTAAAAGTCCGGAAATATCTTCTCTGAATTCCAACTCTGGCTGGTCCCATAGAGCCTACAAACAGTATAAAAGTTGAAATATTGCCATGAATATTGAAAATGTTTAGTTTTGTTTGTGTCTCAGAATAAAAACAGTTGCTGTTGTTTTATCTCTGGAAAGCTTCTTTGGTTCTTGGCTGGTCTTCAAAGCACTGGCGCTAATAAAGAGAAAAAAAACACACAAATATGTAAAAAAAAAAAAAATCATACATGGTATTTGAAAAAAAAATAAAATCTGTTTTGCTGTCTTTAAAGAATGGATGCGCTGCCATGGGATAAGACTGAATATACTACTGCATCCCATAGTGATGACTTGACTGGGATGGGTAAATGGAAACTAATATGATCATTTAGACCCCTTTCACACCAAGGCATTTTTGCAGCATTTTAGCGCTAAAAATAACGCTATTAAAACGCTCAAAAACGCTCCCCATGCATCTCAATGGACCCTTTCACACTGAGGCGTTGCGCTGGCGGGGTGTTGAGAAAAGCCCTTTCACACTGGGGCGGTTTTCAGGCGTTATTGCACTAAAAATACCGCCTGCAAACCGACCCAAAACAGCTGCTACTGTTTGTTCAGTGTGAAAGCCCGAGGGCTTTCACACTGAAGCGGTGTGCTGGCAGGAGGAAAAAAAAAACTCCTGCAAGCCGCATCTTTTTGGAGCGGGGAAGGAGCAGTGTATTCACCGCTCCTAAACCGCTCCTGCCCATTGAAATGAATGGGGCAGCGTGGCAATACCGCGGCTATAGCCGCGCTATGCGAGCGGTTTTAACCCTTTTTCGGCCGCCAGCGGGGGTTAAAACCGAACTGCTAGCGGCCGAATACTGCCGCAAAAACGACGGTAAAGCAGCGCTAAAAATAGCGCTGTTTTACCGCGGACGCCCCCACCGCCCCAGTGTGAAAGGGGCCTTACTTTACAAAACACTGCTTGTTTTACATGATCTCACAAAGGATAAACATGCAAGAAAGATAGCATCAATAACACATGCTTCAATAACGCTTGAAAAACACTGTTAAAACGCCTGCAGCGTTGCGTTAATTTTACCGCTAGCGCCCCTAAAACGCGGTAAAAACGCAGTAAAAACGCTAGGGCGTTTTTGAAGCGCCTTGGTGTGAAAGGGGTCTTTATGTAAAAAAAAAAAAAATTAGCTTTTTATGGCTGTTTGATCCTAGAACAACTTTTCAAATCCAGCCAAAACAGATCCCATCTCCTCAGAGCTCCGTGCTTTGAGTGCAGTGCATTGTCCTGGCCTAATTGTTTTTGGGGAATAATTTGGATTTAGCCGATCGCTATTGTGTGTAGCGGTGTTTCTCAACACCAGTCCTCAAGGCGCCCCAACAGGTCATGTTTTCACGATTTCCCTCAGATGAAACGGCTGTGGTAATTACTAAGGCAGTGAAACTGATCTAATCACCTGTGTAAAATAATGGAAGATAACTCTGAGGGTGTGACTGTGTTGATGAGGGAATCGAGCAATTTTCTTTCCTACAACTATGGATTGAAAGAAAATCGCATCTTTGCTTGGCTTTAGTGATAGGGGCTATTTTCAGCCATTAAAGTGGGGTTCCACCCAAAAAAACAAAAATACATGAAAAATCCTAAAAAAAAAAAAACATTTGGAATTTTTTTTTTTTTTTTACTCACCTCTAAATGCCTGTTGCTAGGGGGTCCCTCGTAGTCTGCCCCTTCCAGTGCCTGGGCTGGTGACATCACTTCCCCCTCGGCACAGGAAGGGCTCCGCTCTGCTCCCTCCCTCCTGTCAATCATCTGGGACCCATTACAGGTCCCAGGTGACTGAGCGACCAATCACGGCGCGCGGCGCCGCTCGCACATGCGCAGTGGGTGCCAGGCTGTGAAGCCACAGCGCGGCGCCCATAGTTGCAATGCCGGTGCCGCTGAATGGAGGGGGAGACGAGCGGGGCTTCGATCCCCCGCATCGCTGGACCCAGGGACAGGTAAGTGTCCAATTAAAAGTCAGCAGCTGCAGTATTTGTAGCTGCTGACTTTTATTTTTTTTATTTTTTTTTTTTTTTTACATGACCCCCTGGGTGGAACTCCTCTTTAAGAACTGTCATATCTACCACCGGTGGAAATTAAGGAAGGTATGTTGTCTAATGTATAATATTTTATTTATTTATTTATTTTTTACATTTTAAGTGAACCTTGCACTTTTTTTTTAAATTTGTGTGCTATGACCTTTTCCCCAAACGCACTGTAAAAGATGAACACTTTGGTAGGTCACTATCTCCTATGTATTGTATATATAAGATTGTGAATTCGGTCTTTTAGTGCTGAGCTTCGCTCAAAAACATTGATATACTGGTAAATAGTGGGTACAGGGGTCTTGTCAATGTCATGGCCTGCAGAGAGATTCAGATTACGCTGTAGCTGTACTTTTGGAAAACTGCAATGCTGGAGTGCACTGTATTTCAACACAGGAAGTGTACAGACTTAAAATAGGCTGCTTATTCTACACTGAGGACCTTGATGTTACAGGAAACATGGTTTACACTAACATTTTCTCTTGGAGGCTTAATTTTTTTTTTTAATGTACTGTAATCCTATAGCGAAGCATTGTACAGCATCCCACTTGGAGATGGACAATGACACAGGAATGTATAGCATCCTTTATATCCTCTTATTCATGCCAAGGATGGTGCTGGCATGCAAACAATGAACGTTTCATGAAGTCTCTGGTTACACCAGCCAATGTGAGCATGCACATACATGTGCTTGTTTCTAGACTTTGTGTGAGCACAGAATAGACAGCCTTTGTTTCCTGTAGAAATTCTGGTCATCAGACCACTAGCAGAAGTGTTGTACGATTTTTATTTTGGGACAAATGGAAGAATGAAGCAGCCAGAGAACAGCTGCTGATGACAAGTGGTTACAAGTGGGTTTCCTTTTGAGCTACAGTTGTATTCTTAGAGCAGAGTAGTACATAGGGCTCTCTGTCATGGATGCATGGCTATTATGGTTGTATGTGACAGTTGTTCAATCACTTGGCAGATGATTAAACACATTGGATACATTGCATTTTCATGTTTTCCTAGATATCCCCCCTCCTTCAGGCTGAAATACATGATACCATCAGAGGCACCAAACCCTAGAGTCATAATTCATCTAAAATAACTGGATGACCACAACCGTGTTGGCAATAAATTAGCTGCAGCATTCAATACGTTGAATTCATTAATCAATTCACTTATTAACGATTACTAACATGTGCATACAACTTTAACAGTAATACAAAATTAGCTCAGTCATCAACACTCAAGCTGTATCAGAAGTACCGTATATACTCGAGTATAAGTCGAATTTTTCAGCACATTTTTTTGTGCTGAAAGTGCCCCCCTCGACTTATACTCGAGTCAAGCACTTTTCTGCAGCAAAAAATTTCATTTTCCGAACTGACTTTGGAGCCCCATATCTCAGGGCCACTTGGTGCTAGGAACCCCAAATTTGGTATGCAAACACAGTGGAACTGGTACCACAACATATCCAAAGATGAAGTTCCTAGCACTAAGTGGCCCCGAGATACGGGGCCCCAAAATCGGTTCGGAAAATGTCATTCTCTGCTGAAGAAAAGTGCTTGACATTTTCTGAACCGACTTTGGGGCCCCATATCTCAGGGCCACTTGGTGCTAGGAACCCCAAATTTGGTATGCAAACACAGTGGAGCTGGTACCACAACATATCCAAAGATGGAGTTCCTAGCACTAGGTGGCCCTGAGATACGGGACCCCAAAACCGATTCGGAAAATGTCATTTTCTGCTGCAGAAAAGTGCTTGACATTTTCTGAACTGATTTTTGGGGCCCTGTATCTCGGGGCCACTTGGTGCTAGAAATCCCATCTTTGGAAATTTCATGGTGCTAGTTCCACTGGGTTTGCACACTAAATTTGGGGTTCCTAGCACTAAGTGGCCCCGAGATACAGGGCCCCAAATTTGGTCAACTGTGTCCATCTGCAGCAATGTCATTTCAGGACCCTTTGGGTTCAGAGACCCCAAATTTTGGCTGCAGCTAGGGGGCATCTAGGAACCCTTAACTACCAAGTTTGAAGTTCAGGGGACCTATGGCTGCAAATGGGCACAGTGAGGCATGCAAATGGGCACAGTGATGCTGCAAATGGGCATTGTTGACCCTCTTTTCCACTTACAGTAGCTGTGCATTTCTCACCCTCGTCTTATACTCGGGTCAATAAGTTTTTCCCATTTTTTTGTAGTAAATTAGGGCCTCGACTTATACTCGGAACGACTTATACTCGAGTATATACGGTAAAACCTTAAACCAACTGAGCAATTATTATCCAATAATCCGATACAACAGCATAAGAGATTGGAAGTTAAGGAGCTTGTTTCTTCAGCATTCCAGTCTATTGCAACTGCAGAACATACTAACATATACCCACCAGGCAGAAGCATGCAGGAGGTAATGACTAGGGCTTGTACTTCAGTGACATACCTCCACGCACCAGTGAAAAAACAGTTTATATTCAATTATACAACAACCTTGACACTGAAATTAAGGATCTGAGTGAGGGCTGCCATGGTCCAACGGGGGAGCTTGTAATATTACAATACCCCATAATGGCAACGTGAAAGAAGTTTGTTTAAAGTTTTTGCTAAATAAAAACGAAAAAAAATCACATGCACATAAGTATTCACAGCCTTTGCCATGACGTTCAAAATTGAGCTCAGGTGCATCCTGTTTCCTATGATTATCCTTGATTGGAGTCCACCTGTGGTAAATTCAGTTGATTGGGCATGAATTGGAAAGGCACACACCTCTCTATATAAGATCCTACAGTTAACTGTGCATGTCAGAGCATAAACCAAGCTGTGAAGTCCAAGGAATTGTCTGTAGACCTCTGAGACAGGATTGTATCGAGGCACAGATATGGGGAAGGCTACAGAAAAATGTCTGCAGCATTGAAGGTCCCAATGAGCACAGTGGCCTCCATCATGGAAGAAGTTTGGAACCACCAGCACTCTTCCTAGAGCGGGCCACCTGGCCAAACTGAGCAATCGGGGGAGAAGGGCCTTAGTCAGGGAGGTGACCAAGAACCCAGTGGTCACTCTCCAGCGTTTCTCTGTGGAGAGAAGAGAACCTTCCAGAAGAACAACCATCTCTGCAGCACTCTATCAATCAGGCCTGTATGGTAGAGTGGCCATACGGAAGCCACTTCTCAGTAAAAGGCACATGACAGCCTGCCTGGAGTTTGCCAAAAAGCACCTGAAGGACTCTGACCATGAGAAACAAAATTCTCGGGTTTGATGAAACAAAGCTTGAACTCTTTGGCCTGAATGGCAAGCGTCATGTCTGGATGAAACCAGGCACCACTCATCTGGCCAATACCATCCCTACAGCGAAGCATGGCAATGGCAGCCTCATGCTGTAGGGATGTTTTTCAGATGCAGGAACTTGGAGACTAGTCAAGATCGAGGGAAAGATGAATTCAGCAATGTACAGAAACATCCTTGATGAAAACCAGCTCTAGAGCGCTCTGTACCTCAGGTTCATCCAACAGGACAAGGACACTAAGCACACAGCCAAGATAACAAAGGAGTGGCTATGGGACAACTCTGTGAATGTTCTCGAGTGGCCCAGCCAGAGCCCCGATTGAACATCTCTGGAGAGATCTGAAAATTGGCTATGCACCGACACTCCCCATAAAACCTGATGGAGCTTAAAGTGGTTGTAAACTCCCCTGAGACATTTTTACATATAGGTAAGCCTATAATAAGGCTTACCTATATGTACTGAAAATATCTCCTAAACATGCGCCGTTTAGGAGATATTTACCTTGTAGTGCGCCGATTATGTCATCGGCTCATGCGCAGTGAAGAAACGGCCCTCTGTGCCATTTCTTCTCCAGTGTGTGCCGTGACTGGCGGCTCCCGTGGGAATGCGTAGGAGTGACTTCACGTGGCTCCGGACAGTCACAGTCCTTGGCCCTGGAATTAAGAGGGGTGAAGATGGATGCTTCCACCAGCGGGGACATCGTGGGCTTCGTTTTCAGGCACGTGCCACATAATGGGCTAGTATGAAATGTATACTAGCCCATTATGCTTTTACATTGCAGAGGAATAAAGAGGAGGTAAAACCCATCAGGGTTTACTTCCTCTTTAAGAGGTCCTGCAAAGACGAATAGGAGAAACTGCCCAAAAATAGGTTTGCCAAGCTTGTAGCATTATACTCAAAGACTTGAGGCTGTAATTGGTGCCAAAGGTGCTTCAACAAAGGCTGTAAATACTTATGTACATGTGAGGTTTTTTTTTTTTTTTTTTTAATAAATTTGCAAAGATTTCAAACAAACTTCTTTCACGTTGTCATTATGTGGTATTGTTTGTAGAATTTTCAGGAAAATCATGAATATAATACATTTTGGAATAGGCCTGTAATGTAACAAAATGTGGAAAAAGTGAAGTGCTGTGAATACTTTCTGGATGCACTGTATATCTGGAAATATTAGTGGTATGAAAGCCATACACTAGATATCTTTTTTTTTTTTTTTTTTATACATTTTTTGTTGTATTGCTGTAGCCCTGATGGAGTGAGCTGTAGTCTCTGAAACACATTGTATGGTCTTCTACTTGATGATGCAATACAAAAAAATATAAATATATATCTGAAATATTGATCCATGGAGTGGCACTCAAATCCCCTTAGTATGTGAATGCCCCCTCACTTCCAAACCCACCCATTGATTGGAACAGAAAGTAAGGGGAAACAGACTAGACAGTGGGAAATAAAACCCAACAGGGGTTCAAACTCTTCCTCACTTTATACAAAGCTAAAAGGAGGAAAAAATGGACTTTGAACATCTACAAGCTTCAGCAAGGGCTTCCTGGACAAAGCCATCGTGCCGGGGCCTGTAGTCTGGCACCATCTCAAGAGGCTGATGGTCAATTTTGCATATTAGAACAAACACCCCTCCAGGATGCACAATATTATTTTAATAGTATAGTAAAATACAGACTCTGCTGATTTTTCTCCACAATAAAATGCTTTCTGTGAATATACCGCCACTAACTCTACTCTGATCTTTAGACTGTCTACAGCTAAAAATATTTTGAGTATTTTCAATAAAGTGCATTCTTGTGACAGAGTAAACAGGTGAGCGGTGGTTTTATTGGGCACACTTTACTGTTCATTAATAGGTAGTGTGGGAAAGGTCCTCGCTTTATTTACCTTGTTTATTGCCATTGGTTGTCATGTATATTTATCAAGCCTGGGAATCTTAAAACAGGCTTGTGTTCTCCTGTACACATTGAACATAGAGATTTTGACCTTCACATTTGTCTTGTTGAATAAGCTTCGTACTTTTCCGCATCTAGTCATTTTTGGAGTAATCAGGACTTGCAGTATAGATTGTAATCTCGGGTTGTACTTTGTTGATATGGTGACACTTTGTCTAGCTAGGCATGATGGCTTTCTAACCAATATTTTATTTAAAAAATACTGATGAATAAATTAAACATTGTATTTAATAAAGTGGGCGAGACTTTGTGTATGTAACCCCTAAGGCTTCATGTACACTGGAACTATTTTGACCGCCGGCTGTGGGAAAACGCAAAATGCTGCAAAATCGTGCCGCATCTCTCCTAACTGAAGCAGCTCCTAAATGATCCTAAAAGCCTATGTGAACATGGACACACGGGCTTTTATGGAGTTGAGTTTAGGAGCTTTGGCAAAAAAAAACGCCAAAAGCTCCTAAACTCAGGCTTAGGAGCTGCTATTGTACATAACCAGGTATTAGTAGTCTTTACATACTTCCTGCCCTACAGTGACAACACTGCTTCTTCATATATACAGTACAGTCAGTGAGCTTCCTCACCCTAGGGCAGTGTGTTACTGGCAAGATCACTAGGTGAAAATAAAGCAAACAAAGCTTTAAAAAAAAAACCGAATGCAGCCACCACATCTAAGCACTGGTGAGATGATAGATATATAGATATAGATATAGATATAGATATATATATATATATATATATATATATATATATATAGATATATATATATATATATATATATATATATATATAGATATATATAGATATATATATTTGTTCCTGGTTGTAGATGCACTATAAAGTATAAAAATCTGTTCAGAGTTCCATAAACAGGATGGGTAGATGAGGGGGAAGAAACTAGCTTGAGGGTAAGTGGCTCAGCTCACATTCTACAAAAACCCACTGTTCTCAAGCTAATATAACCACTTGTGTACCCCGCCTGCAATGTACTGCAGACACGGGGGCCCTTACAGGCAAGGCTACGTGCTGGTACTTTGGTGCCTGTTTCTGGGTTTAGAGCACACGCTTTTGTGCCCCCGCCGACATTCGCTGTGATTGTGTACAGCAGGAGTCTGTCAGCAGACCCAGGCCAGAACCTGCTGATCGACTGTACAAACAAATGGCCACTGCCCTTACCCAATAACTGGCCTTTGCAGCAAGAAGCACATTTAAGGGCAATGCATGCAAAACAAAACCAGAGGAATTCCCTGCTCAACTTACCGACCAGCCTGCAACCAACCAAATTCTGTCTAACAGTATGCGTTAAAAACAGGGAGTTTAGTCTGTATACATTTGCACATACATGTGTAAGCTACAGAGCCCCGTCAAGGCTCCCCATTTTCTGTAGTCCTAACTCTAGATCGGCTGTGTCCAATCACAGCCCAGAGCCCTGTGTTGACAATCAACACAGAGCTCTGTACAGAAGGAACAATCTCTCTTATCCTTTCAAATCAGGGATAAGAAACAGTTTTTTTTAGCAAAAAGCAGCAGGTATTCTATATTGTTAGGCACACATTTAACCCCTTGATCACCCTAGATTTAAACCCTTCCCAGTGAATGTCAATAGTACCGTAACAGTGTATAGTATTAGCACTGGTCACTGTATTAGCGTCACTGGTGATGCCTGTGTCAGGCCCCCCCAAACTTCAGTTAGTGTCAGATTGCCCACCGCCCTATCACAGTTCCACTTTAAGGCGCTGATCACCGCCATTAGTAGTAATATATATATATATATATATATATATAAGAGGTGGATAACTGGCATGGGTCATGATCGGATGTTAACAGATACAGAGGAACCACAACTCCAAGAATGTCCTTTGACATGATATTGAAACCCCCCTCAGTTACAAAGCTTAAAGTTGTATCCTGTCTTTATTCCCCCCTTTTTTCTTTTTTCTTTTTTTTCTTCAAGCAGTGCAAGCTCAATAAGCAAACATGCCAGAACTCCTGTCTTACTAAACAACCTGTTGGATTTATGTGTCTAGAGTACCATCTGGTGCACCTGCTCTGCGCTCTCTCATTATTCAAACATATAAAGGCTTCTGCCATTCCATTTAATGGATCATTGTGGTGCAGCTAGTATATAGCTTATTCAGCAGTGCAATTTCCTGTACAACTCAATTCTGAAGAAGTGAAACCATACCAGGCCTTTCTGTTGCTTGCTTGCACAAACCGAATGAATCTACAAGGGGGAGGGGGACGCTGTTGGAGTAAGTTAGTAAGAATCCATGTGTACTCTGCCTGGTGGTACTGATGTTGTATTCTTCAAGCAGTGTAGCTACAGCAGAGCGATATCATTAGATTTGCAGGTAGAGTGTTTTGTTTCCCTGGAGACAAATCTAAAAATGGTTGGATAATATACACCTATGTGGGCAAAAATATGCAGACTTGCTCCTAACCCCCATCTATGGCCTGCCTTCTACTGGTAATCTTTAGCTTTTGTTACACTCAACCCGACCTGCCGCATATGGAAACCTTTCCCGAAAATCTGCTTTTACTGCGGCTGTGCTGCAAAATAGACTTGCCATATTGGACATTCAAAGACTGCTAATTTATTTGGCTGCCCAAGGTTTTCAGTGAGAAGCAAGCTAGCATTAGAGAGACTGCCCAGGGTCACCACGTTGTAGACTGGCACTAAAATACCCATAGATGATGGCTGGATTGGGTACCATCAGACACCCCCTAGCTCACTACACTGCGGGGGCACTGGCAGCATCTCCAAAGACTCGTCGTCTCTTCTCTAAAGGCTAAGTTCACTTTTTTTTTCTCTCTAAATTCCAGCTCCCCTATGTACTAATATAGCATTAATGTACTTCTTTTGCAAGAATAAAACCACTTTCCATTTATTCTACAGACACACATACCTCACTCTCTTCATAGCTGTTTAAAAATACTGCTCGATTACGTCTGCCTTCCTTCCTGGTCAGACTTTAGATCATAACACTAGAAGGAGTTGACCAGTTGAGGGTAGATAATGCAGGGTGTGTGATAATGAGACCAGCTGGTCAATCCCTTCCTGTGTCATGACCTAAAGTCTGACCAGGAAGTAAGGCAGAAGTAATGGATCAGTGTTTTTAAACTATGAAGAGAGTGAAGTAGGGGTGTGTGTGTGTGTGTGTGTGTGTGTGTGTGTGTGTGTGTGTGTGTGTGTGTGTGTGTGTGTGTGTGTGTGTAAAATAGAAAGCGATTTTATCTTTGCAAAAGTACAATAATGCTATATTGGTACATAGGGGAGCTGCAATTTAGGGGAAAAAAAGGTGAATTTTGCCTTTAAGCCTCGTACACAGGATGAGAACATTAAATGAATGACCGTCCGGTTTTGTTTTTTTTCTGCATGCTAGTCTCATATAGAAAATGAAGAGGTTACTAAACTTATAAATATTCTTGTACGACAGAATACAACTTCAGAAGTGATGCAATGTGGTGTTTTTGCATTGTAATGTATTCTTTCATTTCCGAGCATGCCTGTTGGTCTTCTGATTTTTTTATTTTTATTGTTTCGAACAAATACTGTACTGATTAAACGAAAATCGGTCGCTCTGGGATCGTACAATTTTTTTTTTTTTCCGTGTTTTTGTTCCTTCATGAAAATTTCGGATAAACTGTCGTGATCGGCTTTCGAAAGATACTGATTCTAACTATCAGATTATCATACGGTCGCTTTGGAAGCAGTATTTTTTCGTCTGATTTTCTGACCATGTGTACTAGGCACAACTGATCCTGTGTGAGCTGTGCTTTCCATTAGCATGATGTAATGGAGGAGATGAAATCAGATGCATAGATTGTGTCATTGCTGCTACTGAGTAGTTTGCGCACATCTGCTGTGCTGCAATAAAATAAGTAGGTAGAAGTCTTTGATCAGTAGGCAGTATCCATGGATTGCAAATTGCAGGGAAATGTCCAATGTGGGGGTTCTATCTAAGAAGTCTTTGATCAGTAGGCAGTATCCATGGATTGCAAATTGCAGGGAAATGTCCAATGTGGGGGTTCTATCTAGCATTGTCCTTTTTTTTTGTATACTCTGAAAACGTCTTAGCCATGCTTGTGGTGATTTTCTCAGGAAGTGAGTTTGCTGCTAGGGGAATAAGAGGAAGTTTCTTAGTTAGGACTTGTGAAACAGCAGATTGCATTTACTACTCACCTATGTCTTTTGTAGATAGGCTTTTGCTTTTTCAAAGTGTGATGATGGTGTGAAGTACAATGAACAAAATCTATGTATTCTGACAATCACAAAGATTTACAGAATTTTGTCCTGCAGCAACTAGTGTTTACGTTTTCTATAGAAAAAAGGGAATGCCCCTGTCGACCCACTGAAAATGCTTACTACCTGGCTGTCCTTGCTAGTTCCTGGCTTACTGATCCAAATAAAGCCAGAATATGATGTCAGACTGCTGATTTAAAACCGTAGTCACTGGTCAAGCAGAACTATGAAAAACAATTGGATAGGCATGATAGGAGAAATCGGCAAAGGCAGCCTGCTTATTTTTCTCCACATCGGTTTCCTGAGGTTACAGCGTTCATTCTGCTCTCCATTTTGGAATTTTATGCAGATATGAGAGCAAGTGTCAGGAATGCACCCACATTGTGCTTTATGGTGTGCAGAAAGAATTGTAAAATGTATTTGTATCAATGCAGCAAGGATCACATACGGTACTTCCAGTGTGCACAGGGTAAGGCTTCAATGTGCACAGAAAAATACTGAGAGCTTGTACCATTGTCTTTGTGTAGAAGAGGGATCCCCCATCTCCTCATATCTATAATGACAGCGCTTGCCATGCAGCAACTGCTACACAGCGCAATGCAACACTTTGCAACTGTAGTCGTTTTTTTTGTTTTTGTTTTTTTTTAAATCCTTCCACAAATAAGTGTTCAATTATGAGATCATGCTTGCACAGCCCAAAATGTTCTCGAAATAAACAGAAGTGAAAAAAAATGTTATGTAAGTGTATATTGTACTGCATGTGCATTTTCAGGTTTCATTTACAGGGAAAATAACTGAATACACAGAAGTTCCTTTTTCACTGAGGTTGATGTGATATACTGGCATGCATTAGGGCAGGTTAGATCCTCTCCGTTTTACATAGAACTGTGTATAAAGCAAGATTTATTTATTTTTATTTATTTCAGGTACTTATATAGCACCGTCAATTTACGCAGCGCTTTACATATATATATATTATACATTCACATCAGTCCCTATACCCTCAAGGAGCTTACAATCTAAGGTCCCTAACTCACATTCATACATACTAGGGCCAATTTAGACAGGATCCAATTAACCTACCAGCATGTCTTTGGAGTGTGGGAGGAAACCGGAGTACCCGGAGGAAACCCACGCAGGCACAGGGAGAACATGCAAACTCCAGGCAGGTAGTGTCGTGGTCGGGATTCGAACCAGTGACCCTTCTTACTGCTAGGCGAGAGTGCTACCCACTGCACCACTGTGGAATAATAATAGTACAGTGGAACCTCAGATTACGAGCATAATCCGTTCCAGGAGTATGCTCGTAATCCAATGTACACGCATATCAAAGCAAGTTTTCCCATTGATGTCAATGGAAACCAAAATAATTGAATCCGCATTGACTTCAATGGGATGCAATACCGCATGCGGCCAGAGGCGGGGCGCGCCGGGGAGCCTCGGAAACGGCCGAAAAGGCCCGAGGGACACTTCGGCTGACCTCGGAAGGGTTCGTGAACGGAGTCTTTCCGCCAAGGTCAGCCGAACTGTCCTCGGGCCTTTCCGTGCATTTCCAAACAGCGCCGATTGGCGACTTTCGGCTCCGCTGCCCCCCACCTCAGGCCAAATGCGGTACTGCACACCGCTTTTGGCCTGAATCCTGCTCGTTTTGCGAGACAACACTCGCAAACCAAGTTAGGATTTTTAGAAATACAGTGCTCGGTTTACGAAACGCTCGTTAACTGCGTTACTCGCAAACCGAGGTTCCACTGTACTGGAAGTCACCATTTCATTTGAAACTCAGGTTATCATAGTGGCTGACCTACTAACTTCTTATAGATCTTCAGGACTTAAAGCAGAGTTCCAACCAAAAGTGGAACTTCCGCTCATTGTACTCAATCCCCCCTCTGGTGCCACATTTGGCATCTTTCGGGGGGGAGGGGGGACGGCATACCTGTCTTTCACAGGTATGCTTTCCCCACTTCCGGGAGCCTCAGTGGCGAGTATTGACGTCAGGGCAGGGGCTCCCTCCTCCTCCTCCCCCTGTTGCCGGGCTAGTAGGAGAGAGGAGCGGAGCCTCATGCATGTGCAGTAGGGTTCCCAGTGTGAATCCAAAAGGCTACACTGCCGGGTTCCCTTACTCGCAATGGAGGCGGCAGCACCCGAAAGCTGATGGAAACAGCTGCAGTGCCGACATCGCTGGACTCCAGGACAGGTAAGTGTCCGATTATTAAAAGTCAGCAGCTGCCGTATGTGCAGCTGCTGGCTTTTAATTTTTCGCAGCGGTGGGCGGACCTCCGCTTTAAAGACTGTTTCCCCAACATTTTATATTCCTAATATGTGCCTGCTGTACCATGTACTTGTATGAAAAATATCCTGTTTTCTTTGTATTGCTTCCTTTGTGTGAAATCCCTAGAGTTTCTGTCAGTCCGTCCTGCTTTCCTATTTAAAAAAAAAAAAAAAACTGCCCTCACTAGGCATGAGAGCACAGCATGGTCAGTTCTCTAGCTGTGCTGAGAACTTGTCCTGCTCTCCTCCTTCCCTGAACAACTATTCACTGGGAAGACCAGTGTGATGCTGTTCTTCCTCCCTAGCTCTCTGAGCTCCTTATGCAGCTGAGTATGTGATCACTTATAAAAAGGAGAAAAAGTGTGTACATATATATATATATATATATATATATATATATATATATATACACATACACACAATATTGCTTTATCTGAATTTTCTTTCATCTATGTTACTTTATGTAGGCTCACACTGTGCTGCAGGGAAATAAATGTGGACGCGACCCTTTCAGCATGAGCTTGAAGTGTAAGGCCTTATTTGTACCTCTGGCAGGCTTCATTGTTCTCTAGAGCAAAGGTGTCTTTTAACTGCTTGTCCCTCACCCACAGTAGTTTACTAGGGGCGAGTGGCACAGGCAGATTAGACAACGTGCCTGTACGTCGCTGGCTTGCTTCTAGGTTTGGGGTGGGCATGTGAGCCCCTTGCTGACCCGTGCTGTGATTGGACACAGCAGGAGTTTGGCAGCTGATTTCAGCCAATGATTTTGCCTGAAGTCAGCTGATTTGGCTGTGTCCAATCATACACACACAGCTCTGTGTTTATAAAATCACAGAACTCTGTGTACTGTGAATGGCAATTTGGCTGAAAAACAGCCAGAAGATGGTAAAGTAAAAGCAGCACACATTTTTAGGTACACCGTTAACCCTCTGATTACTGCTAGGTGTTAACCCCAGCCAATGTTATTATTACAGTGTCTGTGTACAATATTATCACTCTTGGTGTCACTAGCAGTGTCAGTGACCCTTCCAGATAGGGTATGTTAGCGCCAGCTTGTCTGCCACCTAATCGCAGTCACATTTTAAGTCGAGCATCTTATTGCTGCGTAATATTCGGTATATCTACCATAGTCTGTAGATGCTTTCATTTTCGCACAGACCAATTCAATATTCATTTATTTTATTTTTTAATTATTTTTTTTCCAAAGACCTGTAGCAGAGTACATTTTGGGCTGCTCCTATTTGTGTGCCAAAAAAAAGGGGGGGTGGAATAAATTTAATTTTGCGTACAGTGCTGCATGACTGCGCAATTGCCAGTTAAAGTATCGCAGTGCTGAATAGCAAAAAATGCTCTGGTTATGAAGGTGGTAAAACCTGCCGGAGGTCTAGTGGTTACCGCCAATCAGATTTTTCCCTTTTTTTTTTTTTTTTTTTTTTTTTAAGGCAGGTTACAAAAACAAATATAATGAATGTGGTTGTGGGGTCCACACGGGTGTTTTTAACTTTTGGGTTTGTCCATAGCAAAAAGTCCTCAGCCAGCTTTTAAATTACTAAAGCATTGTATATGTGATGTTCTTAATACATTTGGCCAGGTAAAGCTTTTGTGAATGTTAACCAGATTACATAATGTATCATTAAAGTGGTTGCATTCTATGCATTAAGATCAAAAGCCTTCTGTGTGCAGCAGCCCCCCCAGCATCCCCTAATTCTTACCCGAGCCCCATCTCTGTCCAATGATGTCCACGAGTCCCTTGGCCATCCAGGACTCTTCCTCCTGATTGGCTGAGACAGCAGCTGCGCCAATGGCTCCTGCTGCTGTCAATCAAAGTCAGTTAGCCAATCAGGAGAGAGAGGGGACGGGGCCTGAATGGACACACGGCGCTGCAGCTCAGCCTGGGTGCCTCATAGCAAGCTGCTTGCTGTGGGGGCACTCGACAGGAGGGAGGAACCTGGAGCAGTGAAGAAGGACCCAAAAAAGATGAGGATCCAGGCTGCCCTGTGCAAAACCACTGCACAGAGCAGGTAAGTATACCATGTGTGTTATTTAAAAAAAAAAAAAAAAAAAGACTTTACAATCACTTTAAAACGGGTGTTGGCTTTCAGTAGAATAGTTAAAAAATACATAAATAAATCTTTATTTTTAGTTCATGGTATTCATCATATTTCTCTTTTTTTTAATTTTAATTCAGTGGCGACAGATGTTTTTAACTCCAAATATCTGGCTGTCCAAGCCCAAAAGAAGATTCTTGGCAAGATGGCGTCATCGAAATACATAGCAACATCCTTGATTGATGACACCAGTGGGGAAGTACTAGATGAGCTTTATCAAGTCACCAAAGAGTTCACACAAAGCAAGAAAGATGCTGAGAAGATCATCAAGAACCTCATCAAGACAGTGATAAAGCTGGCTGTCCTTTACAGAAATAACCAATTCAACCAAGATGAGATTGCATTGATGGAGAAATTCAAGAGGAAAGTCCATCAGTTGGCCATGACTGTGGTCAGTTTCCACCAAGTTGATTTTACATTTGACCGCAATGTGTTGTCAAAATTATTAAATGAATGTCGCGAGCTTCTTCATCAGGTAATCCAACGCCATCTCACAGCAAAGTCTCATGGACGTATTAATAACGTGTTTGACCACTTCTCAAATTGTGAGTTTTTAGCTGCTCTGTACAATCCATTTGGACCTTACAAACCCCATCTTCAGAGACTATGTGATGGTGTGAACAAAATGTTGGATGAGGACAACATTTAGGACTCAAGAAAGGTGAAGTTCCTTCGTTACTTGCTGGAAATTGAGTTCAGTAACAGATTGCCATGTAGGAGAAAAAGACCACTTGTGAAGGAATGTTTAATCTGCTAATGTTAACACTGGAAACAGATTATTTTGTTATCTAATGACAGTTTCTAGTTCTCCCTGGGCCAGTGTTACTGGGTAGTTGGTACATGCAGATAAAATCCCTCATACATGCTGGACATACAGTAGCTTGCAAGTGGAAAGGAAATATCTTGAAGCACAAATCTCCAGTTACGTTGGACTGTTACAACGGTCTGCCATAGGGGTAAAGCCATAAATGGCTATTTTCAAGGTTGCATGATGCAAAAGAAAATTGCACGTGTGTTTGCCTCTGTTGCTATGTAAAATATATTCTTTTTGCATTTATATGATCTTGATAAGCAAATGAATAAAAAAGGCAGCTTAATTTTGCTTATTTTTCTAAAATCTTTATGTAATTATTATAGTTATGCAAATCTTGAATCTTGCGGTCATCAAAGTGCACTGCTGTGATACATTGACCCAGTGCTATACAGTGATAAACGGTACACCGGTATTGACATTTATGGCTGTCTATTTCTTTATGCGGAAAGCAGAATTGCACTTTTCTTTTTGCCAGTCAAGCTGTCATCCAAGAAAATAAAAATGTATCCATTCAGAAGTTGAAAACTTGTGTTGGCCTTCATTAGTAAAGCATGTTGTATAATATTATTATTATTATTATTATTAATATTATTCAGGATTTATATACCAACAATTTGGGCAGCACTTTACAACATAAGGGCAGACTGTACAGTTATAATACAGTTCAATATAGGTGGAATCTGAGGGCCCTGCTCGTTTAGAGCTTACAATCTAGAAGAACATACATGGAAAGAGACCAGAAACCGGTTTTCTGCAGTTGAATTTTGTGGCTTCAAAGAAAATATACCTTTTTACTATCACAGGAGTAAAATAATAACTAAGGTCCGCCAACCACCTAAAGGCTTAGTGAAGGTGTAGTTTATCAAGTTTTGGTTATGTGCTAAAGTGAATCTCTCACAATCTTCTTACAAAAACTACATATGCATCTTTAGTAGCAAAGGTCAAATGATCAGTATATCCAAACAGGCATGCAAATCTCAACTTTTCCTAGAAAAGTTGACGCTTGCTTCTACCTCCTCCTTTCTCCTGAGGTTGGCCATTTGAAAATTTTGGGTTTTCCCATAAATGTCAGAAAAGTCCTCAAGCATGTAATTTCAGCTACCTATATCTGCATCTACTAATTTGTGTTTTTCACCAAAGGTAGCTACTGCTTTATGCATATTGGCATCATATATCCAGGCAAATTCGCACACATTTGTGACAGATTTAGTTTAAATATTGAAACTTCTTATGCCATCTCCAGGATATGAAACGACAAAGATGGGAACTTGTCAACAAGTGAAATATCAGTTTTGGGTGGAATGATCCTTTAGAGTGAACCTGGCCCAAAATGTTTTTTTTTAGATGGTAAGAAATATGAACTACAGGCACATTGTGGTACATCCTTTAGTCCTCCAAGACAGTGGTCATCAACCCTGTCCTCAGGGCCCACCAACAGGCCAGGTTTGCAAGATAACTGAAATACATCACAGGTGATATCATTTGCTGATCAGTGATTGCAGTATTCTAGTCTGCATCTCCCCAAGGTAATACATAAAACCTGGCCTGTTAGTGGGCCCTGAGGACAGTGTTGATGACCACTACTCTAAGAAATCATTATGTCCCTGTGAAGCCCCTTTGATTGTAGGGTGAGTGACTAGGCCCAATCCAGTTTCTATCTTATATCCCACCATCTGTGATTCAGTAGAGAAATACCAGAGCCTTTACTACCTACTTAAATTCTAGCATTTGACCATTAAATTAGAGGGTAAGGCTTGGTGTTGGAGAGATCAGGGCTTACTCTGAAAGGAGTGGTAAAGGCAGAAGGTTTCTTATCTTATTGCATTCTATGCATTAAGATAAAAAAAAAACCTTCTGTGTGTAGCAGCCTCCCCAGCACCCCCCTAATTACCTGAACCCCTTCTCTCTGCAACAATGTCCACGTGTCTTAGCTGTCCCAGACACTCCTCCTGTTTGGCTGAGACAGAGCAGCGGCACCAATGGCTGCCGTAGCTGTCAATTGAAATCAGTCAGCCAATCAGAGGAGAGAGAGGGCGGGACCAGGTCTCTGTGTCTGGATACACAGAGCTCTGACTCGGCTCGGGTGCCCCCATAGCAAGCTGCTGGCTGAGGGGGGGGTACTCACCAGAGGGAGGGGCCAGGAGAGCAGAAGAGGGACCCGAGAAGAGGATCTGAGCTGCTCTGTGCAAAACCAACTGCATAGAGGAGGTAAGTATAATATGTTTGTTATTTAAAAAAGCTCTGCAAGCTGAAATAACATGCACTGCATTGATGCATTTACACAATGTCACAGTAACCATGAGATAAACCAAAGTACAGAAATATTCCTTTATCCCATTGTTTTGCAAATCTATGTACACTACAAACTGTATGATTGAATTGGTTCTGATATCGCTGTTTTACTAACCTGACAGCTTACTACTCCTAAATAACTACCAGCAAGCAGAAGTCCTACATTTTAAAGAGCACCTGTCATGTCAGATCCATCATGGCATCGCCTGTTAGCGGGCATCCACTCACCTGCTGCCGCCACGTCCTTCACCTTGTTGTGTCACTGCCGCATCACCAACAGTCCCATTAAAGTGAGCCGCTGCAGGACAGAGATGACAGTTGCTCTTTAAAAAATATGATTTAAATCAAGCCTTTTTACTAGTGATTTAACCACTAAGGACCAAGCCTCTTTTTACACTTTTTGTTTACCAGTTAAAATAATTTTTTTTTTTTTTTGCTAGAAAATGACTTGGAACCCCCAAACATTTTATATATATATATACACACACACATCAGGGATCCTGATGTAAGTATGGGGGCTCTGGGGACCCTTGTATAATTTGGGGTGATTCTGAGGAGCCCAATACAAGTAGGGGATAATTCTGGGGGCCCTGATGTAAGGAGGAGGGCTCTGGGGATCCTGATGCATGGGAGGGTGGCTTTGGGGACCCTGATGTAAGAGAGAGATGGCTCTGGGGACCCTGATGCATCGGAGGGTGGCTCAGGGGACCATGATGTAAACTGGGGGGGGGCCGTTCTGAAGATCCTGGATTAAGGGGGAGGGAGACTCTGGGGACCCCATTGTAAGGAGGGGGTGACTCTGAGGACTTTGACATAAAGAGGGGGGGGGGGTCTGATGGGGATTTGTGATGTAAGGTGGAATTTGATGTGAATTTGATGCTGCACCCTATATATTGTTTTGTCCGTTAGACTTGTTTCTGATGAACAGTCCAGCAGCATTCAATCAGCACATGCAGCCAGTGACTGCAACGCTGATCAGTGTATTCTGACAGTGGGGGAATCCTGCTGCCAGAATACAAAGACACAGCAGGGAGGATTTCCCCATCCACCTTAAGACCCTTTTCACACTGAGGCAGTTTTCAGGCATTTAAGGCCCCTTTCACACTGAGGGGCTTCTAAACTGCCAGTAAAACACTGAGCGCTTTTGAAGAGCTTTCCATTCATTTCAATGGAGAGGGGTGTTTTTTCACCACCCTTCCAGCACACTGCCCAGTGTGAAAGCATTCATTGATTTGAATGGAAATAGGTTTTCATAAGCTTTTCTGGTGCTTTTTTTAATGTGAAAGCGTCTCAGTGTGAAAGGGGTCTAAATGTGTGGATGGGGAAAATTTATTAAGTTTATTTTGTTCAGCTGGCTGGCTAAATAAAAAACTGAACCATGTATAGGCAGCTTTACTCATGGCACATAATCCTGACCACGGTGTTTAGTGTCCCAGCAGTTGCTGGTTTTAATGAAGTATTTCATTAAAGTGAGAGTTCAGCCTAAAACAAACTTTCTCAAAATCTACTTGCAGCCACAATCTTAAGGCCTCTAGAGACACACGATGCAAAAATCAGATGGAAAAATTCGTACGAGCTGTCTGCCGATTTTTGGATCGTTAGTATGTTGCTTTCGACAGGCAATTTTTGCTTTTTCGTCTGTCAAAAGCTGGATGTGAAGACTATAACATTTTTGGCAGATGTGAACTCAACGTCCAATTTTCGTTTCATTAGTACGGTTTTCACACGAAAAAAATCATAAGAGCAAGACTACGCATGCTCAGAAAAGAACGGATACTTACAAAACTATTCAACTTCTGACATTGTATTCTGTCTTACGAAAATTTTCGTATTGTGAGTAACCTCTTCACTTTCGACATGAGACTAGCATGCCACAAAAAAGGGACGTTTGGTCGTCCGAAAATAAAGGGCGTGTGTACGAGGCTTTAGACTAACCTATCTAGCCTTGTAAAACAAAACTCGCTATACATACCTTTTTTGAAGCCGATCCTGTCCGGTCTCCAGTGGTGGAAGCTCTGCAGAGGTCACAGCTTCACGGCTGTGAAATGAATTGGGAGTGACATCACCCATAGACTTACTATGGTGCTTCCGTTGACGAATGTGTCCTCTGCACCCGCCTCCACTTCAGAAAAGGTATGTATAGCGATTTTTTTCTTTACAGGCTAGACGGGTTAGTCTTAAATTGTGGATGCCTGTAGATTTCGAGATTTTAGTTTTAGGTTGGACTTCCACTTTAGCCCCTGTTCACACCTATGCGAATTAGATGTGGCTTACACCGCATCCAATTTGCAGGACATTTTAAAATACATTCATATGAATGCATCTGGTTCACATACGTTGCATTCGCACTGCGCATTGCACAAAAAATGTGTGCGTTTTCTGGGCATTGCGGTGCAAATTACAATCCCATTATCTTCTATGGAAATGCATCTATTTCGCAGATGCATTGCGTTCTGAACATGGATTTTCTCCTTTTTGTCACTACACCTCCCCCCCAGACACTGCCACTGATTCCTTCCCCCCCAACACTGCCATTCATCCCTCCCCCCTTCCCCAGCACTGCCACTGATCCCATCAACCACCCAGCACTGCCACTGATCCCATCAACCACCCAGCACTGCCACTGATCCCATCAACCACCCAGCACTGCCACTGATCCCATCAACCACCCAGCACTGCCACTGATCACATCCCCCCCAGCTCTGCCACTGATCACATCCCCCCCAGCACAGCGACTGATCCCATCCCCCTCAGCACTGCCACTGATCTCACCACCACTGCCACAACCACTGATATTGATCACCCCCCCCACAGCCCCAGCAACTACTGGCTGAGTGGTAATGGTGTGTAGTAACCTCTAACAACCAATCAGTGAGCAGTAATAATGTGCATTAGCCTCTAGCAAACAATCAGTGAGCGGTAATGATGTGCAGTATCCACTAGCAACCAATCAGTGAGTGGTAATGATGTGTAGTAACCTCTAGCAGCTAATCAGTGAGCGGTAATGTTTGCTGTAACCTCTAGCAACCAGTAAGTGAGTGGTAATGATATGCTGCAACTTCTGGCCTGCTATTTATTGTATGTCTCAGAGCGGGTGGGGAGAAAAATTGCATGTAGGGGCCCAAAAAAATGTTTGCCCAGGGTCCAATCGATATTAAAGGTGGCCCTGCCAACAGCCATACCACTTTCAAAGTAACTTAAATCACCTGTCTTCCCCATTCTGGTGCTTGGTTTGAACTTCAAGTCGTCTTCACAACGTCTAGATGCCTAAATGCATTGAGTTGCTGCCATGTGATTGGCTGATTTAGCAGTTTGTGTTACCAAGCAATTGAACAGGTGTACCTAATAACGTGGGCGGAGATTGTATATTGCTAATTGCTTTACTGAATAGAATGGATAATACAGGAAAACATTTTTAGTTCATCAGATCACCGGGAAGAAGTATAAATTATATTTCAGACCTGTGACAGTCAAGTATCTGATATCTAGATACAACACTGGTATACCATTTCATTATTTAAAGTTCATTCGTTGGCTATAGTAGAGACTATAGAGTAAATTTGCCTAGCTTTGCTTGTGTATTTACAATGCAGCCAGGACCTAGGCAATCAGCCGTAGAACTACAAACCACAGCCTGCCATGGCAGCAGATTATTTTGGTGTCTCAAGAACAAATGCTACACTGTCATCTCATGGCAATCTCCTCCTTTGAAAAGTTCTAGCTCTCAGTCTCTCACATCGTTATATGGGAAACCATCTTTATTGAAATTAGTAATGCAATTATCCTTCTTAGATTGACATCTTCCCAAAGCTGTTTATTTTATGAGTGCCTTATGCAAACCATGGCAGTGATAACTGAAGATATCAAGTAAACACATCCTACAGCAATAGCAAGTTCTCTGGAATTCTCTTTGCTGGTAACCTGGATACCACACTTCAAGGGCTTTGAGGAAGAAGAAGAAAGCAGTAAAGCTCACACTTTGCAGTGGAGGAAAAAGGAAAAGTTGCAGTTTTCAAAGCCTTTACAACAATTTGGTTTGTTTCAAATCTGTCGCCTAATAAATAACGATGAAAAATCTATTTTGCTTTTCAGTACGTGGCTAGAATAAATGTAAGTGCAAACTATTTTTGATAAGAAATTCTGCTTTTTTTATTTTTTTTTTAAAGAACAAATCCCAAACAGTCCACACTAGTACAGCTTTCTATACAGTATGTAGTTCTTTTTCCAAGCTTAAGGGCTCATTTACACTTGCTTTGGCTTCAACACACATCGGCTAGTTTACACTTGCTTCAAAACAAGGCTTCGGACAGGCTTTGTTAAAGCTCTCTGAAGGCTGTCACAAAATAAAATGGTTAGCTTACAGTCCTGTTTACACCTGCTTTGCTTTGCCTTGCTCAAAAATTATAGTGGTGCTTCAAAGCCTCCATAGAAGTCTATAGCAAAGGTCGCCAAAGCCTCACAAGCCTCGAAAAAAAGCAAAAGCAAGGCGTAAACAGGACTGTAAGCTAACCATTTTATTTAGTGACAGGGCTTTGACTGGCATTCAGAGCTTTAGAGCCCTTGCACACTGGGGCGGTTTGCAGGCGCTATTGCGCTAATAATAGCGCCTGCAAACCGACCCGAAAGTGCCGCTCCTGGCATTCCAGTGTGCAAGCCCCGAGGGCTTGCACACTGGAGCGATGCGCTGGCAGGACGATAAAAAAAGTCCTGCCAGCAGCATCTTCGGAGCGGTGAAGGAGCGGAGTGTATACCGCTCCTTTACTGCTCCTGCCCATTGAAATCAATGGGACGGCGCGGCTATACCGCCTGCAAAGCGCCTCTGCAGAGGCGCTTTGCGGTGGTATTTAACCCCTTCTCGGCCGCTAGCGGGGGGGTAAAACCGCCCCGCTAGCGGCCGCATACCGGCGGTAAAACGCCGCTAATAATAGCGGCGTTTTACCGCCGACGCCGCCCCCCGCCCCAGTGTGCAAGGGCTCTTAACAAAGCCTGTCCAAAGCCATGTTTTGAACCAAGTGTAAACTAGCCCTAAAGGGGTTGTAAACTCTTGAGGTTTTTCACCTTAATGCACTTTATGCATTAAGGTGAAAAACCTCCTGTGATGCAGCTGCCACCCGTTTACATACCTGAACCCGATCTTTCCAGCGACAGGGATGAGCACACCAGCTCCAGCCGGTCTCGGGTCCTGATTGGATAGATTGATAGCAGTGCAGCCATTGGCTCCTGCTGCTGTCAATCAAATCCAATGACGCGGGGGCGGGTCCGAGTCCTGCTGTCTGTGTCAGTAGACGCAGCAGCAGGACACAGAAGCCCCGAGGGAGAGCGGTGCTCCAAACGGGGCACTTGAGAAGAGGAAGAGCCAGGAGCGCTGCTGGGGGACCCCAGAAGAGGAGGATTGGGACCACTTTGTGCAAAACCAACTGCACAGAGGAGGGAAGTATAACAGGTTTGTTTATTTTGTTTTTTACCCCTTTCACACTGGGGTGTTTTTCACGTGCTTTTGGGCTAAAAATAGCGCCTGTAAAGCGCCCAAAAAACTCCTCCCCTGTAGTCCCAGTGTGAGAGCCTGAGTGCTTTCACACTGGGACAGTGCACTTGTAGGACGTTAGAAAAAGTCCTGCAAGCAGCATCTTTGGGGCGGTGAAGGAGCGGTGTATACACCGCTCCTCCACTGCCCCTGCTATTGAAATTAATGGGCACTGCTGCCAAAGCGCCTGCAAAGCAGTGACGCTTTGCGGGCGCTTTTAACCCTTTATTTGCTCGCTAGCGCCACCCGCCCCAGTATGAAGCAGTCTTAAACCGAACCTTTAGATATCCTTAAGAAAAAACTGGCGTGGAGCAGAACATATCGACCTCCAATATTGAGACTTGATTCCAAGGCTGCTACCATAACCTGCAGGTGAAAACTCCCCGGATTGTAGAACCTAGCAGTATAAGGCTTGGTTCACACCTATGCATTTTCTAGCACGTTTTCAGTTTTGCAGAAACATACTACAGTCCATATAACATGGTTTCCTATGGATATAGTTCACATCTGTGCATTTTATGGAAAGGGCCAGGGACTTTTTTCTGGCTTTTGGTTCCATAGACTTCAATGGATAAAAAGCATGTATTGAAAAACGCAAAATGCACCTGAAATATGCAAACTGCAACCTGCATAAGTGTGACTCAGGCCTTAAAGAGGTCAATATGTATTTGAATGATATTTTGCGATTTTGAGCTTTACTCACATAAAATTATTTTTTTTTTTTACTTTCTGCTATAATACATATCCAAAAATATATATATAAAAACAAAATATATTCATCAGTTTAGACCGATATCTATTCTTCTACATTATTTTGGTAAAAAAAAAAAAAAAATTTGCGATAGGCGTATATTGATTGGTTTGCGTAAAAGTTATTGCGTCTAGAGCCCACGGGATAGATTTGATGTGATCGCGGGTCACCAGCAGACATCGAGTCCGCGGGACCCACGGGCACACCCACTATCCTCAATGCGAGACCGACGTACAGTTCACACAGGAGAGCCGACCTGCCGCAGTATACCTGCGTGAGCTAGTCGGTTAGTGGTTAAAGAGGAACTGTGGTCTGCTCACATAATTTGTAATAAAAACATCTTTGCCATTCTGAAGATTCCCTCCAACCACAAATATGCTGCAGAAATCTCCCTCCACTGAGTCTGGGTGCATCCATTTTATCTGTGGGCAGCTGAAGCTGCTGCCTGTTCACTTCCTGGATTTACACAGACACACCTCCAGCTCTGCAGCTCTCATTGGCCCTCTTATGACTCATCCCCCCTCCCTTTCTGACCAACTCTCACGAGAGTAAGAGAGAGAGAGCTGTGCATGATGTCATAAGCCTAGAATTTTTAGTTTTACTATCCAAAGTTAAAACAGCAAGAGCAGAAGATTTAATATATGAAAAATTGAAAAAAATTACTGAAGGTCTGCTTTAATGTCTATGGTCGGCTTAAAAGTTTACTAATGTGCAGTGTATGTACAATCTAATAAAAAAGCTTTCTATGCACTGGCCCAATATTCCTGTTTAACAAAGAAAAACACAGATTATGATAAAGTGTGCACATTAATTTTTCCAGCACAGCCCTGCCTTGGGAGTTTGAATGTGACTGGTGATCCAGGAAGAGGAAAGACAGGCTTCAAGAATGATACTTCCGGTGACACCATGAGTTGATGTCTAGAATTTTTTTCTTTGCAGTGGCCTGCCATTATTCCTTAAAATATAAGCAGGCTCCTCCCCTCCCAATGTCTCATTTACCCCCTCCCCCTTTTCTCTTGATGTAGCTCCCTTTTTTCCTCCCTCCTTTCCTTTTCCTGCTTTCCACTTAACCCCCTCCCCCAGATCTAAAGGCAAAACTTTTTTAATTTTGGATAGAGTAAGGGAAGGTTAATAATCCCTGTCAGTTCTTTTTTTTGCCATCTGTGTCACTTTGGGTTAATTCTCTTTCACTTCCTGTCCCATAGCCAAACAGTAAGTGAAAGGAAAACACTGCAAATTAAAGGAATCCCTTGGGGCCCCCCAGGTCATCAGTGTCCCCATTGGAAGTTTTACCATCTATTACTGTTTTTGGGAAAACCTAAAATTTGGGATTTTCTTTTACTTTCACTTACAATGATAATGGTAAACAGGATAAATAAAGAAGGTGAATCTCACTAACTGAGGACAGAGGTAGCAATAATAATTTAACAGATGTTCCAAGCCATCTCCACTGTCCAAAATTTGAAAAAAGTGTTTTGCCTTTAATTATGCTTTAAAATTAAGATTATTAGATGCTGAAGCTGCCCTGACATCAAAATATGAGTTCTTCCGTTGTAGTAAATCTCCCCCCTTGTGTTTTTGCCCCCAAAACACCTTGACTCTTCCACTTTTAATTGCTATGCATCCTCTGGAATGCTCTACCCCAATCGGTCCGATTTTCTCCTACTTTATCCACTTTCAGACGATCTCTGAAAACTCATCTCTTCAGAGAAGCCTATCTGGCCCCCACCTAACAACTGTACATTTATCTTCTCAATCAGCACATCACCCACAGTTATTACCTCTTGTGTCTCTTGACCTTCCCTCTTAGATTGTAAGCTCTAAGGAGCAGGGCCCTCTGATTCCTACTATATTAAAGTTTATTGTATTTGTACTGTCTACCCTCAAGTTGTGAAGCGCTACGTAAACTGTTGGCGGTATATAAATCCTGTATAATAATAATAATACAGCTACAAAAAAAATTGTTAGACTCTGATTTTTGTTCTGGGCGCTCTCCTGAGAGATTTTTCATGCTCATCTTATACTCTGGGTTTCTTGGCTGTTGGCTGAGGAAAAGCCTCTCTGCTCCATGAGAACTTCTATAACTAACAGAATCCAACTGCCTCTGTTATACATGTTTTCTATTCAAGAGGGCAGGAAAAGCCAGGTACCAATCAGTACAGAAGAGGCCTTCATGGCTATAATAATATACATGTGTTAGCATGTTGCAGTGCTATTCATTGTCCCTTCAGCACACATTGCAGAGCAGCACACTCAGGGCACCTGTCGCATCAGAAGTTGGACCCCATTCTGTGCAATGAAAACGTTCTAAGCGGTGCGACTTGAGTTGCTCCGACTTAGAAAAAGGTTCCTGCACTACTTTTGGTCCAACTTCGGTAGGACCTGCTTTGACTTCTGTTAAAGAAGCTGCATGCAAGTCGTGCCAAAGGTTTTTGTTGTTTCAGTTGTGCAGCTAGACTTTACAGCTTGGAGCATAGAGAAATGTGGGAAATAACTAGCCAGACCACACGGGCAGGTATGCTGACAAAATAAAACTTTAATTTGGCCTGTCAAATTTGGCCTGACAGGATTTTTAAACCAAAGTTCACAGAAGATAGTGAAGCAGGCTCTATGCAATAATGAGACATAAAGGTATTGATGGAGGCCCAAGAGGCCGCTTTGCAGATGATGTCTGGAGCCACATGCAGAGCTACTGCCCACAAAGCCACCCCCTGGTGGAATGAGCTGTCACCGCCTCTGGAGGAGCCAAGCCCTTAGCCCTTTAAGCTGCTGGATAGCCTGGACTATCCAGACCGCAATCGTTCTGGTCGAAGCTCGCTTCCCTCTGTTGCTACCAGAGTGTAGGTTAAACAGGTGGTCAGAGCTTCTAAAGGAGGAAGTAACTTGTAGGTATTCCTTCAGTATTTCGCCTACATCCAGAGGATGAACTTCAGAGGACCCCGGGGTCCTGGATGTAGGTAGAGTTTCATATTCCCATTGCACATGTTCCTGGTATAAGCTCTAAAGTTTGGGTGCCTGAAGAAGGGGTTCTGCGTGATTCCGAAACGTTGCACCTCTTTGTGTTGTGATCATGCAATAAACTAAACTGTTTGGACGCCACCTTGTGCTGATCCTTGGTGTGCTGGCAAGTATCTACATTCTGAATGTAGGTAGGACGATTTCTTGGTACTCATGGAACACTGAAGTGAGTTTCGGATTTGAGCCGAGCATAGGGATTAGGACCACCCGGTCCGGAAAGAAAGTCAAAAAGGGTTCTTCATGACCTAGGGACCTGATCTCAGAAACCCTTTTAGCCGAGGTGAAGGCTATTGAGAAAGCGACTTTTGCAGAAAGGTCTTTGATAGACAGCGGGGAGGACCCAGTGATACTGAGTCCAGACAGTGAGTTGAGAGGAAAATCCCATATGGGGAATCTTGGCCTCCTTTGGGGCCTGATTCTTCATGCCCCCCGGAAGAACTGCCGGATTAGAGGGTGAACGGCCCATGATGTACCAGAGAAGGCCGACAAGGCTGAGACTTGTACTCTAAGAGAGCTGATGGATAGAGATAGATCTAGGCCGGATTGAAGGAAGCTGAGGATCTCCTAGATTCCTGGGTCTCTGGATGCTCTGCCTGCAGTGGATGAGAAATCAACAAACTTAGCCCATATTCTGCCATAGACTTTATTCGTACTCGCCTTCCGTGAGCTCATGAGGGTGAAAATCACCCTTGAAGCACACCCGAGGGATTCCAGCCTTTCCCTCTCAAGAACCAGACCATCAGTCTCAGTAATGCCGGACAAGAGTACAGGGCTTCCCCCTGAGAAAGAAGGTCCGGCCTGAGAGGAATCGGCAATGGGTCCCGGAAGATGAGCTGAGTCAGAAGGGGAAACCATGGCTTGTTTAGCCAGAATGGTGCTATCACCACTATCTCGACTGCTTCCGCTTGAAGTCTCTGCAAGAACCTGAGGATGATCGGAAGCGGGGGGAAAGCGTATGCCCTTTTGAAGTTCCACTGAGCTGTCAGGACATCTATTCTGAAGGCTTCGCTGCAACAGCTCCGAGTATATTTCTTGACCTTGAATTTTCAGGGGGACGCAAAAAGGTCCACCTCAGGAACGATTCCCAGGGACAGAATCCAGTCGAACGTCTGCCTGTGAAGAGACCACTCGTTGTTGACCAATTGTGTCCGCGACAGAAAGTCTGATTGGACATTCTGGACTCTGGGGATGAAGACAGCTGAGATATTGGAAAGATTTCTTTGGGCCCAAGACATGATAGGCTCGACTTCCTGGAGTAGGGTAGAGCTCCGTGTGCCCCCTTGCCTCTTCACATAGGAGACTGCTATGGTATTGTCCATCCTTAATAACACTGACTCTCCTTTCAGGAGGTGGCATCGGTCATGACCGTGATCCATAAAAGTGGCAGGTAAGCAGGTTTTTGCACTGAAGCCACCAGAAAAGATGTTCCACATCACTGCTGTTATGTGAATCGTCTGATCGTTGTCTCTTGATTTCCATTGCTGGAGGAACCCTGTCTGAAAAGGACGCAATCTCCACAGGGACCACTTGACCATGGGGGTCATAGAGACAATGGTGCTGATGATTTTTAGGCACTGTGAGGCCCTCAGGCAAGAAGAGCTCAGAGCCTGTGAAACTCTCTCTCGCATGACCGGGATTTTCTCCACTGGGAGAGAGATGGTGCTTTTCACTGTGTTGAACTGGGCCCCAAAGTAAATCGATCAGGAGATCACCTGCCCCCTGTGGACCAACAGCTGCTCTTTGTCTTGGGACAGCAACAGGAGATCGTCGAGGTAGTGATACAGACGTATCCCCTTTGTTCTGATGAGGGTCACCACGGCCAGAAGAACCTTCGAAAAAACTTGGGGTGAGGTTGTCAGCCCGAAAGGGAGGTAGATGAACTGAAGATGTTCTTGCCCGACTTGGAACCGAAGGTACTTGTGGAATTCCTCTGCCACTGGCACGTGGAAATAAGCGTCTTTTAACTGCATGCTGACCGCCGGCTGTCAATTGACGGCCAGGCGGCGCAGCTCTCGTTGCGGGCGGGCGTCATATGACGGCCTCGCTTTTCCGGCCCACCAGGGGGCGCGCGTGCGATCGCCGTGTCACTGGGCACCCGTGCGCGTGCCCGGCGGCCGTGATGTCCGTCGGGCACCTGCGATTGCTGGTAACACAGCAGGACCGTGGATCTGTGTGTGTAAACACACAGATCCACGGTCCTGTCAGAGGAGAGGAGACCGATGGTGTGTTCTTAGTACAGAGGAACACCGATCGGTCTCCTCCCCTAGTGAGTCCCCTCCCCCTACAGTTAGAAACACTCCCTAGCAAACACAGTTAACCCCTCGATCACCATCTAGTGTTAACCCCTTCCCTGCCAGTCACATTTATACAGTAATCAGTGCATTTTTATAGCACGGATCGCTGTATAAAAGTGAATGGTCCCAAAAATGTGTCAAAAGTGTCCGATATGTCCGCCGCAATATCGCAGTCACGATAAAAATCGCAGATCGCCGCCATTACTAGTAAAAAAAAAAAAAAAATAATAAAAATGTTATAAATCTATCCCCTATTTTGTAGACGATATAATTTTTGCGCAAACCAATCAATATACGCTTATTGCGATTTTTTTACCAAAAATAGGTAGAAGAATACATATCGGCCTAAACTGAGGAAAAAATTTGTTTTTGAAGAAAAGCGCAAAAAATAAAAACCGCAGAGGTGATCAAATACCACCAAAAGAAAGCTCTATTTGTGGGGAAAAAATGATAACAATTTAATCTGGGTACAGTGTTGTATGACCGCGCAATTGTCATTCAAAGTGCGACAGCGCTGAAAGCTGAAAAATGGCTTGGGCAGGAAGGGGGTGAAAATGCCCCGATTGAAGTGGTTAAGTCAATTGAAATTAGCCAATCGCCCGGCTGCATGGTTTACTGGATGGTAGAGCCGTTGTGATTTTTTGCTGAGAGCTAGACTTTGTATTAAAAATTACCCTGCTGGACTGACTAACTAGCTGGCTGGTTGACTGGTCGGCTTTTCCTTCCCCCCACCCCGCCTCCACACTTTGGACAGTTGCGGTTTTGGTCAGGGGCTGTGTGGGGGGGGGGCTGGGTACTGCTGGGTACTGTTTTATACTGAGCTGATATTGAAGTTTATGAAGCAGATTCGCAGAGTCGCAGAGAAGTTGAGACATATAGATTGTTTAAAATTTCTAAATCTTTTTTTTTAATTATTATTTATTATGTTGAAAATTAGGGAGGGTAAAGGTACAACTATTACTACTTCTATTAAAGCTATGTCAAATTCTGGAGGACCAGCGAATGCTGGAGTGGTGTCTACCTCTGCTTCTCTTTATAGCTTTAGCGACTACAAGAGCAGAAACTGCAAAAGGAATTGCCGCTCGCCATGATGACACTAACATAGTGCCAGACCACCATGGACAACTGAAGGACTGCAAGGTGGTTTCTCGCATAGAAGCGCCCCCCTCACAAACCACCAAGATGGATCCCCAGCCTACGCCGTATCCCTGCAGCGACAATGAAAGCCCCCCTGATTTCATCCTCTTCTATGCTCAATGTGAGTATGAACACCAAATCTTTAACTGTTCAAACCACCCAAACAGATCCTAGTCAGAAATCAACTGAAGGGGAGAGTACAGTCGGAAAGGCTTTTGAACCTACATTAAGGGATGTTTATTTTGTGATACAACACTGCTCTTCCTCCCTCTCTGTGCTCACAGGCCAGGTTCAGGCCTTACGGGAAGAAGTTGTCTTTATACATGTGGACCTCCAAAAAGTACAAGAACACACTAAGATCTTAGAAAACAGGGTGAGTGGCTTAGAGGATACTTTTCCTCCCATGGTAACAGAGATGAAGGCAGCTACCTGCAAGTCAAATACTACTATGTCTAAAATTGAAGACATTGAGAATCGTTTATGCTCTAATAATGTCTGAGTGTTGGGCATACCAGAGAATGCCAAGGGTAATGACCCAGTTAGCATTGCTGAATGATGGCTTACTGAAATCTTCGGCAAGGAACATTCTCTTCATTACTCATAATAGAACGTGCCCACTGAGTCCCTACCCGTTTTCAGAAAATGGGAAAAACACCTCGACCTTTTTTAATACGTCTTCTAAATTACAGAGACAAAGAAAATATTCTGCAGCAGGCATGGGTCCTAAATGATATTAAATGTAATGTTTTTTCGTGACTTTTCACCAGAGGTTTAGAAACGGAGGGCAAATTTTCAAGAGGTGAAGAAACCTTTGTTACTCCAAGGGCTTAAATAATTCAATGCTATACCCTGCCCGTCTGCGAGTGAACTATGAAGGCAATGTACAAATATTCCAAACACCACAGGATGCACAGGACTGGCTTGATGGTCAGGTTAAAACTCAGACTTTAGGGTGACAGGTTCACCCCTTTAAATCCTTTAGTAAATGTATTTATATATGTATACAGTATGAAATGACGGAGCATTGATATATATTTTTTTCCCCTTGTTCTCTTTTCATTGAAGCCAGGCTGTCGGAGGCCTAATCAGCAATAGCCACTGAATGTTTTTTTTTTTTTTTACATCAGTGTCTTTTTTTCCCGTGGTTAATTATAGCATGCACCTTGTATCTGTTGTCAGGCAGGACTACCATAAAACAAAATATCTGGCAGTGCCTACCACACTGCAGACTTCTTTTATCAGTGTAACTTCAAGAAATGTGCTTACAAACTGTACTTGTTTTATTAAAACGGAGCAGAAATTATCTTTGTGGCTGGAACTCTGTTTAAACACAACCTCACTTTCAGTGACTTAATAAGCGGAACAGCAGAGGTAGCATATACTATTAGGCCCATGATCTCGGAAAGACCAAGTGTAGGCTGTTAACAGGATGCTTTTCTTTTTTCCTATTCACATATTTGTTATACTGTGCAAGGCTTTTATGAGTTTTGTAGGTGTTATTAATAATATTGAGAAGCTTTGGGTCCTTGATTCAGTTTTTCCATTGAGGTCTAGACTCGGAGTTTAGCGGCACCTCTGCTATTACACCGTTTTTACATAGTTCATGCGAAGGGCCATTACATAAAACATGATTGTTAATATGTTACTAGAGTTTGCATAAATTATATGAAGAAAGTTAATGAACAATTTTTTTTTTTTTTAAGACATTTGCTTACTGCTTTAAAAAAAAAAAGAAAAAGAAAAAAAAAGGAGGTTCTAGCTTGATCATAATGGATGCGTGAGAAAACAAAAGTGAGAGTGATTGTAGGTGGACATAGAGTCAGAAACTGCCTATACTCCATGAAACTAAAAGTAATACCCACTTTCTTACCAGAGATTCAAAGCAGTCCACTTCCAGGTCCAACAATTCCCTGATTCTTATGGCTCAGGGACTGCAAAAATGAGAGGCAATGATTGGGGAATCGGGGGCCTCCTGCAGTGCAAGGGGATTGCTCCACGTACAATGTGGGTCTTATTTTTAACTTTTACAGAACAAAGGGCAACAGCCGGGGCAGGCAAACCTAACATTCATTTCTGACTTTAGGTGCACTTTAAAGGGCGCATAGATTTCATAGGCATCTAGATGTCCAGGCGTGATCTGAAGGAACCAGACATCACTGTCTGTCTGCATACGTAAATGTTAATGCTATTCAGCTGGATGTTTTGGACTATTGTCATTTTATTGTCATACAATTTTAGGTCTATGAGATACCCTAAAAAAACAGGCAGCAAATAAAATCAGGAAGTGAACTATTACTGTTATCCAGTAAACAATGCAGGCAGAGGCGTCGCTAGGGGGTGGCTATTGGGGCTATAGCCCCGAATCTGGGGCCCATAGCCCCGAGTCTCTAGCTGCAGGGTCCCTGCCCAACCAGGCGGCCATGGCAGGCGGGCTGTTGGCATTAGAGAGGTGAAGGAGAGGAGAGAAACGAGCGGGTGGACAAGCAGAGATGACATCCTCTCTCTTCGCCTGCTCCACACCAGTGCTCCTCACAGCCGGGCCTCTTCAATGTTGGAGCAAGGTGCGGTGGGGAGCAGAGAGATGACATCATCTCTAACTGCCAGCCACACATCAGTGCTCTTCCGCCCTCACAGCGTGGTGAAGTGGAGGTCACGTGTTTCCTGTCATCGGTGGAGCTCCACTCTGCAGCCAGACCCCCTTGCTTCAATGTCACAGGTGCGGCGGGGAGCAGTGAGATGACCTCTTCTCTCACTGCCCGCCCCGCATCAGCGCTCTCCTGCCCCCACTTAATGGACCAGTGCTGCCAGCCTTCCACCAATGCAGTGACAATGCACATTGATTCCCCTTTTCCCCCTCCTCCCCCCCCCCCTCCCTCTCTCCCATTTTTTCCCTCCCCCCCCCCCCCTTCCCCTTCCCCCTCCAACCTCCCGCTCACTCAAGTGTGTTGTTTACAGGATAGGGGAAATAAGCCTATTCCACCACCTCCCTGTGAAGTAGCTAAACTAATCAATCACTATTTGTACCACCCCTTTTCTAAATATACAGATTTTATATAGAACGAACTGGTCCTCTTCACCGATTAATATACCCCTGGAGTTTTATATAAGTTTTTTATATTGAGAACCTAAGTGTTCCTTTCCTTTTAAAGTTTATTTTTAATATTTACAATAAAGATTTCATATATACCCCATTCACAATGTTACACAGAACCGGAACCCACGATTAGCTCTCTATTTAAACTACATGTCAGCGGGTCTGCACCTTTTCAGAGTCTGCCGTTGTGTAACAACCATCTCTGAAAGATACTCAAATGAGATTAGGACGTCCCGCCCCATCACCATGGAAATATACCAACAATTCGGCCTCCTCCCACTGAATATATTTACCATACCCTTTACCAACCAAGAAAATGGCCGCGCACATGGGAAACCTAATAATGGCCGGCGCGGCTACAAGAAAATGGCCGCCAATCTATTCCTATGGGAGAGACTACTTAAGACTAACATCAGCCTATTTAGTTTATCCCCTGAAGAAGTCACGTGATCGGTGACGTCACGCGTAGGGACGGAATAGGCTTGTTTCGTTTTACCTTGCTTGCTGAATACATTGCGAGCTCGCTGCTCGTAGGATACCATGCTGTATGAAAATAACTGCTAATGTGAGTACTCTGTATATTGCATATGTGAATAAAGTGACCCTAAAGAAACATACTTCACTATCTGGGTACCTTGTCCTATATTTTACATACACTGGAGACATGATGTGGAGGAGGAGCTAGGAGCCGCACTGTCCTAGGACCCCAGTTAGGACCACTACTGGACATATCCCAGCCCCCAATAGGATCCTGTAGAGTCAGCAAGTCCGGACGCAGAGACGCAGGAGAGACCCAGGACTCCGGGAGTTAACAACTTATATGCGGTCGACCTAGCACCGCTAGGTAAGGGGCCATTACCTACACTAGTGCATGCTGCATGAAGAGGACATAGAGTGTCTGATCTGCATAGCAACACCCCACTGTCATTTGATTATTGTGTCTGAGCACTGGTTTTTGAACACTATTCATTCTTTTGGACACTTGAATTATCAATTTATTTTGGACACTAACAATTAGAGTGGGTTTATCTACTCACGTTGACCATCCACACTATACTTGCACTGTCGCACTGGTCGCAACACGAGTATCAGGCGACCATATCTCCTTTCTTGTTTCTTTCACTTGATTTTTGTTTGTTTCACTTGATATATGATCTGTTTATTTTATTGCTCCATTTTTTGCACTTTAGCATATGTATAAGTTTGATCTTCTTATTTAAGACACAAGAGCACGAGCACTTTGGATATATTGTACTGTAATACTTTAACACATGCAGAAATTGGGTTTTTATCTATATATATATTTTTTCATTTTTTGATCAACATATGCATCAGTATTTATATTTATATCCCTTGTTGGATCAACACATCTACTTTTGAGTCATTATATCTACGCATAATCTCAACTCCAATTCATGCGATTTTTTACGATTGTTTTACGTTTATGATTATTTAAAACTTCGTGACCTATGAATACTAGGAACTATTATCAACACCTATAAGCTGAGACCCCTTTGGATAGCGCGGCACCCCCCCCCTCTCTCTTTATACCACTGTATTTGGGTTTGTGTCTGAGCCCTTGTTTTCGGTGCATGCAGCTGCCCAGTGATAGAGGTTACATACAGTTTCAAAAGTCGATTATACGACTATATAACATTTTTTCCAATCTGGTAGCGCAGGAATAACCCCCGTTTTTACTGAATGCACATTTGGTGGCACTGGCTGGCATGGCAAGTGACAATCCACATCTGATGGCAGGTGATGTGGCAAGTGACAATCTGCAAATGGTGGCAGGAGAAGAATGCAGGTATACTAAAGTCAGAAAATCCACTCAGTTTACCCTTAGCTGTATTCACTCCTGAGCATTTTCAACTTGTAAAACGCTCCTCTCAAAAGTTCAAAAAACCCCAACAAGCAAAATCCCATTCATTTAAATTGCCCCTGTTCACAGCGTTCTGTCGCCTGAAGCAAAATGCCCGAAGCTCAAAAAAGTACATGAGCTTCTTTTTGGGCAGATTACAGGTGTTTTTCTGCTTTTTACATTGGTGACCTTTTGACCTGTATAAAAAATCTATACATTTTAATTAATTAAATCTCTAAATATAAAATTGCCTTAAAATGCATAACTTTCCGCCTGCAAATAATACGCTCAGGTGTGAACGCAGCCTAAAGCACAAAAGTTAAAACATCTCTGTTGCAGTGAGGCTGCAAAGGCGGCGCTAGGCTTTGTGAGGCCTTAGGCAAAACTTAGGCATGAGGCCCCAAGCATGCACATAATAGGAAAAATAATTCAAGCGATAAAAATTAACTGTATAAATTGTATATATTAAGAGCCTTAAATCTTCTCTCTATATCCAGGAAAGAGACGTGCCCTATATGTTTAGCAAAGAGTCATGCCCCATATATCCAGCAAAGAGACATTCCCCAGATATCCAGCAAAGAGACATCCCCCATATATTTAGCCAAGTGACATGCCCCATATATCCAGCAAAAACACACGCCCCATATATCTAGCAAGGAGACATGCCCCAAAGATCCAACAAAGAGATAGCCCCCATATATTTATTAAAGAGACATCACCCATATATTTAGAAAAGAGACATGCCCCATATATCCAGCAAAGAGACATGCCCCATATATCTGAACATGGAAGACCCGGTTAAGAGTATCTATGACCTTCTTTCAATATAAGTGCAACTTTGGGCACCTCCATAGGAGATGTATCAAATCCCCATGATCTCTACAACACCTCGTGCAGGTGGGATCCGATCGTACCCCCAATGTGAGCTAGTCTGGCATATAATGCACCCTCAGGACTATATATAATTGTGAAAGGCATTGAGCCACATTCAGTGAGCACCAGTTAACAGATTGTAGAGCTTCTTCCCATTGTTCCTCCTCAAAGGCCCCAACATCCTTTTTCCTTTGGAAAACTACTTTAAGAGGTGAATCTGGAAGAAACGTATTTAGTAACATAGCAGAACTGCTTGAGATAAACCCTTTATAATTTGGGACCTTAAACATATAATTAAAGATAAGGGTAGGCTCAGGTACCCATTGATCCACCCCCTGTTGGGCCTTTAGTGCATGTTGGAGCTGTAAATAATAAAAATGCATAGACGAAGGGAGCTAAAATGTGGATTGAAGTTCGGAGAAGGGTCGTAATTTCCCATTACTAAAAATATGAGGCATGTGAGTGATACCATATTGTCTCCACTTGACACCATATTGCAGTTTAGCCACCTCATGGTAGTAATTATTATCCCATATAGGGCTGTATCTGGTAAACCCAGTGACATTTTGCATCATTCTGACCTTGTTCCAAATCTTTTGCATAGGGGGATAGGTAGGATAGTTTTTGGATCTACTGAAATGTAAGGTTTCCCAGCACTCTGCCACCCCTACTCCTACTGTAAAACTAAGAAGCAGCGTGGATAAATCTAAAAGGTTAATTTCCAGCTCTGTCAGTGGACATAAGGCCATTGCTATATGCTGCAATTGTAAAGGCTAAGTAATAAAGCCACGGGTTTGGTAATGCCATTCCCCCAGCGTCCTTTTGGGCGCTGTAACTGCTCCAGTTTTATTATAGCAGGTTTAGAGTGCCAGATGAGGGATCTAAAAATGGTATTGATTATGCAAAACGTTTTCAAAGGAATAAGCATAGGGGAATTATGAAGCATATAAAATAACTGTGGCATTTTATTTTTATTAGTAAAATTTTTCTAGATTTAATAACTTTACAAAATTACAGATCATACCACAGAGAGATAGAAATATCAGTAGGAATTGAGATAGTGACTATGCATACTAGCTCATTATGCCTTTATCTTGCAGGGTTTTTTTTTTTTGATATCTTAAAACGGGTTTACAACCACTTTAAGATCATTTTATTAAGATTAATACTACCTGCCGGGGATAATTTCAATTTAGTCCACACTTTAACACAGTCACGGCAGCGGTTAAGCAAATTAAGTCTAATTAAGTCAAGAGTGTAACGAGTATCCTGTATGCCCATGCCCCACATATTTAGAAAAGAGACATGCCACATATATCCAGCAAAGAGACATGCCTGATATATCCAACAAAGAGACACCCCCCATATATTTATCAAAAGATATTCCCCATATATCCAGCAAAGAGACATCTCCCATATATTTAACAAAGAGATATTTCCCATATACAGTATCCAGCAAGGAAACATGCCCCGTATATCCAGCAAGGAGACATGCCCCATATATTCAACAAATAGACATGCCCCATATACAGTATCTCACAAAAGTGAATACACCCCTCAAATTTTTGTTAATATTTTATTATATGTTTTTATGTGATAACACCGAAGAAATTATTCTTTGCTGTAATGTAATGTAATGTAAAGTAGTGAGTGTACAGCTTGTATAACAGTGTAAATTTGCTGTCCCGTCAACAAAAGTGAGTACCCCTCTAAGTGAAAATGTCCAAATTGGGCCCAAAGTGTCAATATTTTGTGTGGCCACCATTATTTTCCAGCACTGCCTTAACCCTCTTTGGCATGGAGTTCACCAGAGCTTCACAGGTTGCCACTGGAGTCATCTTCCACTTGTCCATGACGACATCATGCAGCTAGTTAAGGTTAGAGACCTTGTGCTCCTCCACCTTCCGTTTCAGGATGCCCCACAGATGCTCAATAGGGTTTAGGTCTGGAGACATGCTTGGCCAGTCCATCACCTTTACCCTCAGATTCTTTAGCAGGGCAGTGGTTGTCTTGGAGGTGTGTTTGGGGTCGTTATGTTGGAATACTGCCCTGTGGCCCAGTCTCTGAAGGGAGTGGATCATGCTCTGCTTCAATATGTCACAGTACATGTTGGCATTCATGGTTCCCTCAATGAACTGTAGCTCCCCAGTTCCGGCAGCACTCATGCAGCCCCAGACCCTGACACTCCCACCACCATGCTTGACTGTAGGCAAGACACACTTGTCTTTGTACTCCTCACCTGGTTGCCACCACACACACTTGACATCATCTGAACCAAATAAGTTTATCTTGGTCTCATCAGACCACAAGACATGATTCCAGTAATCCATGTCCTTAGTCTATTTGTCTTCAGCAAACTGTTTGCAGGCTTTCTTGTCATCTTTAGAAGAGGCTTTCTTCTGGGACGACAGCCATGCAGACCAATTTGATGCAGTGTGCAGCGTATGGTCTGAGCACTGACAGGCTGACCCCACACCCCTTCAACATCTGCAGTAATGCTGGCAGCACTCATACGTCTATTTCCCAAAGACAACCTCTGGATATAACGCTAAGCACATGCACTCAACTTCTTTGGTTGACCATGGCCAGGCCTGTTCTGAGTGGAACCTGTCCTGTTAAACCATTGTATGGTCTTGGCCACCGTGCTGCAACTCAGTTTCAGGGTCTTCCAGTGACCAGTATGAGAGAGTGAGGGCGATAACACAAAATTTACCACACCTGCTCCCCATTCACACCTGAGACCTTGTAACACTAATGAGTCACATGACAACGGGGAGGGAAAATGGCTAAATGTGCCCAATTTGGACATTTTCACTTACGGGTTTACTCACTTTTGTTGCCAGTGGTTTAAACATTAATGGCTGTGTGTTGAGTTTTTTTGAGGGGCAGCAAATTTACACTGTTATACAAGCTGTACACTCACTACTTTACATTGTAGCAAAGTGTAATTTCTTCAGTGTTGTCACATGAAAAGATATAATAAAATATTTACAAAAATGTGATGGGTGTACTCCCTTTTGTGAGATACTGTATCCAGCAAAGAGACATGCCCCATATATCCAGCAAAGAGACATACCCCATATATCCAGCAAAGAGACATGCCCCAAATATCCAGCAGAGACATGCCCCATAAATCCAGAAATTAGACATGCCCCATATATCCAGAAAGGGCACATGCCCCATATATCCAGAAAGGAGACATGCCCCATATATACAGAAAGGAGACATGCCCCATATATCTAAGAAGGGCACATGCCCCATATGTCCAGCAAGGATACATACCACATATATCCAGCAAAGAGACATCCCCCCATATATCCAGCAAAGAGACATCCCCATATATCCAACTGACAGACAGCCCAATCCAGCTAAGAGATAGTCCGATCCACAGTCCAATCCAGTTAAGAGACAGTCCAATCCACAGTCTAATCCAGCTAAGAGACAGTCCAATCCAGCTAAGAAACAGCACAATCCAGCTAAGAGACAGTCCCAGCTAAGAAACAGTTCAATCCAGTTAAGAGACAGCCCAATCCAGCTAAGAGACAGCCCAATCCAGCTAAGAGGCACTCAGATCCAGCCTTAGTTTGTAGACTCTATAACTTTTACACAGACTAAATAATATATACTGATTTGGGTTATTTTTACCAAAGAAATGTAGCAGACGACTATATTTTGGCCTAAATTTATGATGAAAGATTTTTTAATTTCAAAGTTTTATATCAGAAATTAAGAAAAATGCATTTTCTTCTGCAGTCTTTTTTGTTTATATAGCAAAAAATAAAAAACCCAGTGGTGATTAAATACCACTAAAAGAAAGCTCTATCTGTCTAAAAAAAATATAAAAATGTCTTTTGGGTACAGTGTTGCAAGAGAGTAATTGGCATTCAAAGTGTGACAGCACTGAAAGCTGAAAATTGGCCAAGGCAGGAAAGGGGTAAACGTGTCCAGTATTTAAGTGGTTAATGTGAGTTGTATAATATTTTAATAATGAATTCATATTTAAGGTAATCTAGGGGCAAAACTATTATATCCTTTAAAAAATTAAATTAAATAAAACCCATGAATATTCCCACACCTAGAAGGTTTTTCTAGTCTTAGAGTGCCACCTGATGGACAAGTTAACCCACTGACTGTGCAAATGCCCCAGAGGTGAATAAATATTCCAAACTACACCCTTGGGGCTAATCTCTAGATAATAGGATTTTTGGGAATAAAAGTAGAAGCTCAGAGGGAAAATGGGGATCGCATCTTGACCATCATCCTCTCTTGATTAACCGCTTGCTGACCGGCTCATGTCGATATACATCAGCAGAAGGGCACGTACAGGCAGATTAACGTACCTGTACATTGCCCTTTAAGAAGCGGTTTGTGGGCGAGCCCGCCGCCACGACCTCCGTGAGTGTGATCGCGGTTCCCGCGGACTCGATGTCCACGGGGATACCCGCAATCGTCTCAGGGAGAAGAAGAATGGGGAAATGCTGATGTAAACAATCATTTCCCCGTTATGCCTAGTGACAGGACACTGATCACCGCTCCCTGTAGTCGGGAGCAGTGATCAGTGTCCTGTCACACATAGCCACACCCCCCACAGTTAGAATCACTCCCTAGGACACACTTAACCCCTTCACTGCCCCCTAGTGGTTAACCCCTTCATTGCCAGTGTCATTTACACAGGAATCAATGCATTTGTATAGCATTGATTGCTGTATAAATGACGTTTTTTTTCAAAATTGTCGCTATTTTTTTGTTTATAGCGCAAAAAATAAAAAACGCAGAGCTGATCAAATACCACCAAAAGAAAGCTCTATTTGTGGTGAAAAAAGGACGTGAATTTTGTTGGGGAACCACGTTGCACGACCGCACAATTGTCAGTGAAAGCAACTCAGTGCCAAATCGCAAAAAGTGCTTTGGTCTTTGGCCTGCCAAATGGTCCAGGGCTTAAGTGGTTAATAGGATCTTCATCTTGATCTCCAGGTGCATCTTAAATCACTATTTTGAATCACCAGCACCTTAGAGCAAGGGTGTCCAAACTTTTTTCAAAAGAGGGCCAGATTTGATGAAGTGAACATGCGTGAGGGCCGACCATTTTGCTTGACATTCTTTACACCATTAAAATTCCTTCTAAGTGTGTTTGTCCGAGCACTAATACACTGCCCAACAAGAATTCTCTTGCCTTTGTCGCTGTATGTGGTAAAGAGATGAGCTCGGGAGTGTTATTTGAATATATATATATATATATATATATATATATATATATATATATATATATTTATCTTTTGTGGCCCCAACGAATCCCCGAGCGCCGCTCAGGACTCAGGATGAGCTTGGGCATGTTATTTGGATATACCATATTTATCAGCGTATAACACACACCTTCACTTTAAGAAGGACGTTTCAGGAAAACACTAACATTTTAAATAAAGAACTGTGAATCAAAATAGGGGTCAGTGCCCATCAATGCAGCCTAATCAGTGCCCATCTGCAGCCTCACCATTGCCATGAATGCAGCCTTACTATTGCCATGAATGCAGCCTCACCATTGCCATGAATGCAGCCTTGCCATTTCCAATTAATGCAGCCTCACCATTGCCTTGAATGCAGCCTTACCATTGATATGAATGCAGTCTTACCATTGCCATCAGTGCAGCCTGATCGATGCCCATCTGTAGCCTCGGGGGGGACGAGTGCCAACAGATTACATACAGGAGAATCTCCTGCTGTTTACTCGGTGGCCTCTTTAATACAAAGTCCCACCTCCTATGATAGACAGAACAGTCATCCAATGCCAGCCCAGGAGACGGGACTTCCTATTATAGATGCCGCCGAATAAAGAGGAGATTCTCCTGTATGTAATCTGACAGCGCTCGTCCCGCCCCCTCCCTGTCCCCTCCGAGGCGGCGCTGATAAATACGGCCTGGGGGCCACAAAAGATTTATATATCCAAATTACCAGGGGGGCCACATTAAACCGGAACGCGGGCCAGACTTTGGACATGCCTGCTTTAGAGCGTCACACTCCCCCTCAGGAACAAAGATCAGCTTTCATCAGTACGCTCTTGTACAGCATGCTCTGAGCACGGTCTGAGATGCTCAATCGATTTACTAGGGTGTGGCTCTTAATTCAACACCAATCACTTTATAAGTAATGTATAATTTGATCATTACCTTGAAATATTCCATTTTACTCCTGAATATAACTTAAACTTACCTAGCTATACTTCCTTACTTTGTGCTAGATTTGCCACTTATGGTATCATAATCCCATAGGGAATAGGTAATCCCCATCCAAGCTGTATTATCACAGCCTGTAGATAGACTTGACCCCTTTATTCTGCTGCAGAGGAAGCAAAGGGGACAGTCTGATAAATGCATACCTAGTCATCTGCTAGGCTAGTTAGATTACTGGTACTCTGTACCTTAGTTGTAATACCTATGAGTGGACAGTATATTATCCAATTTATTCTATAGGCATACAATTTTAGCTGTATAAATCAGGGTTTTAAATGTGGAATCGAAATTGTACGTGTCTATGTCATACTAATAATGCTTTTGCTATACATGATTGTTAGTGACCAAATTGTAAAACAAATCTTAATTTATGTGGACAGCTTGGTTCAAATCCCAACCATGGCACCACCTGCCTGGAGTTTGCATGTTCTCCTTGTGCCTCTGGGTTTCCTCTGGGTACTTCAGTTTTGCCCCACACTTCAAAGACGTGCTGTAGATAAATTGCCTGCTATCTAAAACTAGCCCTAGTATGTATATGTATGAATTTGAGTTAGGGATCTTAAATTGTAAGCTCCTTGAGGGCAGGTCTGATGTGAATTTACAATATGTATGTAAAGTGCTGCGTAAATTAAATTTAATAAATAAGTATTTTTTTTTTTATTTCCATAGTTCATGCTTTCACACAATTTTATTGTGCTTAAAAAATCTGCATAGAGCACGGATTCAGGGAATAACTAACTCAGTCAGTGTAGTCATATTTAATCATTTATTTCAAATTGGAGGCACTGTCATATATCAATTAATTAGATAATTGATATAGCTGACTTAATCATTCAAACTTCCTGACAAGTAGCAATCTATTTTTTGGTCTAGTCAAGTTTTCCTAAGCTTGGTGGTTGATTGCTCCTGTCTGCCTCTGGAAGAAGCTTCCAAAAATAGCTGGGAGGGTCAGACACTGAAGTTATGAATAGTTATCTGACCTCATCCAATCCCTCGGAAGGGGCACCCAGAAAGTTGCTGCAGAGAAGATAAATGTTTGGGAAGCTTGCTCGGACATGTTATTTTTATCCTGGGGACTGCTGCCCTTGGGATGCAGCCAGAGTGTATACTGAAGAATTGCTGTTAGGCCTCAGCAAGTGCTGGGCTGAGGGCCTCGAAGAGATGTGACTAAAAGAAGTTTGCTGGAGGGCATCACTTGGGGACACTGGTCTGGAGAAGGATCCTTTTACCCCCTCACTAAAGAGTGGACATTGTCAGTAAAGACCTTGATTTGGGATCCAAGGTGTGCAAGTGTGTAGCGTTACCCCCGCAGAAGCCACTTAGTAGATTTGGTTCTCTGTTCTTTTTCCTTGACTCTAAGAACAACCTCAACTCCACTGACACAACAGATTAAGCAAATGGATACCGCACTGCTACTGGGAGTACAAATATAAATACCTGGTACACAACTAAGCTTCAGTATCTAAAAGAAAACATCAGACTGGTTACTTGTAAATTAACCAAATATATTGTCATTGGCAGAAGCACATAGCAGTATGCACATAAATGAGTAGGTGAAAGATTAGGTCATTCACAGAAAGTTCACTAGATAATATGTTTGCTTGGCTATAGCAGCATAGAATGGAATTTTTATGCAGCTAAATTAGCGTAAACCTGGCAATCCACAAAATTTGTAATAATGGCATTAGAAAACAGGAACAAGAATAATATTCAATACTGCGATGACTCATCTGTAAACTGTAGGCTATATCCACTTTAGAGTGCACTTTGTACGAATAGGAGGAATGAAATTTAAAACTCCCTAAAAGGTACCCCTTACATTGGACCATAATCAAAGTTCTTATGAAGCAGTTATCTGAGTGAGCAGTCCTTAGACCTAGTTCTTCAGCCGGCAAGAGTTGGGGCCCAGTCTTTATGGTGGTGCATGTGAGTACAGTCCCAGTAAAGTCTGCATGCAGTAAATAATGCTGCTTGTTAGATGGCCAGTCCCTATGTGTGCAGTCTCTGCTAGCAGCAGCAGGTTAGTGTCACCAGTGTCCTATCACTAGTCTGAGCAATACAACAACAGGGGTCTCACTGTTCAGACATCAGCTTAATTCTGGATCTGCCTGGAATGTCTCTGGTCCTCAGCTCATGGCCACAGGCATGTAGCAGGTTGAACACAGGAGCAGCAATATGCACACATTTGTTTCCCTAACAGCAAAGAGACAATCCCTCTGTATTCAGCCTGTGAAAATATAGGTCTCTTTCCCTTTATACCCGGCTTGCATTGAGAATTGTAGTACAATAGTTCATTAACTGCCATAGTAACATTTCTTTCCCAAATATCATCTCCCATGATTCATTGTTGCCAACTATCTAGTCTCTTAACCACTTCAATATTGGGCACTTTTGCCCCTTCCTGCCCAGGACAATTTTCATCTTTCAGCGCTGTCACACTTTGAATGACAACTGCACAGTCATGAAGCACTGTACCCATATGACATTTTTATAATTTTCTTCCCACAAATAGAGCTTTCTTATGGTGGTATTGATCACCTCTCAGGTTTTTTTTGCTAAACAAACTAAAAAAGACCAACATTTTTGAAAAAATAAAAGCTTTTCTTTCTGTCATAAAAATTTGTTTTCCCCTTCGATGACGGGCACTGATGAGGCGGCACTGATGGGCACTGATAAAGTGGCACTGGGGGCACTGATGAGGAGGCACTGATATGTAGAATTGATGGGCACTGATAGGCAGCACTAATTTGCAGCACTGATGGGCACCAATAGGCGGCACTGATGGGCACTGATATGTGGCACTGATGGGCACTGATAGGCGGCTGTGATGGGCACTGATAGGCGGCTGTGATGGGCACTGACAGACGGCACTGATTGGCACTGACAGGTGGCACTGATGGGCAGCGCTGATGATGAGCTACTGATAAATTACTGACAGGTGTTACTGCTGGGCACTGATTGGCACTGTGGTGGGCCGGGATTGGCACTGTGGTGGGCAGTGGCAGACTTTAATATTGGAACACCACTGGGCACTGAATGGCAGGTGATTGCACATCTGAGGGGGCTGTGCTAATAATCAATGTGCTGATTATCAGCACAGACCCCCCTCTGACAGGGAGAGCCCCCGATCGGCTCTCCCTGTCAGCGCAAACAGAGGAATGCCGTTTACCGGCACTTCCTGGTTCACACGATGATCAGCTGTGATTGGTCACAGCTGATCACGTGGTAAGAAGCCTCTGACAGAGGCTTCTTATCACGATCGGAGATGTGGGGTGTCAGACTGACACGCCGCACTCGCGATTGCCGCGCTGCACGCCCCCACGGGCACGCGCCAGCATGTTATCCTGCTGGACGTCATATGACGCCCAGTCAGGATAACAGAACCACTTCCCGGACATCATTCTGCATACGGCGGGCGGGAAGTGGTTAAACTCCTCTTGCTTGTCAGCTCCCTTTGGTGGATGGAGGCAAGCGTTCATTTGAAGTCCATTGCAAGCACAGAAAGCACTGCAACACAGTGTCCTAAATGGCTCTCTGTCTCTAACCAATCACCTGGCTACATGTGTTACGGGAAGTAAGTGCCAGAAGTTGCTGTAAGGACTGGGACTGCTCATATAGAGTCCCAGGTTAATTGCCAATTCCTCTTATTCTCAGCAAAGGCTGTCGCACAGATTTTCTGCTTAGAGACTGTCCTGTTTTTTTGTTGCTAGTGTTTTGGAGTATCCTGCACCCCTCTCCTATTCTAGTTTTATGTAATAAATCCACAAAAACATATTCCCTAGACTGAGCCTGTGTTGTAAGTGTGTGACTGTGAACTGTGACTGTGGCAGGCAGCCTCTACACTAGCAAGGGAGACCTGGGCATATTCTCAGAAGCCCCTTTGGGGGTAAGAGCTACAAGTGTCATGTCAGAGTTGTAAAGTTAGAGCTCATACATACAGACTTCAAATGCTGAATCACTGCTGAGATCTCTTGGAGCTCTGTAATGGTGTCAGAGCCAGAATGCAGAGTCAGACAAGGCCAGACACAAGCTGCTGTGTACATTAGATAACAACACTTTTGTAGCCTATGTGACTTGCTATACTCCTTCTGCCCTGTGTGTTGGAGCTCTCAGCAACATTGGAAATAGGAATGTGCATTAGGGGCCTGAAGAAAACATTGGCCTGTAGTCAAGCATCTGAAGTCCACATTTAAAATTCTTGTATTAATGTCATACTCTTAAAACCATTGTATTCTACGTCCTGATGCAAAGCAGTGTTTTAGTATTGTTTAGAAAAAAATGAAGTGTAGTCAAATAAACAGAAGTTGAAAGTATTTTGTTTTGGTACATACAATATGTTCTAGAGATGCAGCCAGTGCTGGCTTCTGTTCCTGCCATAGACTTTCATTCAGAATCCAGCTGGAGATGTGTAGTTGGTGTGTACCTCTGTAAACACAGCATGTTAAAATCTATACTTGTATACCAGAATGCACAAAGGTAAAGCTTTATACAGTCAGTGTAAGTTACTGAAATAAAAAAAAATAAATAAAAGCTTTAGATATTTACATTTCAATGTATCCAGAAAAAATCTATCCTACAAAGAAGATATTACTCCTTGCAAAAACAAGTTGCTCCTGATCTTTAGAAGAACTGTAATATTGTTATACAGTTTGACTGGTGTATTTCCAACACAATTCTTACTTGGATCTTGTTGAACTCTGTGTTCTTTCAGATTTGTGCAGTAATTCAGTGTAAAACTTTGACCCTGAGCAAGGGCTTCCTGTAATAAAGTCTGGTCATTGCTGCTTTCTCGCCTCGTGCAGAGTGACTGGTCTTGTATCCGCCCCCTCCTGTAGTTTTCTGTAGGCAGCCTGTAGCAGGTGGACCTGCTGGGACCCTCCTACAGCTCTTCTTTTTGCACTGGCTATGTACTTCTACTATTACAAGGTTATAATTCGGCTTGCAAAAGCATTTGGCGCACAAAAAGTGGATTTATACTGTGTGGTTATAGAGGAATATATTTTTGTAGCAGAATCTCATACCTCTTCCGGTCTAATGAGAACCTTCAAGACCAAAGATAGCTAACATCCTTCAATATGGGATGGGTTGTGAGGCATAGTGGGTGCAAAGGTGATAAAAGTCATTGGGTGCCAGACACTGCTTAGCTGTAAAAGAGGTTGTATTTCTTTGACAGTCCTTTTTATATTTGCAAGGGAAAGAGGGTTAGGGTCAGGACACCCTTGGGTAGTTGAATTTCAATTGGCAGACTCTGAGACTTCAATAGGAGGACAGCCGTACAGGGAAAGGCCCCAGCAAGGTGCCATTTCTGCACTTGCAGGAGTGCTGTCTCCTATGGTAACAGTACTTAAACACTTCCTAACTCAAAGTCACAGTTCTTTCAGCTGTACTACAACTTCTCCTTGTAGTTCTTCAGCCCCCTTGAGCTCCTGGTCTCTCACTGGACCCTCTGATTCACTACTCTGAATACCGTGAGCTCCTCAAGGCTTATGCGGTGGTATCACCCTCAAACGTCACCCATGCTTCCCTGCTGGGTCCCTAGCTTGGCACTTGGAAAAACATTCAAGCATCACCCCTGCTGACCGGCTAGGTCCCTAGCTTGGCACACAAGGCTGCTCTGCAAGCATCACCTCTGCTGGTTGGGTCCCTGACTTGTTCACCGCCTGAAGTTTCCCGATTTTCTGCCCGTTCAGTGAGAATACTGCTCCGATACTTGCTTCAGTTACTCACTGTGGTCCCTGGTAAAGGTGATTGGTCCCTTTCTGGCGACAACTTCCCCTCTACCTCCGACCACTGACAGGTTCTCTGGCCGGCAGAACTGTCACTTCTGGTTGGACTGCAAGCCGCAATCCAAACCCTGCGCTGCCCTCTTACTTCAGGATAGGCCCTCACACAGCCTGGTAGCCTGATGCCCCCAGGATAGGCCCAATCTCTGGCCTAGCAGCCCGGGACAGACGACACACGTCCACACGTCCACCCAGATGGCGGTCCAGGTGGCACACAAGAACATGGATCACCTGACCTCCCCCGAATATATAGGCTCCCCCAGCAGGCCAAGGGATCCAACAAAATCCCTGCTCATTGGCTGAGATACCCCATTGACCCATAACCTAACCATGAGTTGTCCTTCTCAATCTGATACCTCCAAGGGCCCGGCCACCTAGTGGTAAAAGAGGAAAGTACAACCAGGCCAAACTTAGGGAGAAATCAAAGGATCACTAGCAATTAGCCACAGTAGCTACTCCTGACAAAGGACTTAGCGAGGAGCTCCCTGACCAAACCCAGGGAGCTACATTTGTATGAAAGTTTTTGTGAAGTTCAGCTTCAAAGTTTACCATAAAGTACTTTTGTGCAAATTCTGAATTTTTACTTAGATAACCATGATTTCTCTACATAGTTAGTCTGGTGGAAATAAGTCTATCTAGTTCAACCAAATCAAAGGAAAAAAAAAACTATACAATCCTATATACATAGACCTAAACCCACAGATGATCCAAAAGAAGGCAAAAAAACCCCCCAGCAAACCATGATCCAATTTGCTCCAGCAGGGGAAAAAAAATCCTTCCTGATTTCCCAAGAGGCAATCGGATATTCCCTGAATCAATTTTACCTATAAATGCTAATATCCACTTACATTATGTACATTCAGGAAATAATCCAGGCCTTTTTAAATCAATCTACTGAGCTGGCCAGAACCAGCACTTGAGGGAGTCTATTCCACATTTTCACAGCTCTTACTGTGAAGAAATCTTTCCGTATTTGGAGATTATTTAAATCTCTTTTCCTCTAGATGTAGAGTGCCCCTTGTCCTCTGCGATGACCTTAAAGTGAATAACTCAACACCAAGTTCACTTTATGGCCCACTTATGTATTTATACAAGTTGATCATATCCCCCATCTCTTCTCAAGAGAGAATCAATTCAGTTCCTCTAATCTTTCCCCATAGCTGAGCTCCTTCTTGCCTCTTATCAGTTTGGTTGCCCTTCTCTGTACTTTCACCTTTCTGTGAACTGATGCCCAAAACTGAACTGCATTTTCCAGATGTGGTCTTACTAATGATTTGTACAGGTGTAAAATTATATCTCTCGCTCTCTAAAGTCTATACCTCTCTTGATACAAAAAAGGATTTTTCTCGCTTTAGAAACCGCAGCTTGGCATTGCATGCTATTATTGAGCTTATGATCTACCAGAACACCCAGATCCTTCCCCACCATTGATTCCCCCAGTTGTACTCCCCCTAGTATGTATTATACATGCAAATTCAACCAAGTGCATAACTCTACATTTATCAACATTAAACATCATTTTCCACATAGTTGCCCAATTAAACAATGCAATGCAGCTGGCTTGTAAATTGAAGACATTCTGTAAGGACATTATTCCACTGCAGAGCTTGGTGTCATCTGCAAAGACTGAAATGGTACTTTTAATCCCAGACCCAATATCATTTATAAATATATTAAAAGTAAGGGGGTACACCACTAATAACCTTAGACCATTCATAGTAAGAATCATTAACCACTACTCTCTGAATTCTGTCTTTTAGCCAGTTTTCTATCTATTTACAAACTGATCTTTCCAAGCCTGCAAAATCCAAGTATACTACGTCCACAGCCACCCCTTGATCTAAGGTTTTACTTACCTTCTCATAAAAAGAAATCAGATTTGTTTGACAACTTCTGTCTTTCATAAATCCATGCTGTCTTTTGCTTAAAATATTTTTCTCTTCCCCCGGCTTAGAACAACCTCATGTCTTTTCTTGGTGGCCTGCACATGAATTCTCTCACTTTCTTGGAACCCACACCTTCCCCTCGTGGACTTCACTCCAAGAGACTGATGAAGCTCCCCCAGTGGAATTTTTTCATTATTTCCAATTGCGACACTGGATATCCTCACTCAGATGTCATGACACTTTTCCATACCAAAAGGCAGCTTTTGAAAATACACTCTCCAGGGTCCCCTGGTACCATATGCTTAATTTACTCCTCTCTTAACTCGAGCAGCACCCCAACTTCCTTATCTTATGTCCCAAATAGGGAGCGGGACTTATCCCCCATCAATTTGGCGGATTGGAGCAAGTCCTGATCTAGTGTAGCGAAATGTTCCTTTAACACGGCTACCCTAGAGGCAGCCTTTAAGGTACTCCTCCACTGGTATTGGGTCCCACCCCGTATTGTCAAATCAAACCCATCATACAGTGATAGATGTTTCTGAGGCTGTGGTCAGCGTGGATGAACTTTATATCTGGTGGTCCTGCTCCCGATTAGTGGGATTCTGGTCAAGGGTATTCGGTCTTCTGATTACTCTCTTCCATGTGTCCACCCGCAAAGATGCCAAGTTGGCCTTACTCCATTGTCTAATCCCAGGCCTTTTCTCCTCTCAGCAGAAATTGGCCACCTATTTGTTTATCGCTGCGAAGCGTGCAATAGCAAGGGTCTGGAAGAGGTTGGCTGTCTCGTTTGCGGAGGTGAAGAGCATTTTAACGACTCTCATGATTAATGAGAAGATGTCTAGTATCCTCCATGACTCCCACGCTAAATTCCCTAAGGTGTGGAGACCGTGGTGGTCCTACTCTTCCAACTTTGCATCCGACCAGCCTAGGCCTCTAACTAATCTTCTCTCCCCCCCCCCTGGCCTGGGGGAACCTTTTATCTTTCCTATTTCCTTTTCCTTCCCCGTCTTCCCTTCTCATCAATTTGGTGGAAAGCTCCACACCCTAACCCCTGAGAAATTAAGCTTAGCCACCCTAAGTTGACCCCCAGTCTCGGCTGGAAGGTTATTGTTGTTCGACAGTTCGTTCTACAAAACATGTTTTCAATGTGTATCCTTAAGTTGTGCTATAATTATAATATGCTTACTGCTCATATTCCCTGTGTGGGATCATCTTAGCTATTTTTGCTTTTTATATATTTCACAGTACTGAAGAAGGTATTTAACTGGTTGCCGCTTGCCCACCGTCAAATGACGGCGGGGCGTTGTAGCTCTCGTTCTGGGATGACGTCATATGATGGCGTCCCAGAACAGCTGCTCTCGCACATCCGTGGGGGTGCGCAGCGCGGTGATTGCGGCCGTGCCATGTTGCGTGACCCTGATCTCTGTAAAGAGTTGCGTCCGCGGCTCTTTAACCATGTGATCGGCTGTGTCCAATCACAGCCGGTCACATGTAAACAAGGAAGTGCTGGTAATCACCTGACAGAGGGTGTGGCGAGAAGAGCCGATCAGCGGCATCTCCAAACAAGGAAACATGTAGGAATGTAATCAGGGCACTGATCAACAGTGCCCTGAAACATGTAGGAATGTAATCAGGGCACTGATCAACAGTGCCCTGATTACAGTATAGTAAAACAGTATCACCATACAGTGCCCACCAATGCCAGCAATCAGTGCCCACCAGTGGCAGCAATCAGTGCCCACAAGTGCCACCAAGCAGTGCCCATTAGCGATGCCAGTCAGTGCTGGCAATCAGTGCCGCCTATCAGTGCTGCCCATCAATGCCCATCACTGCTGTCGATCAATGCCTATCAGTGTCGCCCATCAATGCCCATCAGTGCCCATCCGTACCGCCTATCCATGCCGCCTATCAGTGCCCACCAGTGCCGCCTATCAGTGCCCGCCAATGCCGCCTATCAGTGCCCATCAGTGCCCACCAGTGCCGCCTATTAGTGCCTATCAGTGCCACCTAACAGTGCCCATCAGTGCCGCCTATCAGTGCCACCTATCAGTGCCCATAAGTGCGGCATATTAGTGCCTCCTCATCAGTGCCACTTCATCAGTGCCCACAAGTGCCACCTCATCAATGCCCACCAGTTCAGCCTATCATAGCCGCCTCATCAGCACACATCAGTGAAGGCAAAAAATTACTTAGTTACTGGACAGGAAAAAAGTAAAAAACACTTTTTTTCCAAATTTTTTTTTTTGTAAAAAATAAAAAACTCAGCAGTGAATAAATACCACCAAAAGAAAGCTCTATTTGTGCGAAGAAAATGATAAAAAATGTGTTTGGGTACAGTGTAGCATGACCGCGCAATTGTCATTCAAAGTGTGACAGTGCTGAAAGCTGTAAAATGGCTTGGGCAGGAAGGAGGTGTACGTGCCTGGTAGGCAAGTGGTTAATGAATTTGCCTTCTCTTTGCCCCCAGTCACCCATTCTAAATTATTTTGTTAAGGGCCAACATGCTCAGACCTGACCTTTTTACTATTAATATATTTGATGCTTTTTTGGGGGTTTGTCCTACTATCTTTTACAATCTGTCATTTGTTATATTCTTTGTAATATTAAAAACTATGATAGTGTTCCTTCATTTTTGATATTTTTGAAAAGCTTGATTTATAGCTTTGGCAGTGAGCCACATAGGTTTTATTTTTAGCCTTTTAAACGTATTACACATGGGTACATATGTTGCAGTGTGTTCACATACAGTCTTTTTGAAGAATTCCTATTTCTGTTTTGTGTTCATTGATACCAATATTTCCTCCCGGTCCAAGTCTTGGAGAGCAGCCCTCAGCCTTGAAAAATGTGTTTCTAAAGTTAAAGTGATTGTAAACAATCACCTTGTATAACAACCCATTCATTTTAAAATATAAATTGAAGGAAAAACATTTGTGTATAGATATATAAAAAAAACATTATTAATAAGTTTTTTATAAGTGATCATAAGTGATCACCCTCTGTTCCCTCTGTCCTCAGTTGCATAGGAGCAGAGGAGGAGCAGCAGTATACTGAGCTTCCCAGTGAAAAGCTGTGTGTCAGGTATGGCAGGACAAGTCTGATCAGTGGAGGAGAGCAAGCTGAGTTCTCAGCACAGCTAGAGAACTGACCACAGTGTTCTCCTGCTTAGTGTGGTCAGTTTTTAATAGGAAAGCATGGTACAGCAGGCACATATCAGGAATATGAAATGTTGGGGTAACAAACACTTCAAATGTATTTATATTTCCAGCATGAGCTTGTTTACAGCTAACATTAAATGAAATCATGTTATGGTCACTGCTACCCAGATGTTCTTTTATATGAACATTAGTAATAGTAATAAGCTCTGCATGGTTTGTGATTACCAGGTCCACCAGAGCATCATTCCTAGTCGGGGCCTCAATGAACTGTACCATAAAATTGTCTTGTAATAGGTTTATACATGTTTGCCCTTTAACTGTTCCTGCAGTGCCATTACTCCAGTCAATCTCCGGGTAGTTAAAATTCCCCATTATTATCACCATCTTAGCCCTTGCAGCCCTTTCTATCTGTGCAAGGAGCTGAGTCTCCACCTCCTCATTAACACTAGGAGGCCTATAACACACCCCAATGATTACCTTCATAGTAAACACACCCATGTACAGTTCCACCCATAATGCTTCAGCCTCATCACACTCTCCATCAACTTGGACCTCCTTCACCCTGGCTTTGAGATCACTTCAACATAGAGACACGATCACCTTTCCTTTTTGCCCTGTCTCTCCAAAAGAGCGCATAGCACATGATGGAGTCTCCCTGTAATATATATCACAGGTAGTGTTAAAGATGATGCATGAATAAAAAAAAAAATAACACTTAACTATTGGCACATATGTTAGCATTACCAAAGAGCATTAGAATTCTTAGTAAGAAGCACCCATTTCCTGCTCTGATCTCTGCCATGTGAAATATAACTTAGGCAAAGATGACACAGTCTGTGGCTACCAGTTGCATAGTGAGCATTTCCAATCATTGGCAACTGCACAGAGGGGCATGTATCAACGACATTAGCAACAAAAGTAGTTGCTGTCTGTTAGTAAAGTCTATGCCAGCCTTTTTTCACCCAGGGTGCCTAGGCACCATGGGGTGTCTTCTGGGTTCTTTAGGGGTGCCTTTGAAAAATGCCAAAAAACTGCCCCAAATATCCCAAAAATTGTGTACAAGCCAGCGGGTGGATCAAGCCTGTTTGTTACATAAAGCCACAGTTTTTTATTGTGCAGCATTACAACCTTGGGCACCTGCACAGCCTCCTTGGTCCTCTCTGTCAGCACTAAGGTCACGTTAGCTGTGTGGGGGAGAGAAAATGAGAAGGAAGAAATGTTAGAATACTAGTCAGTACCAGTGTGCAAAAGTGTATTTGCTTTGAAAGAATAAATCACCTCAATTGCTGGGTGTCTTATGTGTGTGGATGTGTCTGCAATATATAAAACCCTTCAAGATTGTGCAGAACTTTAAATTGTGCCGTGATTTGGATAAGGTTGGAATAACACTAGTCTATACAACAGTTCCTATGTGTGTTTGTGACACCTTTGCCTGTAATCCTGGGCAAACAACTGGTCTTTAACCGGTTCCTGACCGGCGCACGCCGATGTACGTCGGCAGAATGGCACAGCTGGGCAAATGGGCATACCCGTACGTCCCTTTGAACTTGCCACCGTGCCATTGCGTGCGCGCCGGCTGGGAGCTCCGTGAGTTAGGTTGCGGGTCCTGCAGACTCGATCGCCGCGGTGATACCGCAGTTAATGTAAACAAGCATCTCCCCATTCTGCCTAGTGACAGTGTCACTGATCTCTGCTCCCTGTGATCGGGAGAAGAGATCAGTGAGGCGTCACATGTAGCCACGCCCCCCACAGTTAGTAACACTCCCCAGGACATACTTAACCCCTCCCCGCCCCCTAGTGGTTAAACCCTTCACTGCCAGTGTCATTTACACAGGAATCAGTGCATTTGTATAGCACTGATTGCTGTATAAATGACAATGGCCCCAAAAATGTGTCAAAAATGTCCGATGTGTCCGCCATAATGTCGCAGTCACGATAAAAATCGATGATTGCCGCCATTACTAGTAAAAAAAATAAATTAATAATAAAAATGCCATAAAACTATCCCCTATTTTGTAAACGCTATAACTTTTGCGCAAACCAATCAATAAACGTTTATTGCAATTTCTTTTCTTACCAAAAATATGTAGAAGAATACGTATCGGCCTAAACTGAGGAAAAAAATGTTTTTTTAAATATTTTTTGGGGGATATTTATTATAGCAAAAAGTAAAAAATAATGCGTTTTTTTTCAAAATTGTCGCTATTTTTTTGTTTATAGCGGCAAAAAATAAAAACCGCAGAGGTGATCAAATACCACCAAAAGAAAGCTCTATTTGTGGGGAAAAAAGGACGTCAAATTTGTTTGGGAGCCACGTCGCACGACCGCGCAATTGTCAGTTAAAGCGATGCAGTGCCGAATCGCAAAAAACGCACTGGTCAGGAAGGGGGTAAATTCTTCTGGGGCTGAAGTGGTTAATAGGTCTGTAAATTACCATTGCAGATGAGACAGACAAGCACAGTAAAGACTAGGTTCACATACATGATGGTGCGGGAATGCGTTTAAACACCCGCAGACAAACTATGCTGATATTTAGAAAACACGTGGGGCTGGCTTTAGTTCTTAATGGCACCCCCCCCCCCATGCATTTGAAAACACAGTTTCCCGCTACAAGAAATCCCATGATGCAAAAGCCCCATGCGATTTCCATGTGGCTGCGATTTTAAAAAGGTGCAGGAACATTTTTCCTGCATGTCTGGCAGGTACAGCAGCCCATTTAAATGAAAGCGCTGCTGTGCCCACCCAAACACAGGTCACACCAATCACATAGGTTTGAACCTAGCCTAGGAAGTGGTCAGGGCCAGGTTTTATTCTGTCACAGTGCTACTTCAGAGCAGAGAGAGGAATTTATTTATCAAGAAGCCCAATTCTAATAAATCTGTCTGACTGCTCCTGTTTAGCATTGCCTTGCTGCGTGACTGAACCAATATATATGTCCCCTACAGAGTCTACTGTTCTAAGTCAGCTAAGACCTTATCATTAAGGGGATCAGCAGGAAGCAAGTACTGAGCAAATGCGGCTTACAAGCTATCATTACAAACTATGCATAAAATTACATATTTTACACAGTAACACACTTTTGATACAGATAAGTACAATTAGATGATGCGTTTCATATGTTCATCTGAAAAAAAAAAAAAAAAAGCCTGCAAATACTCTTTTACTGATCACAATTCTCATTGAAGGGTTTCTGAGAGGAAAGCAATGACAGGATAAGCCACATAAATATTATATTGTGCTCATGGTGTATGTACATTATACATTGAAATGAGCAATAAAAATACAATTACTGTCGCAATATTGTTGCAATACTAAAACAGGAAGCACAGTCTGCATACATGAGTAAACATAACTTCCTCTACTGTATATACCCATACAAGCTGTACACCAAAACAAGGTTTTGAAAAAATGAATGGAGATGGACATTAATTATATTGATTACATTATTCCCATTATAGAGTAAAACTGCTCCTTTACAGTGAAGCTGCCCCCACACTGTAAGGGTTAAATGTACATTTAGGTGTAGGGAATGAGAAAAGCAGCTCTACTAAACAATTCACTGCTCCCCTGACAGACAGCGATCACCTGCGCTCCGGCACCTGTTCTTCTGCGTCCTCACATCCGATTCGGGACTATAGAACATGAATCCATCTTGATGACATGCAACTTCCAGAGCATAGAGGGGATGATACTGCAGGGATGCGCTTTGCAGCGCAGAGAAGCCAGTGGGAGTAGAGGATTTGGGTAAACAAACCTGCTTTTCTTGGTCCCCGTAAATGTAAATGAGAATATAACCCTTGCAGTGCAGGGACAGCCCCACTACAGAAAAAGATTCTGAGACCCCTTTCACACTGGGGCGCTTTTCAGGCGTCTTAGCGCTAAAAATAGCGCCTGTAAAGCGCCTCTCAAGCCACCCCAGTGTGAAAGCCTGAATGCTTTCACACTGGGGCAGTGTGCTTGCAGGACGGGAAAGTCCTGCATGCAGCATCTTTGGGGCGGTGCGGGAGTGGTGTATACAGCGCTCCTCCACCGCCCCTGCCCTTTGAAATGAATGGGCAGCACTGCCAAAGCACCTGCAAAGTGCTTCGGCGTCGCTGCAACACGGGCGCTATTAACCCCTTCTTCGGCCACTAGCGAGGGTTAAAAGCACCCCCCTTAGGGCCCTGAAAAACACCGCTATAACAGCGGTAAAGCGCCGCTGAAAGCTAATGCCCGCACCGCCCCAGTGTGAAAGGGGTCTAACTGTTCCCGGAGATCAGATTTTAGATTTCTCCTCACTTTCTGTCTTGTTCAAAACAGGTACCGGGATAAAAAGTGACAGCAAATCTCTCCAGTTCAAACACTGATAGCCAACAAAAATTATACCAAGCTTACCAGTTTTTTGACGCTAGAATAAATTCCATCCATGAAAGGGTCTTCTATTATCAGTACATCCCTGCTTTAAAATACAACTACGTAAGATGGCAAGGATTGAGGCGGGTGCTAAAATGATGTAACTTCACATGCATGCTCAGGAAGTTCATCATATTGGTTGTCCAGTGGCAGACCCTAAAGATAGACACAGGACCTGGGAACAGAGGTCAACGGCAATGGACAGAGCAACAAGAAGGAGTGGGGGCTACCCTAGGGTTCCTCCATAGGTTGCTGGGGGTTCCTTGAGCAAAAAGCAATTTCTGCCTCTCAGATACAGTATGTTCCAACTGACACCATTGATCTTTTTAGCTATCTGTATGGATGCAATTCTTCCCAATGACCACAAGTGTAAGGAGCATTCTTCCCACTGACCATCACACTGCTCATGTATTGTGAGTAGTAGATATAGTCATTTTTAGCAGGGGTTGGCTGAGACAAGTAAGTTATTTCAAGGGTTCTTCTGTGTTGAAAAGGTTGAGAAAAGCTGCACTAGATGGTAAGTGTTCCAAAATGTGCAAGTATGCTGTGCATAACTGTATGTTTATTAGAAATCTGAACCGTCCATGTGAAAATGAAAGCCACACACATATATTTCCTATATGATTGTCAGGGATAGCTGTATGCTACTTGTCACTAATGCGGTTGTATTTATGTGGAATCAAGCAATGTAACAGAATTCTATGGCCTCAGCAAGTCTGCTTGTACTCTGTTTTTTTCTCTACAAACAGCCCCACTAGCAGGACATTAAAGGTTTCATCTGCCAGACTATTTTTCACAGAGATAAATGAGTCCATAGTGTCAGATATTTCCTCCGTTCACTTATTAGCCTTGGATCACTGCTTCATGTGATCACAAGAAACACAACAAATGCTTTCCAAGTCCTCCCTGTAGCCATTGCATTCCATGGATCTCTTCAGAAGACAAGAATAGTCTTTTTGAGAATTATTCATCCTGTTCAGCTATTCACAAGCATGTCATGCATATTTTCACTAGACACATGTTTTTCTGATCTCTGTGGCCTGCTTTTCAGTTGTACTCTACTGTAATAACTTTTTCTGATTATTCAATAAACTTAAAAAAAAATTATATTAGAAATATGGACATGGCTTATATGCTTATATGGCTTATGGCTTATATGCCCAAGACTCATCCCACGAATTCAGGCTGGCCTGCGGCCAGCCTTCCATCTTACAGCTTGTCAACGGAGTCTTCATATGTGAAATGGTACCCCCACCTTACCAAGACCTGCGGTGTGCTTTGGCCTGGCTCGTCAGTATACCTAAAAAGAGGGGAAAAAGACACATGAGTAGGTATGAAAAAATGAAAGCTTTAGTGAAAATTGGGTAACAATAATCAATCTAACAAAGAAGCGTATGCCCGAATTACTTCCGTATGGGGTTCTGGTATATACCTGCCGAAACAGGAGGACCTCCACCAAACCCCTGTATTTAATGAGGAAAGAAGGGACCCCTGCTTAGAAGCTGCAGATGCTACCCCGATCATGAATGAATCTCCGGAAAACTGTTTTGGATTTAGATCCTGACATGTGACACAAACTGTTTCGAAGTAAGAGGATATGTGGGAAAAGGCAACAAAGAGCTATCCAGCGGGGATGCTGCGAATAAACTAGAAAGTGAGTCAAGTACCTAAACCGGACACCACTTACTATTGGTACTATAATATTTCACCACGAAACCCTGACCCACCTGTCTATTCTTGTTATTGAGCTGTAGAGCGTAATGATCAGCGCACCTGTTGAGACAGCCTTTGACCAGGAAAGGAGCATAACCTGTGAAACTTCCCCAGGCCTGAGGAATCCAAAAAAACTCAAATAAATCGTTGATCTTGAGCACCAAACTGGGACCTATGCCAAAAGGGGAAGATGACAAGATATCTGAAATGTCACAGACCATGGGGGCAGCAAAAATGGATGGACTAACAGGGTTTTGTAGGGCCCTGAAATGCTGAATGCCTGATAGGTATAATTTTATAGTATTAGCGGATAATGCCAACTCACTGTGGCAATATGACGCATAAGCCATCACATAATTAATGTCCCACGGACAACTACAAGGATGTTGAGTCAAGAATTTGTGAAATGTCTTCTACCCCGTGGTATATGCCTTGAATGTATTGCTGGATAGAGAATTGTTGGCCAAAACAATCGCCTGTGTCCAGAGCCTTGTCCATGATCAGTAGGTTATATGGAGGAACCGGCTTGCCCACCCGCTCTGCTTCCGGGTGCTGTAAGAAAAATTGATCGAATTTGAAATGAGATAACGTGTCGGCCGCACCATTATTGTTCCCACTAATTAATTCACCCTGAAAATGGAATTTGTATGTCAACCCCAGCCAAGTCAACCTACGCATGACGGACATGATTAGTGACCCAGACCTGCCCTTGTTGATAATCTTGGCGGTAGCCAGATTATCAGTGAAGGAAATGACCGAACTACCTGACCAACCTGGTCCCCAAGTGACAGCCGCCACCAAAATTGGGTAGACTTCAAACAATGCCGAAGTCTGTGCAAACTTTGGGCATGCGGAGGATTTGGGATGAGCCCTGAAACAATTAGAGCAAACATTCAGGAGCCTGCACTGGTTGTAAATGCAGAAGTATGTGCTGAGGACTGGCAATTACTACACACCAGGGACTTTTGATTGGCGAAATGCCTGCAAAAAACTTCCATGTCCACATTACTTCAACACATTACTACCTGGAACTGCGCCCAAGTGGCCGCCACCTTAGCTGAGAAAGAAGGATGATAATCGTAGAATATGCACCCTCCATATTTGTGTGCTAGATCCACCATTTTGTGTAAATATAAATCCAATTCCACCCTCCTGTCAGGATTAACCACACAGATAATGTCTCTGAAGATGTCAGGTTTGGTGATGTAAGGTGTGGTTTGGATGGGTCCCTCCCCTATTTTGGTGGTGTGGCTCGTCGGCGCTCCCCAGCATGGGGGGGCCTCCGGTCCTTAGTATTCTAAGGACCGAGGCAGTTTTTGGGCGGTGATTGTGCGCATGCGCCATAGCATCCCCTGCTCCTTGCGCCTGCGCACTGGCCTTTTCCATACTTGCCAGTAGTTGCCACCCACCTTCGGTGTCGGCGGCCTGCTACTCCACACACCTGTGTAGAAATACACCTGTGTGTGTAAACCCTCCAGCAGCGGTTCCTCGGCCGATGCAGCAGCCGGCGTCGCCGCGTCAGGTGATGCGATGACATCAGACTTCGACACCGGCTGCCGCATCGGCCGAGGAACCGCTGCTGGAGGGTTTCCACACAAAAGTGTATTCCATACACAGGTGTGTGGATGTGCCTTTATAGGCATTACACGAGTCATTAGGCTGCACCCTTTTTTGTTTCACGTCTGAAACATCTAAACTGGTGGGATTGGCTGTTTTCTCTCACCACTCCTGGTGATTTAACATCGGTATGTGCAGCATATCATTGCTGCACAGCCAGGGTGGTCACTACCATTACATGGACTTAATGGGAATATCTTTGGAAAAGGTTATAAACAACATTTTTCTTGTCCCTTTTCCTTCCCTATACACTGTTTACTCACTGCTTGTATTTTCTATTTTTTGTTACATGCTATATGGTTTTATTTACTTTTTCTGACTGCCTTTCAGGAGTCTTTACTGATTTTTGATTGATTTTTTGATCTTTTGATCTTATGGTTTTCCTTTTATGTAACTTTGGGAGATGACCTTCTGCTCATATCCCAGCAGCCTTTTGCATACATACATACTTATTGTATATACGTATATTTTTCTCTTCTTGCCTGTTAGATTTGCACCCTCCATACTCTGGGTGATTCCTGTGAGCCCTGACTTGCTGCTCCCCTTTGGAGGTGGAGTCCATTCCAAGCCCCAAACAGACTAGGATCCGTCTTGTACCCCATCCACTACATATGGAAGAGGGCAACAAGACCCCTTCTTTGATTGGGGTCTCCTCATGGTTGCAATCCAACTTAGGGGACCTCTGGATGTGGGAACCCATCTACCTGCATTATTGCTGTGCACCATCTCTTTGTAGAGGAACATGTGTTTTGTGAGTACCCACCTGTATAGTATATATTCTGTTTGTATGCCTGCCTTTCTGAAAATTAATTTCTACATGTGTATATCTAGTGTTGATTTATTGGTTGGTTATTTATATATATATATATATATATATATATATATATATATATATATATATATATATATATATATATATATATATATATACATCTCTTTTGATAGAAATGTAACAGCTCGCTCTACCTGAATCCCTGAAGAAGGAAGTACACACATCATAAAAAGAAACAAATCTTTTTGTGTTTTCCGAAACATGTAGGGTGGTTTGCTACAACTACGTTTCTCTTTTGACCTGGAGTCCTTAGAGTCATCATTTGCTACAGCATCCAGCAGCTGTATTTCTACATTTGTGTTCATATTCCTATTAATTTTTTATATTTTTGTACATTGAATAAAAATTATATATTTTTATATACATTTTGTACCAATTTTCTACCCATTGTGTGCTGGTTCCCTGCCCATACTATCCCTTGGGGCAAAAGTCAAAAGCCAGCACGAATTCGGCACACTGAGCTTGTGGTTGAGCCTGGGGTCTTTGGTCTTTAGCACAACTAAAATCTCCCCGCAAGCGTAATGCCCCGTACAAACGATCGGATTTTCTGACAACAAATGTTGGATGTGAGCTTGTTGGCGCAAGTCCGACCGTGTGTATGCTCCATCGAACATTTGTTATTGGACTTTCTGCCAACAAATGTTGGCTAGCAGGTTCTCAAATTTTCCGCCGACAAATGTTTGTTGTCGGACTTTCTGATCATGTGTACACAAGTCCATCGGACAAAAGTCCACACATGCTCGGAATCAACTACGAACCGGAGATACAACTAGCATTCGTAATAGAGACATCACGTACGTCTTGTACGTCACTACGTTCGTAACTGTTGGCCAACATTTGTGTGACCGTGTGTATGCAAGACAAGTTGGAGCCAATATCCTTCTATCACAAATCCACGGTTTGTTGCCGGAAAGTCCGATCCTGTGTATGGGGGACATAAGACTTGTTTTCTGTGACATCCTGAGATGCTATCAGAAGCGAGGCCAGATTCACATCTTTCCCTTCCAGAATATCTTTTTTAATATTGGCAGCAATAAAATAAGCCAGAGATACCAATGGAAATGCCGCAAGAGGGGATGGAGCTGCCACGGGCAAAGAAATGGCAACATTACCTACGGGAGCACTGGGAGGAGCCGGAGCTGGGGGTGCTGATGATTCCTGAGCTCCGGCCGCATGGACCTCAATCACCTCCGTCCTATCCTGCATCTGCGACATGGACGTAGAAAGAGTGTTTAACAGGGCATGAATCTGTGTCAGCGAATTATGTACAGACTTTTGTCCTAAACTGGTAGAAGGGAGTGGCTGACAAGGACTAGGGAGCAACAACCTAAATAACTCCACTTTCCTAGTTGTGGCTGGAAATGTAATGCCCCTGCGACGTAGCTCTGTTGTGAGCCTGGGAACAGTCCAACCCCTTAAAGACGGGGTGCTGCCATGCTCCGAAACCCCAGTTGGGAATGGAGGAATGAACGCAAATTCGTCGCTTTCTGACACATGCGGCATGATCGTATCTAAGATGAAAAAAATGACAAGAAACCTTAAAGAATCACTCATACAAAACCACAACACCCCTTTCCCTTCAACCTAACACTAAAGATGTAGGTGCAGTAATGTGCCAAAAACAGCGCGTGAATGAACCTCATGACCCACCAATCCTACATGTATGCAATAAGTGAGCCAGAGCAAGCTGTAGCGCTAAGACAGACAATTAACAACGAACACTCAGGGCTCAGACACCCGAAATTGGAGTAAGAAATGATCGTGCAACGTATGAAAATACAGCCGAGAACTTGTCTTGACACTTACAAATGAATCCCGGCCTGTATGGATCTATAGACGTGATAGATCCTGACATGTGTGACCTGACTAGCAGCCCCCAAAAGACGAGCACGCACCTGTTGCTTCTGCGTAAAAGCCGGGAAAAACATGAACAAATCACTCGCGAGGTGATGGACCTAAAAAAGGTAAGATATAACAGACAAAGAAACAAAACCAAATGAAACACTCACCATGCAATGATGGTAGGGAAAACCCACATTGGTAATGAAAAAATGCCCATGTGAAATGGATGGTCTGCAACCCCCACCCACCCTGAGAAAATACCAAGCCCTGAAGATGGAATTACTCTCCCCCTGTACCAGCACCCACTATGTGACAACCGGCTCACTGTCCGTGATACAAGTGACCTGGACGCACCTGTCGCTCCTGCGTAAATGCTGAGATCCACGTGAACAAATCATCCGAATAAGGATGAACCTGAAGGCAAAATATGACAGACAAAGAAAACGAACGTAAAAATGGACCCTGACGCATGCACAACATGGAAAACCCACATGGACTGATACTTAAAATAAAAATTGCCCATTGTGAAATGGATGCACGACCCACCCATACAGACCCCAAAACGATAAGACAAACAGGAAAAAAAAAATGATACCAGACAGAAATGCTATGAGTGAAATGCAACAAACGAAATGCAATGACCGAAATGCAATAATTGACAGAAATCGCATGAACTGATTTCAGCAGCAGACCTGCGTCACCAACCCCCCCCCCCCACCTGAGCACCGCATGACATAGTGACAACCTGACAACCATGGAAACCCCCCCGCCCCCAACATGGTAGCTTAGAACGACATGCAGATGAAGAGACCCACAAAAATGAAAGGCTAGAGCACCGTCTTATGGAAACAAGCTAACTATCCCCCTGAGATAATTTTGGGCAGCCTACTTACCCTGCTGCAGCCACCCCATCCCCCCCCCCCACACATCCCTGGTCTGCAACCGCAACTATGATCAGTCATGTGTAGTGACAGCCCAGCAGAGTCTCCCACCTTCCTTGCATGCCCGGCTGGCTGCACGATCTAGTAGTCTATAGTCCTGTGAGCCTCCAAGTGTTAATAGACCAAATATGGTCTCCAAACTGATGTAACCAACAAGTGATCAGCTGCTAACGTATATACATGTCTCATAAACCATGCAAATAGTCAAAATAAGTAAAAAGTACGCTGCGCTATCACAATGGCTAATATATAATTCAGTGCTAAATTACAAGTGAAGGAATTCTGTGTTCACTTGTAACATATGTGAAAAAAATCAAACTATAAAATATGCTAATAAAACATATTAATGTGCAATAACTAATGAAGTAAAACAAAAGTGCTCCAATAGCTCTGTGCAATGACCAAACAATAATACATAAATATTTCAAAGTGCTAGTGCAATATTCAAACAATAAATAAATGTTCAAAAAAATGTAATTCATCCATGCGATTCAGTGTTGCATCCATGCGATTCAGTGCTGCATCCATGCAATACAGTGCTGCATCCATGCAATTCGGTGCTGTGGTGTTTTGTGCAGTAATCAGTTTAATAGTCCATAAATATTCCAAAATATATCCATATGTGTCGGTGAACACAAGATAAAGTGCTATGTGCTCATACAAGTGCTCCCCCCGAGGTGATAGCCCCTCACCTTAGGGCGTGTGAACTTGCTGTTAGGCTTGGTCAGAATTCGCCTTAGAACCTCAATGGGTTTGATAATATATGCAGGATCCTGGATGGATTACACTTGTGCCTCTGTTTCCTCACAGCAGTTCCGCTTATAACTACTGATAGATTCTTGGAAACGCCTGACAAACCGGAACTATTTAACAAATATATAGTGTAACCTGTATGATCTGTCCGGGCTGCTCCTCTCTATGGTGTCTCCTCCATCAATACCGCGGATTGTTGTTTACCACCCGCTCCGATCAGCTGACTCAAGCACACCGGGTACATACGTCAGCTGATCGGTGCGGGTGTTAAACAACAGTCCGCGTTATTGATGGATATCAATACATGGCTATCACTGCTATCACATGTTTGATTTGCTTTGGGAAGATTGGTGTCACAATTTTTTTCCTGCAATTCATCTCTCTTCCTCTGGAAGCTTATTTCATATGGGCTTTCACATTTGATCACTATGGGACGTTTTCTTTTTTCATTTTTTCTTTTTTGAATATTTTTCCTTTTTTTTTCCTTTTTCATTCAGTATTTTTCTGATTTCACTTACCATTATTTTATCGTTTGTTGTATTTATCACTGTTTTTTTGATCATTTAAATATTTTCATTATCTTCAGGATATCACATTTATCCTTATATCACTATTAGCGCTGCACTCACTTTGTTATTTATTTTATTTGCTTATGTGCCCCAGACTCCTCAGGCTGGCCTGCAGCCAGTCTTCCGACTTATGGACATTTATAATGTTATAAATCTAGACTTGTAGTGTCGGAGTGTTATAAGTGTATAGAAGTGCAATCTTTAAAGTGTATTTCCTGTTTTACAGACAAATTGGGATAACACCCAATATTTATTACATGTCCTTATTCACATAGCATAACCTAAAAAATATATAAATGAATAAACATGGCTTTTTACATTTCACTTGCTCTTTTCTGAAAGCCCCAAAGCTCATGGTTTTCCTCTGCTTTGCAAAAGTGACTTGGGGGGGGGGGGGGGGGGGGGGTGTGGTTGTTAATTATTATCATAATTAACCCTGTTGATACTATGCTGGCAGAACTCATTATTCGTAAACTAGATTTAATATTGTCTGTACTAACAAACGGTTAAAGATCTAGAAGCTGCTCTTCTGCACTCCATGTTAATGAGGGGAAACTCTGTGGGGGTTATTTACGAAAGGCAAATCCACTTTGCACTACAAGTGCACTTGAAAGTACACTGAAAGTGCACTTGGAAGTGCAGTCGCTGTAAATCTAAGGTGTAGACCTGAAATGAGTGGAAGCTCTGCTGATTTTATCATCCAATCATGTGCAAGCTAAAATGCTGTTTTTTATTTTCCTTGCATGTCCCCCTCGGATCTACAGCGACTGCACTCCCAAGTGCACTTTCAGTGCAAAGTGGATTTGCCTTTCGTAAATAACCCCCTGTGTGTCCCTTTTTGTCGGAGTGGATAGATTGAATTCAACAAACACCTAGCAAGATAGGAAATATTTTTTTATTGATTTTTTAATATGCTGTGCGAATGGAAACACATAACAAAGATATAATGGGCTTTAAGACATACACTGCTGTGATTAATCAAATACATGCTGAACATCATACAGAATATTAATACAGTTAAAGTCGCAATCCTCTACTTACACCACAAGATGGCAGAAACTGTTACGAGATGACTCTGCTAGGACAGATTGTACATGGAACTGTCATTATTAGCGTATTAACTACAAGATGGAGGATTATGGAAGTTTAAGTGTGGTCTTTATTAATTATTAATACAAGTTTAAGAATTCCTTTAATTCAAAGATCTAAGATTTAAACATACCTCTTTTTCACTTTTTCTTAAATAACATTGTAAATAACATATCCAGCTCTCCTACAGAGCCTATAAACACCTTCTGGTAATACATATTGATTTGTTAAATGAATTAAATCATGTTTTCCGTATATTGATGAAATCTAGCAAAATGGATTGATTTTCACTACTTTAATCCTATTGAAAATGAAGAAGAAACTGGAAAAATGTGTTGAAATGTTTTATTACTTCTTTAGTCGCTCAAGATATCATTTTCCCTAGCATCATTTCAATAGATTTTGACCTGGTAAATTTATTGATGGAGTTCAATCAACCATTCTCTTCCTTTGAAGAACATGCAGCCATGCAGCGTGTAATAATACTGGCAGCTTTAAAGGGGTTGTAAACCCTTGAGGTTTTTCACCTCAATGCATTCTATGTATTGAGGTGAAAAACCTATTGTAGTGCACCAGCCCCCCAGAGCCCCCCTTATACTTACCTGAGCCCAATCTTTCCTGTGCGGGGGGCAAGCACACCCGCTCCAGCCGATGTCTCGGGTGCTGATTGGAAAGATTGATAGCAGCGCAGCTATTGGCTCCAGCTGCTGTCAATCAAATCCAATGACGCAGGAGCCAGGGGTGGAGCCAAGTCCTGCTGTCTGTGTCAATGGACGCAGCAGCAGGACACGGGAGCGCGCCTGTACGAGTGCCCCGAGGAAGAGAGCTTCTCCAGTGGGGCACTCAGAAGAGGAGGAGCCAGGAGCACTGCTTGGGGACCCCAGAAGAGGAGGATCGGGACCACTCTGTGCAAAAGCAACTGCACAGAGGAGGTAAGTATGACATGTTTGTTTAAAAAAAAAAAAAAAAACTGAACCTTTAGTTATTTTTTAAAGTGGTGTTCCGACAGACTTTCCATGAGGATACTGAGAAGCATCGCTTTGGCTCACAGCTCTTGATTCACGCAACTACTTTGGGTGCCTACCCATATTGAAGCTGCTTCCTGTTTGTCCCATTGTGCTCTCCTCAAATCACACTTCCACAGCTCTCGGGGGAGACTCCCCTGGCGATCACCATTTGGAAATACTGTACTGTCATGTCTATTCTTAGCTTATTTTTACTATACATAGTTACATAGTTACATAATTACATAGTAGGTGAGGTTGAAAAAAGACACAAGTCCATCAAGTCCAACCTATGTGTGTGATTATGTGTCAGTATTACATTATATATCCCTGTATGTTGCGGTCATTCAGGTGCTTATCTAATAGTTTCTTGAAGCTATCAATGTTCCCCGCTGAGACCACCACCTGTGGAAGGGAATTCCACATCCTTGCCGCTCTTACAGTAAAGAACCCTCTACGTAGTTTAAGGTTAAACCTCTGTTCTTCTAATTTTAATGAGTGGCCACGAGTCTTGTTAAACTCTCTTCTGCGAAAAAGTTTTATTTCTATTGTAGGGTCACCAGTATGGTATTTGTATATTGAAATCATATCCCCTCTCAAGCGTCTCTTCTCCAGAGAGAATAAGTCCAGTGCTTGCAACCTTTCCTCATAACTAAGATCCTTCAGACCCTTTATTAGCTTTGTTGCCCTTCTTTGTACTCGCTCCATTTCCGGTACATCCTTCCTGAGGACTGGCGCCCAGAACTGGACAACATACTGCAGGTGCGGCCGGACCAGAGTCTTGTAGAGTGGGAGAATTATCGTTTTATCTCTGGAGTTGATTCCCTTTTTAATGCATGCCAATATTCTGTTTGCTTTGTTAGCAGCAGCTTGGCATTGCATGCCATTGCTGAGCCTATCATCTACTAGGACCCCAAGGTCCTTTTCCATCCTAGATTCTCCCAGAGGTTCTCCCCCTAGTGTATAGATTGCATTCATATTTTTGCCACCCAAATGCATTATTTTACATTTTTTCTACATTGAACCTCATTTGCCATGTAGTTGCCCACCCCATTAATTTGTTCAGATCTTTTTGCAAGGTTTCCACGTCCTGCGGAGAAGTTATTGCCCTTCTTAGCTTAGTATCGTCTGCAAATACAGAGATTGAACTGTTTATCCCATCCTCCAGGTTGTTTATGAACAAATTAAATAGGATTGGTCCCAGCACAGAACCCTGGGGAACCCCACTACCCACCCCTGACCATTCCGAGTACTCCCCATTTATCACCACCCTCTGAACTCGCCCTTGTAGCCAGTTTTCAATCCATGTACTCACCCTATGGTCCATGCCAACGGACCTTATTTTGTACAGTAAACGTTTATGGGGAACTGTGTCAAATGCTTTTGCAAAATCCAGATACACCACGTCTACGGGCCTTCCATTATCTAGATGGCAACTCACCTCCTCATAGAAGGTCAATAGATTGGTTTGGCAAGAATGATTCTTCATGAATCCATGCTGATTACTGCTAATGATACCGTACGTTCTTATTACTAAAATCTTGTATATAGTCCCTTATCATCCCCTCCAAGAGTTTACATACTATTGATGTTAGGCTAACTGGTCTGTAATTCCCAGAGATGTATTTTGGGCCCTTTTTAAATATTGGTGCTACATTTCTCCAATCAGCTGGTACCATTCCAGTCAGTAGACTGTAAAAATTAGGAACAACGGTCTGGCAATCACTTGACTGAGTTCCCTAAGTACCCTCGGATACAAGCCATCAGGTCCCGGTGATTTATTAATGTTAAGTTTCTCAAGTCTAATTTTAATTCTGTCCTCTGTTAACCATGGAGGTGCATCCTGTGTTGTGTCATGAGGATAAACACTGCAGTTTTGGTTACTGAAGGCCCCCGATTTACTCGTGAAGACTGAGGAGAAGAATAAATTCAATACCTTTGCCATCTCCCCATCCTTTGTAACCAGATGTCCTTCCTCATTCTTTATGGGGCCAATATGGTCTGTCCTCCCTTTTTTACTGTTTACATACTTAAAGAATTTCTTGGGATTTTTTTTGCTCTCCTCCGCTATGTGTCTTTCATGTTCGATCTTAGCCGTCCTAATTGCACCCTTACATTTCTTGTTGCATTCTTTATACAAGCTCTACTACTATACATGCTCATCTACTCCTTAAGAAGTGAACAAAAGAGTCACCAAACCTGTCAAGTTTTTGGATGCAACCTTAGTTTAATCATGTGTTGACAGTTGGATTTGTATATGGTCAACATTATATCTAATTATGTATGAAATGCATTAATATGGATTCATTACAAATCAACTTGTAACCATTTGATCATCTTTTTGTATGTAATATTTAGTCATTTATTAAGCGCTTGCCAACCACCCGCCATCGATTGACGGTGGCAGAATGGCACTCCTGCGCGAATCACTGTAGCTGTACGGCGGGCTACCTGCGATTGCTCCTATGAAGGAGAGAACGGAGATCTGTCAATGTAAACAGACAGATCTCCGTTCTGTCAGGGGTGAGGAGAGCGATCTGTTGTTCCTACTGTTTAGGAACAACGATCGGTCTCCTCCCCCAGGCAGTCCCATCTCCCCACAGTTAGAATCACTCCCTAGGACACACATTTAACCCCTTGATCGCCCCCTAGTTTTAACCCCTTCCCTGCCAGTGACATTTATACAGTAATCAATGGCTATTTATAGCTCTGATTGCTGTATAAATGTAAATGGTCCCAAAATAGTGTGAAAAGTGTCCGATCTGTCCACCGCAATGTCGCAGTCCCAATAAAAATCGCAGATCGCCGCCATTACTAGTAAAAAATAAGAAGAAGAAAAATGCCATAGATCTATCCCCTATTTTGTAGACGCTATAACTTTTGCACAAACCAATCAATATACGCTTATTGCAATTTTGTTTTAACAAAAATATGTAGAAGAACACATATTGGCCTAAACCGTTGAAGGAATTCGTTTTTTCATATATTTTTTGGGGGATATTTATTATAGCAAAAAGTAAAAAATATTGCTTTTTTATTCAAAATAGTCTGTCTTTTTTTGTTTGTAGTACAAAAAATAAAAACTGCAGAGGTGATCAAATACCACTAAAAGGAAACTCTGTGGGAGAAAAAGGACGTTGATTTTGTTTGGGTACAGCATCACACGACCGGGCAATTGTCAGTTAAAGCGACGCAGTGCGGTATCACAAAAAATGGCCTGGTCAGGATGGGGGTAAGTCCTTCTGGGGCTGAAGTGGTTAAACACGAATGTTGGAAACTAGTTGTTCATCGGGCTGTGTCTCATTTAAAGTCCCAGAACAATTAAATTGGTTGTATGGATATAATAATGAAGGGATGGAGGCACATCACTGGGTGCACCAGGCCACATTCTATTCCATTACATTATGACAGGCTGTCATTGGAAACCTCCTTCTAAAAATGCTAGAATCACTGACCTGGAGCCATCCTGTAGATCAAAAAGAGTGACGAGAAACATCCTATTTGCAAACTTTTTTTCAGATTTGTAACGCTGAAATTATTAATTTTATTAGAACATCGTGATAACCAGGCAACCAGCATTTTCAGAAGGAGAGGTTAGGTATGGCAGCATCCAGATTTTTATTGCTACATTGCTTACCTCCTTTTAAAAATGCTAGTTGCCTAAGTGAATGCTGATCTAATGACTTCCTTACGGAACCTAAAAAATGCATATCACTCTGCAAGTGCAGTTGCTCCGGAGCCTAGTAAATAAGGTAAAGCTTTACTCTGCAAAGAATACCCAATCACGTGCAAGGAAAATGAAAAAAAAAACAGCATTTTTGCTTGCACGTGATTGGATGATTAAAATCAGCAGAGCTTCTGCTCCTTTACTAAGCTGTGGAGCAACTGCTCTTGCAGAGTGCAACTGCACTTTGCAAAGTGCACGGTCAATTTGCCATTAGTAAATCAACCCCTCTGTGTTTCTTTCATGACAGGTTTTCTTTAATCAGGAAAAATCATGGGAGAACCACTAACTTTTGCACAGATATATCATTATCCCTTAATATATGATAGTAATGAGATTACCGATATATTGAAAATATTTGTAAAAACACGGAGGAACAGGGGCATACAAATCGTAAATCAGGACCATGGCATTTCCCAATTATTAACAGCACCTACCATGTACACAGATTCCTGTCACCTCGAGCAGGATACTAGTTAACATACCATCATGATGATGGAGAGGGAAACATGGCCATTATTTGGTTCCCCCAAGTCATGGGTGTAGTAGCAACTATCACCATTGCACCATTGTTATTATACCAGTATATGGGAAACAAACTGGATAAGGGGACTTTATTCCACTGAGATACTGTTTTTGTTTTTTTGGTCACCAAGACAAGAAGTGAGCAGAAAGTTTTGGTTGGAGTTGCACTTTAAAGAAGAACTTGTAAATAAAAATACTGTATTTATCGGCGTATAACACGCACTTTTTTCCCCTTAAAATCAGGGGAAAATCGTGGGTGCGTGTTATTCACCGATCCCTGCTGTCTCTGAGAAAGAGGAGCCGCAATCTCCTGTGTAACTGGCGCTCTGTCACTCACAGCCATGCCTCCTTGCCCCTTATTGGGTCGCTGTTCTATCTATCATATGAGCAGGGCCAGGAGGCGTGGCTGTGGGTGACGGAGCGCGGGGTACACAGGAGATCGTGGCTCTGTGCGATTCAGAGGCACTCGCTCTTCCTCTTCCCTCGGAGACAGCAGGGATAATCCAACACTGGTGAGGCTGCAATGATGGGAAAGGTGAGGCTGCAGATGGGTACTGAACAGGCTGCATTGTTGGTCAATTTATAGGCTGCAGATGGGCACTGAACAGGTTGCATTGTTGGTCAATTTATAGGCTGCAGATGGGCACTGAACAGGCTGCATTGTTGGTCAATTTAATGGCTGCATATGGGCACTGAACAGGCTGCATTGATGGGCAATTTAGAGGCTGCAGGTGGGCACTGAGCAGGGTGCATTGATGAACTGTGATCCTAATTTTGCTTCAAAGTTCTTTATTTAAAATGTAAGTTTTTTTCCTTAAACTTCCCTACTAAAATTGGGGTGCGTGTTATATGCATGCGTGTGTTATACACCGATAAATACAGTAGTTATGAACCATAATATAATGGCAGCATCGTAAAGAAATAATATCTCGTTCCAGGTTCAGATCCTGGAAGGGCTATCAGTCTGCCGATTAAGTAATCTTTTAAATCCAGACCTTTAGAATTATTTGTGGTCTGCTTCTGTCCACTGGGAGTCAGGCTTAGTACAGGTTTCCTTTACTATTCTAAGCAACAATATAGCCTGCAGCTATGCAGCTTGTGGATATAAATACAGAAAGGGCAGCATAGCATACAGTCACACATATGTGAATACATGATTAATTCATAAAGTAACCGCTGAATAGAATTATCTGTTCAGAAAATATGTATACTGACTGGTAGATAAGTAACTTTTTGATCCTGTCATCTAAGTTAGTAAATATCTGCTATCATCTGTGTGCAGGACCATGAGTGGGACTATCCTTAACATGCAACCCTTCACCCTCACCCCATTGTTGCCTTTACCATACATATCTGTGGGGCCTGCACAGTGCACAGTCAAGTGACAAAAGTCTGCAGTGCTGCATTGATAAAATGTAAACAACATGAAACTGGATTATAAAACTCCCCAGGAGGTACCTGAATGGGCTTTAGCACAGTTATGTTTTTATTTGTACCATTAGCAGTTAATCCTTTAATGCTGCCTCCCAGCAACCCTTTAAGTGGGCTTTAACGCTATGGAGGTAGTGTGGAATCTGACATCTGTAGTTGGTTCTCACAGTGGTCATATGATTGGGAGTAGGGATGAGCTTCGAGTTCGAGTCGAACCCAAGTTCGACTCGAACATCGCATGTTCGACCATTCGTCGAATTGCAAACGATATGGGCCGTTCGCGTCAAATTCAAGTGGCGCATCGCGGCCCATAATTCACTGCAGCATCGCAGTGCATTGCTGGCTGATGATTGGCCAAGCATGCACTATGACCCACATGCTTGGCCAATCACAGCGCCGTCTGTACAGAGAGCCGTAATTGGCCAAAGCCAGGGTGGCTTTGGCCAATTATGGCTCAGGGATCTAGTATACCCCCCACACTATATAAGGCCGCCTGCACGTCGGCCCTGTGTAGTGTGTTCCGGTGTTGAGAGCGAGATAGAGAGAGAGACAGACAGTGTCATTTGATTTAAGTTAGATAGAGTAGGCAGAGTAGGCAGGCGAGTCAGTTAGCTGAACTTACAGTGTATTGTGTATATATATGCATCCTAGGTGTTGTGTGTGTATATATATATATATATATATATATATATATATATATATATACACTGTATTCAGTTTAGCTAGCTCTGTTCCTGTTACTCTCTTCCTGCTGACAGGCAGGCAGGTGTTTTTACAGTATTTACAGCTACCTGAAGAAAATTGGTGGTGTTCTTCTGACCCTTTTAGTCCTATTAGCTACAGTATTTACAGTTAGTATAGTGCGTCCTCTACACAGTGCACCTAAAGCTAACTGAAGAAAATTGGTGGTGTTCTTCTGATCCTATTAGTACCGCAGGCAGCTGCAATATTTACAAGTTAGTGTAGTGCGTCCTCTGCACAGTGTGCACCTAAAGCTACCTGAAGAAAATTGGTGGTGTTCTTCTTATCCTATTAGTACTGCAGGCAGCTGCAGTATTTACAAGTTAACGTAGTGCGTCCTCTGCACAGTGTGCACCTAAAACTACCTGAAGAAAATTGGTGGTGTTCTTCTGATCCTATTAGTACCGCAGGCAGCTGTAGTATTTACAAGTTAGTTTAGTGCGTCCTCTGCACAGTGTGCATATAAAGCTACCTGAAGAAAATTGGCGGTGTTCTTCTGATCCTATTAGTACAGTACTGCAGACAGCTGCAGTATTTACAAGTTAGTGTGTCCTCTGCACAGTGTGCACCTAAAGCTACCTGAAGAGAATTGGTGGTGTTCTTCTGATCCTATTAGTACCACAGGCAGCTGTAGTATTTACAAGTTAGTGTAATGCGTCCTCTGCACAGTGTGCACCTAAAGCTACCTGAAGAAAATTGGTGGTGTTCTTCTGATCCTATTAGTACCACAGGCAGCTGCAGTATTTACAAGTTAGTGTAGTGCATTCTTTGCATAGTGTGCACCTAAAGCTACCTGAAGAAAATTGGTGGTGTTCTTCTGATCCTATTAGTACTGCAGGCAGCTGCAGTATTTACAGTTAGTGTGTCCTCTGCACAGTGTACACCTAAAGCTACCTGAAGAAAATTGGTGGTGTTCTTCTGATCCTATTAGTACCTCAGGCAGCTGTAGTATTTACAAGTTAGTGTAGTGCGTCCTCTGCACAGTGTGCACCTAAAGCTACCTGAAGAAAATTGGTGGTGTTCTGATCCTATTAGTACCACAGGCAGCTGTAGTATTTACAAGTTAGTGTAGTGCATCTTCTGCACAGTGTGCACCTAAAGCTACCCGAAGAAAATTGGTGGTGTTCTGATCCTATTAGTACAGTACCACAGGCAGCTGCAGTATTTACAAGTTAGTGTCGTGCATCCTCTGCGCAGTGTGCACCTAAAGCTACCTGAAGAAAATTGGTGGTGTTCTGATCCTATTAGTACAGTACCGCAGGCAGCTGCAGTATTTACAAGTTAGTGTGTCCTCTGCACAGTGTGCACCTAAAGCTACCTGAAGAAAATTGGTGGTGTTCTTCTGATCCTATTAGTACTGCAGGCAGCTGCAGTATTTACAAGTTAGTGTAGTGTGTCCTCTGCACAGTGTGCACCTAAAGCTACCTGAAGAAAATTGGTGGTGTTCTGATCCTATTAGTACCGCAGGCAGCTGTAGTATTTACAAGTTAGTGTAGTGCGTCCTCTGCACAGTGTGCACCTAAAGCTACCTGAAGAAAATTGGTGGCGTTCTGATCCTATTAGTACCGCAGGCAGCTGCAGTATTTACAAGTTAGTGTCATGCGTCCTCTGCATAGTATGCACCTAAAGCTAGCTGAAGAAAATTGGAGGTGTTCTTCTAATCCTATTAGTACCGCAGGCAGTTATAGTATTTACAAGTTAGTGTGTCCTCTGCACAGTGTGCACCTAAAGCTACCTGAAGAAAATTGGTGGTGTTCTTCTGATCCTATTAGTACAGTACCGCAGGCAGCTGCAGTATTTACAAGTTAGTGTGTCCTCTGCACAGTGTACACCTAAAGCTACCTGAAGAAAATTGGTGGTGTTCTTCTGATCCTATTAGTACCGCAGGCAGCTGTAGCATTTAAAAGTTAGTGTAGTGCGTCCTCTGCACAGTGTGCACCTAAAGCTACCTGAAGAAAATTGGTGGTGTTCTGATCCTATTAGTACCACAGGCAGCTGTAGTATTTACAAGTTAGTGTAGTGCGTCCTCTGCACAGTGTGCACCTAAAGCTACCTGAAGAAAATTGGTGGTGTTCTGATCCTATTAGTACAGTACCGCAGGCAGCTGCAGTATTTACAAGTTAGTGTTGTGCGTCCTCTGCACAGTGTGCACCTAAAACTACCTGAAGAAAATTGGTGGTGTTCTTCTAATCCTATAAGTACCGCAGGCAGCTGTAGTATTTACAAGTTAGTGTAGTGCGTCCTCTGCACAGTGTGCATATAAAGCTACCTGAAGAAAATTGGTGGTGTTATTCTGATCCTATTAGTACCGCAGGCAGCTGTAGTATTTACAAGTTAGTGTAGTGCTTTGTCTGCATAGTATGCACCTAAAGCTACCTGAAGACAATTGCTGTTGTTCTGCTCCTATTAATACCACAGGCAGGCAGCTACAGTATTTAGTTAGTGTACTATGTCTTCTGCACAGTGTGCACCTAAAGCTACCTGAAGAAAATTGGTGGTGTTCTTCTGATCCTATTAGTACCACAGGCAGGCAGCTGCAGTATTTACAATTAGTGTACTGCATCCTCTGCACATTGTGCACCTAAAGCTACCTGAAGACAATTGCTGTTGTTCTGCTCCTATTAATACTACAGGCAGGCAGCTACAGTATTTACAGTTAGTGTACTGTGTCCTCTGCACAGTGTGCACCTAAAGCTACCTGAAGAAAATTGGTGGTGTTCTTCTGATCCTATTAGTACCACAGGCAGGCAATTGATTCTGCTAGCTGCAGTATCAGTATATATATACATCCCAGCTTTGTGCAGCTACATCTCACTGCAGGCCATTAGTATGTCTGGAAGGCGAACAAGGAGAGGCAGACAGTCACAAGCCAATAAAAGAGAGCAAGCAGGCTGTGTCTAGAGGCAACAGTGCTGGTCATGGAGACGGTGCATCCTCATCACCTCATGGCTGTGGGACACGCTTGTCCTTGTTTTTGGGAGCTGGCCGCGTTGAGCCGCAACATGCGGAAGACTTGGTAGAGTGGATGACCAAGCCATCCTCATCCTCCTCATCCTCTCTCACCCAGGCTCAGGGTAGTTTGTCTGGCAAAGCAGCTACCAACGCAGCCTCTTCCCTTGGCTCAATGGCATCAGTCACTCCTTCCCTAGCCCCACCATGTCATCCTGAGGAGTCCCCCGAACTGTTTGATCAGTGTTGGGTACATGCTCCAGGAGGATACCCAGCGTTTTGAAGGCTCCGATGATGGTACCCAGCTAGAGGAAGGCAGTAACGTGAGCCCAGAGAGAGGGGGTGCCCAAGAAGGACAGCAATCTGGAAGTCATGTTCCCCCAGCTGCAGCATATTGCCAGCTTTGCTCCAGTGATATGGAGGGAGGGAATGATGAAGTCACTGACTCCACGTGGGTGCCTGATAGGAGAGAGGAGGAGGAGGCACATCTCCAATGAGGCAGGATGTGCTCCAAGTTAAGGGCCGCACACCGATTGCATCACACCGCAGAGCTCCGCATGTGCAGGGCTCTGCTGTCTCTGCGCGTTATTCCAAAAGTTCTTTGGTGTGGGCCTTTTTTGAGACGAGTGCATCAGATCCCACTGCTGCTATTTGCAACATATGTCTCAAGCGTATGTGGCGTGGCCAAAACATCACCCGCTTGGGCTCCAAATGCTTGACCAGACATATGTCGACGTGCCATGCAGTTCGTTGGCAAGCGTACCTAAAAGACCCACACCAAAGAACAAAGCAGACCTCTCCTTGCTCCTCATCAGCTGGGATCTCCAACCCCACTATACCTTCAGTCCTCTCTGAAACCTGCACTGAGAGGAATGAAGGTGTAGAATTAAGTGTGTCACAGCCAAGTACTTGCGGCAACCTGCTATCGGTACACCAACGTCAGATTGTACCAGGCAAATTTCCCTGCCCCAGCTGCTGCACCACCGAAAGAAGTTCGCTTCTAGCCATCCACATGCCCAGCGGTTGAATGCTAGCTTGGCTAAATTGCTAGCACTTCAACTGTTGCCTTTTCAGTTGGTAGACTCTGCCCCCTTCCGTGAGCTTGTGGAATGTACGGTTCCTCAGTGGCAGGTTCCCAAATGCCACTTTTTCTCACGGAAGGCGATTCCGGCTCTCTACTGGCATGTGGAAGGCAATGTCTTGGCCTCACTGGACAGAGCGGTCAGCGGTAAGGTGCATTTTACCGCTGACTCATGGTCCAGCAGGCATGGACAGGGACGTTACCTATCTTTCACCGCGCACTGGGTGACTCTTCTGGCAGCTGGGAAGGATGTAGGACAGGGTGCAGTAGTGTTGGAGGTTGTTCCGCCACCACGCCTCCAAAATTCTACTAGTTGTGATTCTGCCACACCTCTCTCCTCCACCCTCTCCTCTTCTTCTTCGTCCATGGCCTCTTCTTGTGCTGATTTGTCCTCGGAACCAGCGGTGCTCCATACGCGTTCAAGGGGCTATGCAAGCACGCAGGCAAAAAGATGCCATGCGGTGCTTGAGCTGGTGTGCTTGGGGTACAGGAGCCACACTACCTATGTGACTATGGTACAAGGACAGGGTCAGGGGAACTTGTTTTTTTTTCCCCACGCTAGTGGGCTATGATCAGGGATGCATGCACGGTCCTGTCACCATTTGAGGAGGCCACGAGGATGGTGAGCAGTGACAGTGCATGCATCAGTGACACTGTCCCTCTTGTCCACCTGTTGGAGCACACGCTGCGTGGAATAATGGACAGGGCACTCGAGGCAGAACAGAGGGAGGAAGAAGAGGACTTTGTTACCTCTCAAGGCCCCCTTTATCCAGACAGTGTTCCTGCGTGCCCGCCAATAACACAGGAAGAGGAGGAGGAGGAAGAGGAGGAGGATTGTGTCAGCATGGAGGTGGAGCCTGGCACTCAGCATCAGCAGCAGTCTTAAAAGGATCATTTACAGTCCGAAGAAACCCATGGACTTGTACGTGGCTGGGAGGAGGTGGCTGCGGATCATGTCCTCCTTAGTGACCCAGAGGACTCTGGACCGAATGCCTCAGCAAACCTACACTGCATGGCCTCCCTGATCCTGCAAAGCCTGCGGAAGGATCCTCGTATTCGTGGTATCAAGGGGAGGGATGATTACTGGCTAGCAACCTTCCTTGATCCAAGTTACAAGAGTAAGGTGCGGACTTTATCTTGCCGTCGCAGAGGGAGCAGAGGATGAAACATCTTCGGGAGGTCTTGCAGAAAGGTTTGTGCAACGCATTTCCAGAGCCTGGGAGGTTACAATTTCCTGGTCCTCCTGGACAACGTGTTGCTGAGGCTTCGGTCAGTCACAGAAGGAGCGGTGGAGAAGGTGGCGGTCAGACAATTTTTTAGTCCGCAGCCCCAAGGTCTAATTGGTTCTAGCAACCATTGCCAGCATCTGATTCACATGGTGCAGGATTACCTAGGGGCAAGATCAGACTTGGACACCTTTCCCACTGAAAATCCTCTGGGTTACTGGGTCTTGAGGATGGATCACTGGCCAGAGCTTGCACGGTATGCAATTGAGCTACTGGCCTGTCCTGCATCCAGCGTTCTTTCGGAACCCACATTCAGTGCTGCTGGAGGCTTTGTAACTGATCACAGGGTGTGCCTGTCCACCGAATCGAATGATCGGCTGACCCTCATAAAAATGAATCAGTCTTGGATCACCAGCTACCAAGCACCTGATGCTGATTGATTTTTTTTTTTTTTTTATGTGAGATCCCTTCAAGACTGCCTATGCTGATGCTGAATGACTATCCTGTTATGCTAAGTCACAATCCTCTTCCTCCTCAATTTTCATGCTGATAGCTTGTAAGAACATTTTTGGTTCTGGGCACCACCACCAGTGGCCAAGGCCCAATTTTTCTGCCCCTGTTTAACAGGGGCGTGTAATTACAATTTTTGATGCAATACTTTGCAGCAGGGTTCATTCCTGCGCTCCAACTAGAGTATCTGTGAGGGGTTTCAGTGTTGTGGCACCAGCACCAGTGCCCAAGGCCCAAATTTTCAGCCCCTGTTTAACAGGGGTGTATAATTACAATTTTTGATGCAATACTTTGCAGTGGGACTCATTCCTGCACTCCTACTGTAGCATCTGTGAGGGGTTGCAGTGTTGTGGCACCAGTACCTAAGGCCCATTTTTTTTTTTTTTACAGTGTGACAACAACAATGCAAAAAATGGTAAAAAATGTAGCGCATGATGTACAAACATAATTAATGTGTTAATAGTGATCAAGGGTATTGAAGTCCATATAACCACAAGTCCTTCAAAGCAGTTGTGGTGACAGGCAAATCAATATGTGACAAACACGATTCTGATAAGCCAAAAAGAAAAAGGTAAGTGATATAGTGTCCAGCTGTGTATAGACACGAATACAATCACTCCAGATGATGGATTTCCAAGGGCTGGCACAGATCTTGTTGGTCAATAGGTAAGAAGAACATCCAACAGGAACAACATCAATGGGTAAGTGATAAATGCATACTCTTAACGGATCCAATGGACTCCCCTGTCAGCGACATGGAGTCTTAAAGGCAATGTGCCCCACAGGGCGGATAGGGGGATATCCAGGCAGTTGGAACTTCTGAGAACTCCACGGAAACCCCAGGGATCACCAAGACAGATGGTCACTACTGGAACTCACAATTGGAATCTTGAAGTTGAGTCGTACCGCATATGGCAAAAACTGGACATTCACTCCCACCAGAATGATATGTGGAGAAAAAAAATTGTGCTTCCACATAGCGCAGGTAAAAAAATATATTTTTATTTCTAAAACACCAAAAGTATAAAAAAGTGATCACAATAAAAGCAAGGGCAACATGGAGGGTAATGTAACAGCCCAATACTATTCCTTTATATTGGCTTTTAAAATGTACAAATGCAGCAGTTTAGAAATTGGATGAAAGGTTTAGCACCGGGAAACACTTTTTGAAAGATAAAAAGTGCATTTTATATACAACTATATAGATCAAACCAAAATGAAGGACAACTGAGGGGGAAAGAGGGACAGAGGGACATTGCTCCAAATCAGGGACAGTCCCTCGAAATCAGGGACAGTTGGGAGCTATGCTATTTACATGGAGTTTGCATGTTCTCCCTGTACTTGTGTGGATTTCCTCTGTGTACTCCGGTATCCTCCCACACCCCAAAAACATACTGGCAGGTTAATTGGCTTCTGTGTTACGCGCATGCGTGTGTGTATGTATGTAAAATATGAACTTTAGTTTATGAGCTCCTTATGGCCAGGGAAAGTTGTGAATGTACAACAGTGTGTAAAGCACTGCATGAATTGTTGGTGCTACAAAATAATATAGAACAGAGCAGGAAAATGCAGCACTCCTATCATGTTTATTGCTATCTGTGCCCTTATTCAAAAGATTTCCCCTAATTCTCATTCTAGTTTTATTATATATATATATATATATATATATATATATATATATATATATATATATATATAGTGGGAAATTAGCTCCTGGGGATAACTTTCTTCTCAGAAAGAAGGTCAGCGCACAGGCATTTTTCTTAAAATCAGGCGTGTTGCCCGCTTTATTTATAAGTGGTTTGCAAGTCATACAAAATAAACAAAAACAGTAAATCAAATCCTTGTTCGGCGCTAAACTAAACAGTAGACTGCTGGTCCCCATCACCCACAAAACATGAGGTAAAGAAAACCTTTTCATTTCAAACAAACAGAGCTCCTTCTGAGACTCAGGCCAGAGCTCTGCTGTGTTCTCTTCCTGCTCATTTAAAGTCCACCTGAGTGTGAACTCAAGTGGACCAAAACATTCGGACCAAAACCTAGCCTGCCACAGAGGATGGAAAAACCCGGGCTGGAATCTGGTTCAGTCCCTTACAATAAAACGAATGCGAGGTGAAATATAGCAATTATCCACTACTGTCACATATCCTCCCCCTCTGCTCAAGCTCCTGTGGCTGAGCAATTGACCCAAGCATACAGTGCATGCGGGAGAGGGCATCTGCATTGTTTCAGAGCTTGCCCAGCCTATGCTCTACTGTAAACTTAAAGGGCTGTAGAGCCAGGAACCATCTTGTCATGCAGGCATTTTTCTCCCTGTTGTCACACATCAACTTTAGGGGAGCATGGTCGGTGACCAGCTTAAATGACCTACCCCAACAAGTAATACTTCAGGGACTCCAAGGCCCATTTAATAGCAAGACACGTCTTCTCGACAATAGCATAGTTTTTTTCATGCTTATTCAGTTTTCGGCTCAGGTATACAACCGGGTGCTCCTCACCATCTCTGTTCTGGGATAGTACAGCACCTAGGCCCAACTCAGAGGCCTCTGTCTGTACCACAAACCCCTTTGTGAAGTCCGGGGTCACCAGCACCGGTAGTTCACAAAGGGCCTGTTTTAATTTCTGAAACGCCTCCTCGGCTTCAGGATTCCATGTGACCATGACCGACCCTCTACCCTTCGTCAGATTGGTCAGAGGGACGGCAATGGTGGCAAAGTCGGGTATAAACCGTCGGTAATACCCCGTAATGCCTAGGAAGGCCCAAACTTGTTTCTTGTTTACTGGTTGGGACCACTTTTGGTCTGAGGCTTGACAAGTCCCCGGCCAATAACGTACCCAAGGTACTTGACTTCCTCCTGGCCTATGGCTCACTTTTTTGGGTTGGCCGTGAGACCTGCTTCCCTAAGGGAATCTATCACTGCTTGTACCCGGGGCAGGTGCGATTCCCAATCTGGGCTGTGGATGACCACATCGTCCAAATAAGCAGCCGCATACGGGCTATGTGGTCTCAAAGTTTTGTCCATCATTCGCTGGAACGATGCAGGGGCCCCGTGCATTCCAAAAAGCATTCGCTTGTACTGAAACAAGCCCTCAGGAGTGAAAAAGGCAGTCTTATCCTTGGCCGATTCAGTTAGCGGTATTTGCCAATAGATAATATTCTAAGCAGGGGAATTGGCGCTGTCCAGCTATATGTGCATAGAGGAATATAAAACTTCTTTGATAAATAAAACGGAATAATTGTAAAAGAACAATACGTAACAGGGGCTGTGATGTACCAAATACAAACAATACCCTTAATAGATAATAATAAAGTGCAACGGGCTCCTAAAAATAAAGAATGTGCCTTAATACCAATTTATCAAATGCCCATGTGTACGTGAAGAGATATACCCCAAATATACAGTGTATAAAATACAACCAGTATCCCTGGCAGAAAAAGCAATAAAGTGCAATAGTGCTTCTAGACAGATATGTAAATGTGCCTTATCTCAAATAAATCAACTTCCATATGAGTATATAAAAAAGGAATAAGTTATGCCCGCAAGTGGATGAACAATTGTGGCAATCAAAATAGTATTGGCAAATCAGGTAGACAATTATAGCATGGAAAAATGAAAGAATCCCCAACAAGTGTGCATAAAATTGAAAATTAAAAATGTATATATAAAAAAAGTGTGAAACATAAATGTCCAAGTTCCAAGTCCCAAAGATGTGTCCTTATGGTGGAAAAAAACGTGCTCTCCGTTTTAACTGGTGTAGTCCCCGTCCTCCATTACACCCCCACTCGTGCTTGCACTCACCGGACTACCTCACCCCTGCAGGGGTAAAGGCATGTGTGGAAAAATCCCGCGGTGGCGAGTCCAAGGAGCGTTCCTCCGTCCAGGGGTATAGTGTCCTCAGTGATATCCCCAATAACAGACATCAGGTTCTTGAAGGCGGCTTGAGTGAACTGTACACACAATTACAGCTTAGTTCTGAGGTCCAACCTGCTCCAGGGGGACCTCGATTTTTGGTAGAGGGACAAGGGGGCTGCTAAAATGGGGTGATGGCGCCGACATATGGCATTCGGGACATGATTCGCAGTACTCCTTGACATCTGCATACATCCTAGGCCAGAAAAATCTCTGGGCGACCCTCTCCCTGGTTTTTTCAATACTGAGATGTCTCCCCATTACATGACCATGGTCCAGGTCTAGCACCACCCTGCGGAAGGGTTTGGGAACCAGTAGCTGCTCTATCTCGTCCTCTACACGTTTTACCACTTAATACATTATATTGTTTTTAATGGCCATGTAGGGGAAAGACACCCCAAAATAGGATCTAATGGTTCCCCATCCAACATCTTAACGTTTTCCCTTGCTCTCATGAGGGTGGCATCTCACAGTTGCTCGGTACAAAAATCCTCTCTCCTGACCTCTCACAAACTTTTTATAACCATTAAGGAGTGAACATACATAGGAATTAAATCTCAGTAACAAAAGATACAGAGGGGCATCATGGAAATGAGTTGTTCCCTTCAGTCATTACACTTTCAAAATATTTGCATAGTCCATTTATTTCAGGAATTTAACCTGATTTAAACAACAGAATTGCCACTTGGCCCAAGTAGAAGTAAATTAAATGCTTGGTCTCCTGTGTGACGTAGCTGCCAAAGTTTCTGCCCACAATGCAGTGCCATGTAGGGTTATATTTCTTGTCAAATTCCTTCTTGATATGGGCAGCGATGTCCTTCTCGATGTTGTACTTCTCCAGGGCTTGGGTGGCACACTCCACCGAGTCCTGCTGCATCTCCTCCGACTTGTCGGCATTCTTAATGACGGCTTTCCTTTCACTCATGGTGGCAGCATTCCGGGTGTTTTCTCTCCCCTCTCTCCTGACCTCTAAGTCAGGTACCACATTCTGGCTACTCTCATTGTCAGGGTCAGAGGTGTTCTCCTGTTTGTTACCCTCGGGCTGGGAGCTAGCTTCCAGGTCCTCCGGCTCCCCAGCCATGACAGGGAAAAGAAGAGGATCTCCAGCTCCCTCGATCCCACCCACAATACCCCCTTCCCTTTGGCAAAAAGGGTCCGGTGAGAGTTCCTGTGCTTCCCCAGCAGGGGGAGCTCTATCTACCAGCCTCCCTTTGCTCTCCCATAAATTCCAAAAATGGGGAAAATCTCTCCCTACTAAAGCTTCATGAAGCTGTGAAGGTGCCACCCCCACTGAATGTGTTACACTGCCCCAGGGTGTATCAACCTCAACCACTGCTGTAGTCCCGAGTGTCCCCATGGATCCAAATTACCCCGAATAGTACTGGGGTGTAGTTTTGTGGGGTTCACACAATCATTCCTGGTGTGTGTGAGTGGCTTTCCATCCACTGAAATAACACACATCTGTTTTTCAATGCGACTCTGACATGATGCAGTACATGCGACCTGTGCAAACAGAGAAATGCGTCTTTTCATAAAAGCATAATCACATTGGATGGGTTCATCATCTATAGGACAGTTTGCAGCAATATGCTCTAATGCATGGCAACAAAAACACCATATGTGCCCTACCCCCAGTCCTTTTAACGGCCCCAAAGACCTTCCTGGCTTCTTTGGCAAGTCTCCAGGTCTAGGACCTACAGTCTCATCAGCTGTAACAACAGTCTTTTCCACCTTCCCCGTGCTCTTGAACCCCGGAACAGTCTTACCAGAACCACTGGGTGATCTTGCACCTCTAGAGACACCGAAGTGGGGCGTAGATGGGTTCACCAAGTCCTCAGTGGCAATGTAGTAACATTTGAGGACGGGGTGGCTGGCAGCTGGAGTAAGTCCACTGATGCACGGGCTGAGCCCGGACTGCCATAGTGACACCCAAGAGTGCGAGTATCTCTGTCTTTATAGTCTCATAGTCCTGGGCCTTATCCGATTCCAGATCAAAATAGGCCTTTTGAGGTTCTCCGGTCAGAAATGGTGCCAACAGACCCGCCCACTGTTCTTTTGGCCAACCTTCGCGGACAGCAATTCTCTGAAAAGTCGCAAGGTATGCCTCAACCTCATCGGCAGGTGTCATTTTCTGTAGGTGGTAGGATGCACGTACCAACTTTAGTTCCACTGGCACAGGAGGTGCGGACCCCTTTTTCAGTTCCACCAGAGCCTCTGCGAACTGCCAGTTCATTTCCTGCTGGACCGCCTGTTGTGCTGCAGCGGCCTCTGCGACTTGGCGGTACATCTTATTCATTACCATAATGAAAAAGCGCACCTGTTAGTGTGTGAAACGCATCTACCATTTGAACTGTTCGTTTATTAAACAAGAATTTTGATGGATCTTGGTGTGCAGTCATTTCTTCAGTGTTGATCGTATGCGGAGACAAGCCGAGGCAGGCACCCGTGATATCATTAGGCTTCCTGTCTCACCTGGAGCAGCGGGTTTTTTTGTTTGGATATTCTTTAGCAAGGCAGTGGTCGTCTTGGAGGTATGCTTGGGGTCATTATTTTGGAATACTGCCCTGCGGCCCAGTCCCCAAAGGGAGGGGACCATGCTCTGCTTCAGTATGTCACAGTACATGTTGGCATTCCTGGTTCCCTCAATGAACTGTAGCTCCCCAGTGTCGGCAGCATGAAAAGATATAATAAAATATTTACAAAAATGTGAAGGGTGTACTCACTTTTGTGAGATACTGTATATCTCTATCTATCTAAACTCATATATATATATATATATATATATATATATATATATATATATATATATATATATATATATAATTTTTTTTTTTTCTCTCTCTAAAAATTCATTTACAATAGTTTCAGAATGAAAATACACATTGAAGCAGCAACACATTGTTTTCTCTTGGCTCAGTACTCATCAATTCAAAAAACAACAATGCTGATATACTAAATGGACAAACATGTCAGTGTTTAGGCTATTACCTTCTGAAGAAAGCTTCATCCAACAATGTTATACTTTAAACTTGTGCCAAGAAAACATCTTTCATTTTCAACTGAGAGCTGCTTCAGACCTGTAACATCCCATTAAATTGTAAGATGTGAGGCTATTTTAAAAGCCCAGAGGAACAAAGACTTGCCTGTCACCGTGTTGTGTTATGCTCCATAGGTTTCCAATGATGGGTCACCCAAAACAAACTATCACATCAACAAAAAGAATGATATGTTCTAAACTGGCCCTGAATTTTACCAGATATTTCCTCACGCTTAATACGATTTTCTGGAGAAACATTAGGTTTTGTATATAGAAACTGAAGGGAAAGTATAAAGTAAAAGCATTTATCAAGCAAATAAGTGAAAAATTGGACACCAACCTATTGCAAATAGATTGCTCCCGATTTGTCAAAGTGTAGGTGACCCCTATGCCTGTAATCCTGGGAAGCCAACTGGGACGGATTTAAAAGGGTCTGTGACAGATGAGATTATTAGAAATTAGACAGATTTTCACTCAAACCATAGGCACAATTAAGAAGGGGTCAGAGACAGAAAGTAAGGCGATCTATGCCTGGAAGTGGGAGCAAATACCTGGATTGGACAGGTATCTGCTACCCCCTGAAAGGTGCCAAATGTGACACCAGGGGGGGGAGGAAGTTCCATTTCTGGGTGGAACTCTGCTTTAAGATATGTGCCCTGGCTAGTCCAGGTGATTTCATGTAAATTTTGAGCCTCCCCTGAATTTTAGAGGTTCCTGATATATTGCCTGCTCTTTTATTATCACCTGTTGCCCCTGGCAACCTTCTCTGGAGAGTAATGCATATGACCACTATATAGGGAAGGGTTTTATCACTACTATGACTGTTGCGTTCAGCTTGATCTTCCCTACCATGACTTATGATCTGGCTACTGGCGGACTCTAGTGGCCTTTCTCATAACTGCATGGTCATCTCTCAACAAGTTTAACTGGCGCTATTTGGTAATCTCTGTTCTACTGGGACTGTTATCCTGGATGCACCACCGTGATCCATGCTGTGCCAGGGGATATATCCATCTCCTGGATAAGAATCTCTTGCCAATGGTTATCCTTTTTTGTCTATTTTTCTTGCAGGAAAAGCCCTCCTCTTATTATTATTTCATCCTATTACAGTGGAGGCTCCATTTTCTTCAAGATACTGGACTAACTCCACTAAGACTTCACCCACTGGTTCAAGCCTCCTATCATTGGGTGTAACATGTTTAGGGGTCTAAGCATTCCTTGGTTGGGGTGGGGGATGCAGGGAGGGGGGAGGGTTGGGGTACTTTGTGCGTTTTGGTTTCTTGGTTTTAAAGGTGATTTGTTTTGCTTTTATGTTTATGTTCTTGACGTAAGATTGTGTTTCTACTGTATATAATGATAGGCAATGTGCTTGTATACTGTATAATTGCCCTCCATGGATTGGGGGATGGGCTGCCGCCCCTACGAGCTTGTTTCCTACTTCATATTAATTATTTCTCTTCCAGATGTCTCAATTTATAGTGTTCTCCTGGAATGCCAGGGGCCTGAACTCTGCTGTTAAGCACTCCTTGGTGTTCCGGTTCTTACAGAAGCATAATCCACATATTTGTGTCCTGCAGGTGACGCATCAAACCATTTGTTTTAAAAAATCATGGGTGGGCCTGGGTCTGCATTATCACACCACCTATTCACCATATGCTCGTGGGGTCAACATCCTAGTCAGGAAAACTCTACCGTACCGGCTCATTGAGGTTAAAGAGACCCGGAGGGTAGATATGTCATTTTACATGCTCATATTTATGACAAAAATGTGGTGCCTGTGCGGGGTGTATGTTATTTCCCTGCCTCAGCTCAGCTTTTACATATGATTATGCAACATGTAGTACAGTTTGATATTGACGTGGTATTTCTCATAGGAGACTTTAATATGGCTCCTTGTTTGGCTCTGAACAGTTTACATACCTCGGCTCGTGATTCTCCTAATCTCTGGCAATGGCCTGATGCATTTGCCCTTACGGATGTTTGGAGACACATGCATCTGACTTTGAGAGAGTTTACTCAGTCACTCTGCCACATATATATACATATAAGACCTTGTCCATAATTGACTTGGTTTTTGCTTCTAAGCCTGCATTACAGTATGTCCAGGGTATATCGGTGCTTCCCAGTGGCATCTCTGATCATGCCCCCTTGTGTCTCTCCCTTGCTCTGACCGCCCCCCTAAGTCCCAGCTCTGGCGATTGTCCAGATTTTGGGCAAATGATGAGTGCCTACAGGAACCACTGACTGCATCTATTTGTAACTACTGTACAGGCAATCTAGACACTGCCTCCCCACCATTGTTATGGGACTCCTTTAAGTCATGGGCTAGCGGGGGAATGTATTTCTTGAATATCACATTTCCAGAGGGAGGCCGTCCCTTCCCTAAAGGAGTTGGGAGGAGTGAGCAACCAGGCTGGAGGCAGAGTATGTTTCTGATCTGGATGGTGATCACTATCGGGCATGGCAACAAGCGCTTCACAAATTATCTACCAATAGGGTAGCAAAGACTGACAAGGACCTCTTATACTCGGCCTAGAAGGTATTTGAATTTGGGGGGAGGGGGGAATGGTAGATTGCTGGCCTGGTTAGCTAAGAGTAATATTCCGTCCACTCCCATTGGTTTTATTAGGGATAAAAATGATCATGTGCTTTCTGCACCCGATCGCATTAATCACCGCTTCCTGGAATTTTTTCAGGAGCTATACTCCTCCCGGGTTGATTTCTCACAATCTGATCTATCCTCTTTTCTTGATCCTATATCTTTCCCTACATTGTCAGCAGCAATTAGGGAGCGGTTGGAGGCGGACCTCACTCTGGAGGAGGTTCAATTGGCAATGGGGTGGCTACAGGGTGGGAAGACCCCGAGGCGGATGGCTTGCCATGCGAGTTCTATAATAATTTCACAGAACTTCTCGCTCCCAAGAAGACCTTACTCCTTTCTAGGTTTGTGGCCTTGGAATCGTTGCCTGACTCTATGAATGAAGCCATTATTGTGCTGGTGCCCAAACCTAACAAGACTTTTCTGTCTTGTTCTTCTTTCCTTTTTCTTTCTTTTTCCCTTCCCCCTCCTTTTCCCTTCCCCCTCCTTTTCCCTCCCCCCCCTCCCCCCCCCCCTCCCCCTTTTCTCCTCACTTTTTACTTTTTTTCTTTTTCCTCCTTTTTCCCTTTTTTTCTTTTCTCCTCTTCACACTATGGGGTTACTTAATTCTATCTAGTCCATAAATTCTCTCTATTGTATCACACTTTTTAGGTATCATCCAAAATTATGTTGTGCACGCCCCCATAGCAGCCTTTCAGCACCGCTTGGGTCTTGGCGCCCATCACCGCCCTGTCTGAACCAGCACACATTCTCTTTTTGTACAATGCATGTGGCGTCACCATAGATGCCTGTTTTCTATGTATATGTATATACTAATCATGTATTTGTAATGTTATGTACTCTGATAGCCACAACACACATTGTCTTCGCTCTTGAAGAAGCGTGGTCTACACGCGAAACATGTCGAGCATCGAACAATTACGTGACATGAGCTGATTGCGGATTTGCTATCTAACCACCTCTTCGGACCGATCTATATTTGGAGTGACCATCCAGATGTCCGAACAATTATCTACTTTAGATGGTGTTGTATAGCAAATGTTTGAACATATACACATGTTGTGTTTTTAATATTGTCTCTTGTTTGCTACATATTTTTCTATATCAATAAAATAATATTTTATATAACTATTTGTTTTGAATTTGTGCCTATAAAGTCCAAAAGTCCCCCCCTTTTTTGGTTTTTGTACACAAACCTAACAAGGATCCTCAGGATTGTGCGTCTTATCGACCTATATCCCTGCTGAAGGGGGATGCAAAGATTTTTGCAAAAATTTTGGCCGGTCGTCTCTCCCATGTGATAGAGGACATGGTTGATAAAGATCAGACTGGATTTATGCCGGGTAAGGGAACTGACATTAATATTAAGCTTCTCTACTTGAACTTATCTATCCCTCATGATAACCCGGCCTCTAGAGCCATTGCCTACTAGATGGCGAAAAGGCATTCCATTCGGTAGAGTGGCCATATCTCTGGGAGGGCCTTTGCCAAATTTATATATGGGATTTGGTTGCTTTATAGTGCCCCAAGGGCACGGGTCCCTACAAATAACCGGCTCTCTGACCCCCTTTTCCTCTTCCGTGGTACACGACAGGGCTACCCACTCTCCCCCAGGCTGTTTGCTCTGGCTCTTGAGCCCCTGGCCATATTCATCAGGAATGCTCCAGATGTCCTGAGCCTCCAACTGGGAAAGCTGGAAGAAGCTGTCCCTGTGTGCGGATGATGCATTATTATATTAAAATTATGCTGGCCTCTCGCTTCTGGCCACCCTACGGATTTTCGATAATTTTGGTAACTTTTCAGGAATTAAAATAAACTGGTCTAAGTCTGTTTTATTCCCCATTGATGAGAATGCTCCTAGGACGGCTGCCCCCTCCCCCCTGCGCTGGATGGATGAATTCCGTTATCTAGGGGTAATAGTGACTAAACATTACTTTAATTATTTGGAAAATAATCTTCTCCCCCTGCTGTCAAAGGCAAAGTGTACCACCTGGGCTAACCTCCCCCTCAATCTACTAGGCCGTATCAATCTCCTTAAAATGGTGATGTTAATTAAGTTCAATTATCTATTTAGGAATTGTCCAATATGGGTCCCTGTTTCCATTTTTAAAGATATTGATAAGTGTGTGGGGTCTCTTATTTGGAATGGAGCGGTCCCTCATTTGGCACGCTCCACCCTGTGGCTTCCCGCCCATCAGGGAGGGTTAGCTCTCCCCAACTTCCAAATTTACTATTGGACTGCAATGCTAGTGACAGTTCAGTGGTGGTTTATGGGCTCCAGGTCTAATGCAGCAACATGTTTGGAGGCGGTATGTTTGGCTGATCTACGCAAGTTTACTTAAAGAGGCCCAGGGGCATATACAGAGGTAGCTGCTCCGATGCGAGCTACGTGGAGGGTGTGGGTGGCTGCTAGGTGGCGGTTTGTACATCCTAACCAATGGCCTCCGGCTCAACCACTGTGGGGGAAGCCTAGTTTGCCACAGTTCCATACGCTTCCAGATCCTCGCGCTATGGCATCACAGCTCTGGGTGACGTTATGCCTCAGGCTGTTTTGTTGTCATTTTCTGAACTTCTCCTCAAATTTAATTTGCCCCAATCGATACAGTTTAGGTACCTGCAGTTACGACATGCCGCTATGGCCCAATTTCCCTAGTTGCCTCTCCTCCAAGCTGATCCTATTGAGGAAATTCTATCCCCAGGAGATCTCAGTAAATCCCTTTCGACATTATACGGTGCACTTTTGGGCACTGACTCCCCCAAAATGGACAGATTGTTGGAGGTATGGCACAGGGATATACTGTCACTGGACAAGGAGGATTGGGAGGATTGCCTCAAGCATGGTCCCAAACTATGCAAATACTAGGCTGCGCTTCCAAACATTACACATGGTCATAAATGATAAACCAACTACGTGACATATAGCATAAACCAAATAAAATGGTAGAAAAGATTGATATCAGCAAAGTGATGATCACCCTGACAGAATGGTGAGAATACAAAAATTCAACAATCAAATGCATTTATAGTGAGTCCATGTAATTGAAAAAATAATGTCCTTGAAGGTATAAAAATTAGACAGAGAAAAGGAGAAAAACACCCATTCTTCCAGTGATAAAAAACATGCAAAAAACAAGGGAATATCTCCCTAAGGAGCGTGATGTTGCTGGGAGATCCTCCACCTCCAATAGAAAGGGCCTCTTACCAGATCCAAAGACCTCCTGTCACAGAGATCTTACGCACAGGTGGCTGTGTCCCCCAGCCACTGGGTCTCTGCTACGGTCTGTATTATGGGCCACCAATCCAGGAAATCAACCAAGTAAAGTAGTACAGCTCCCAATCCAACAAATATATAAGAAAAGAAAATGCTCCATAGCGTAATACAGTAAAAACTCTTTAATGATGTAAAAGAATAACACTTACAGTGTATGCAGTAAAAGATCGCTAAAATCGTGCCGGCCGGCTTCAGCTGCTGCCCGTTCCTTCCGGGTTCAGCGAGGTGTGGTGGTGACGTCAGCATGGTCCCAAACTGGTCATCTCCTCTAGGGATAAACTCATTCAGGTGAAATTCCTACTTACTACACACCCCAGAAATGACATTGTATTTTTCCGGACGAAGACCCTATCTGCTCCAGATGCAGAACGCATGTAGGGACATTTCTCCATATGTTCTGGGATTGTCCAATTATATCATCCTATTGTTCAGCAGTGTTCACTGAAATTAATCTTAGGTTGCAATTGTCCCTTCTAGTATTACTTGAATTGGCCCTGCAGGGGGTTCATGAGGATGCCCAGCACTCTCACTATTCAAAACTATTATATTCCTATCTCCTATTCCATGCCAAAAAGAAGATTCTCTTGAAATGGATGTCACCATCTCCTCCGGCCCTTTCTTCTTGGGAAGCACTGATAGATGCAGCCCTGTCCATGTTTAGGATCACATACATAAATAGAGGTAGTCAGTGGAAATATGATAAAGTATGGGCTCCTAGGACCTAACCTCCCATTTGGAATTTTGTTTTCTGACTGTATTACCCTTCGTTTTAGCTTTATGGCCTCCTGTCAAGTGTACCTTACAAGTCACTATTCATACTATTTGTAATGTTCTCTTCACCTATTCCTTTGCTTATGGTCAAAGCATTCTGTTTGTTTTTATGCCAATCTGCATACTGTTATTACTCTGTATGAAAGCAATAAAGCATCTTTGATTGTTAAAAAAAAATAAAAATCTGTCTCATAATGAGGATGAATTACTAAAGGAATTGAGAGTCTTCATACAATAATATGTGTGAATATTCACTTTCAGGCTCGGTTCACACTGCCGCACGCAGCGGCTCACAACAGAGGTCAGGTGCGTCCCAGTTCACCGTTTCAGGTCCGATTTCAGTATGAATTTTTGGTTGCATTCAAACCTGAAACGAGGGGGCGTGGCCAAGACCGGCATGTGAGAGGACGCACTTCTCACAGCTCCTGCCTGATCCTCAGATTGATCCTTTCCCGGCACCTCAGATCCTGATTTTTTCGGCCCCCCAGCTGGCTACCGAGACCCCCTATCATCCGGACCCACCACCGGCCCTCTGCACGAGAGCAAAGACCCGCCGAGGCCCGTTGGAGATGGCGGGACCGGACTCGCAAGATGGCGCCGCCGCTGCAGCAGCCAAAGCACAGCGCACGCCGCGAACGACGGACAAGCCCAGGGATAATACCAGCAAGAAGCAGCTGAAAGGACAGGGTAAGGAGCAGTACAGAGACATGACATACTACACACAGAAAATACAAATCCCGGAGGAAGCGGGGGGGACTACAAGTAACGGGGAAGCTGCAGATCTTTTTTCACAAGCTGATTGGGGCCTTGATACAGACACCATGCCTGAGCAGCTCCGTGAGGATATTAGTCATCCTCCCTCCCCTCCACCGTCAGATGAGATAATTGAGACCCTGGAGCAGCCCACCCTGGCTGATATTTTGAAGGCTGTTAATGTGTGCACGGCCACAGTCACTGATATGAAGGAGCAGTTTGGGGGCCTGAGGGAAGAGGTCTCACTACTTAGACAGGACCTCCAAAAGCTTAGAGAAAGAGCAACCGCAGCTGAGAGCAGAGTAAGTGATTTGGAGGAGCAGTTACCCCCGGTGGCGCGAGAAGCAAAGGCAGCTTACCGCATGGCCCAAGACACCTATAACAGAGCAGAAGACACGGAAAATCGTTTGCGCAGGAACAATGTCCGTATAGTCGGCCTCCCTGAGAAATCGGAGGGTAGAGATCCCACATCGTTTGTGGAAAGCTGGCTTGTTGAACTGTTTGGCCGAGAAGCCTTTTCCCCATTCTTTACAGTGGAGAGGGCCCATAGAGTACCGGGACGGCCTCCCCCACAGGGTGCTCCCCCCAGATCAATGCTGGCCAAACTGCTACATTACCGTGACAGAGAGGCAGTGCTACGCTGCGCAAGAGAACAGGCCACAGTGAAGTTCAATGGCGTAAGAGTGTCTTTCTATCCAGACTTCTCAGCCGAGGTGCAAAGAAATAGAGCTAAGTTCAGCGATGTGAAGAGGCGCCTAAGAGCTTTGCAACTGCCATACGCTATGCTATACCCAGCGAAGCTCCGTGTAACAGCGGAAGGACATGCACAATTCTTCGACTCTGCCAGAGAAGCTGCCGCCTGGTTGGACCATAATGAACAAGCACTACGGCGTCACCGTGCTGAAGTGGAAGGTGACTGAACAGGACATACTTCCAGATGGTAGGAGAGCTGCCTGCACATCGATATGCCACATTCTCTCCCCCTTTTTTTTTGCTGTCTTTTCTGGTCCACAAAGTCACCACCATGCCGTCTTTGGGCCCCCCTCCCCCCCCCCCCCCCCTTTTTTTTTTTTTTTTTTTTTTTTTTCCTTTTCACTTTGTTTTCTATACCCCTGTACCATAATCTACCAACTCACCTGACCTCTTCAAAGTTACCCATGTGCCGGGAATCATCCCATATTTCTTCAGCGAGAGGAACTGAACTGTGAAACCCCCCCTTTACTTGACTTGTGATGTCTGAATTATTAGTTGGCCTGTTTTTAGGCCTTGTTGGGCCCTATAGGCCTGCCCCGTTGGCATGGCTCATCAGGATGCCCACTTTGTTTACCCTTGCCTGCTCTCTCACAGGAGTGAGAGCGCCAAATCACAAAAGGAAATACCCCAGTGCAGTTGCACTGCTGTTTGTTGGCACCATTGTGCTATGTTATTCTATACATCCTATTTTTTACCGCAGTCCAAGAGTCTCACTCCCACTAACCACCTGCTATTTTGAATTTACTCAAGCCTGCTGCAATCTCTCCCAACAGGTTTTCGGTGGTCTCTGCGCAGGCAAGCCACCCTCTAACCTTCCCCCACAACTAACTGTTTTTTTGCCATGGCGGGTTCACCGGTGATCTCCTGGAATGTTAGGGGCATGAACTCCCCCCTGAAACGTACTATGATTTTCTCATGTCTGAAAAAGTTTTATCCTGCGGTTATTTGCTTACAGGAAACACATTTAACGTCTGATTCTTCAAGTTGTATGAGATATAGATGGATTGGGTGGTCGTACCACTTCACTCACACCTCCTTTTCTCGGGGTGTGAGTGTAGTGATACACAGCTCCCTGGACTATCAAGAATTTGAGTCCAAAATAGACCAGGAGGGTAGATTTGTATTTTTGTATTGTCGTATTGGTATTCTGAAATGTATTCTGGCTTGTGTGTACATCCCCCCCCCGTTTAATGCTCGGGTACTCCGGCTCCTCCTGGAATTTCTGGAGGGGAAGCCGGATCTCCCGTTATTGTTGGTGGGCGATTTCAATAGCTGGCTAGCTCCGGCCCTGGATAAACACCCGGGCCCGAGCACCTCGGCTTCTTGTGGTCTGACTCCACTGGCTAGACTGCTACAGGAGGTGGGATGGCTGGATTTGTGGAGACACCGGAATCCCACAGCTAAACAGTTCTCCTGTTTCTCGAAAGCACACGGCTCCTTATCCAGAATAGATTTGGCAGTGGGAAACCCGGCTATGCTCTCCTCGGTGCTAGACGTTTCGTACAAACCTCGGTGTGTATCTGATCACTCCTATTTGGTGATAAACCTTATTGTTTCCCACCAATCCACACTCCCTAAGGTACCCTGGAAATTCAATGCCTTTTGGCTACAGCTTTTTACCTCCCCTGAGAACTTAGAAGGCAACATAAAAAAGTTTTTTTCATGTCAACCGGGCTCATTGTCTACCCTTGCAGAATGGGAGGGCTTCAAAATGCACCTTAAGAAAATACTTAGTAATGAGGTTACCAAGGTTAAGAAACATTCTGAAGCGCTGCGGGACACACTGGAATCCCATGCCTACTCCCTTGAGGCAAGGTATGTCCAAGACCCAACTGACTCCGCGAGGGAGGCTTGGCAGTCGGCTCAATCAGCATATGAGCACCTGCTGACCTCCTCGGCGGACAAAAAGAGGTTTTTTTCAAAAACTGCCTTTTTTGAGGAAGGGGAGACGACCGGACGCCTCTTGGCCAGAATAGCCAATTCTGATAAGAGATCTCCGGCAATCGGGTCCATAAGGAGGGCTGACGGGCGCCTGGTACACTCCCCAGATCAGGTACTCCAGACGCTGGCGGAGTTCTATGAGAAGCTATATTGCTCCTCTTCCAGATATAGCTCCGAGGAGCTGTCCAGTTACTTGGATGGCATTGTATTTCCACAGCTTACGGAATCCCAGAGGAAAGAATTAGACGCCCCTCTGACTCTTGATGAGATGCAAGAGGCGGTGGCTGCATTCCCTAACTGTAAGGCCCCCGGGGGGGATGGTATCCCTATGGAAATCTATAAAACCTATTCTGAGATACTACTCCCCAAGCTCTTAAATGTATTTCTTACCGCTAGGAAGCACAATACCCTACCACCCTCCATGTCTAGAGCCCACATTGTTTTAATTTTAAAACCAGGCAAGGACCCCGTAGACCCGGCCTCATATAGACCGATATCCCTATTGCAGTCAGACATCAAAATATTGGCAAAGGTTTTGGCTATAAGGTTGAATAAGGCTGTTGCCTCAATTATACACTCTGATCAGGCGGGATTTATGCCCAACAAATCAACAGCAATAAACCTTAGGAGATTGTATCTTAACATACAGTCCCCACCGGATAATAAAGGTAAGAGGGCATTGCTGTCTCTCGACGCAATGAAAGCCTTTGACAGTGTGGAATGGCCATACATATGGGAGGTAATGAGGAGATTCGGTTTTGGTGAGATATATATTTCTTGGGTGCGTTTATTATATCATTGCCCTCAGGCGATAATTAGAGAGGCGGGTAGAATGTCACTGCCCTTTGCTCTGGGGCGGGGTACGCGGCAGGGGTGCCCTTTGTCCCCCCTGCTGTTTGCTCTAGCCATAGAGCCGTTGGCAATACGGGTCAGAGACTGCCGGGATATCACCGGCTTCTGTTATGGTGACAGACAGGAGAAGGTGATGCTCTACGCGGATGATACTATGATTCTTTTAGGTGACACTGACCACTCCCTAAAAAACACAATGGATACAGTGGTTCGCTTTGGGGACTTTTCAGGCCTTAAAATAAACTGGACCAAGTCAGCCCTAATGCCAATAGATGATGCAAGATTATTAAATGAAGAGAAAGTTGGGGGAATCCCCGTGTCCGCTTCCTTCAGATACTTGGGGATACAGGTTTCTCCTAAGATTAGGGAATATAGTCAGTTGAATATTTCCCCACTACTGGCTCGATTTCGGCTGCGAGTTAAAACCTGGAATGCTCTGTGTATGTCGGTTGCAGGCAAAGTGAATCTAATTAAAATGATTCTGATGCCTCAACTGCTATACATACTACATAATTCTCCGGTAGTCATCCCACTTAAGATATTCAGAATAATTAATGCCATTTTTCGTGAACTGATCTGGAAGAACCGCCCACCAAGGATAAAACTAGAAAACTTGCAACGCCCTAAAGATGAAGGTGGACTTGCATTGCCAAATCCGTGGCTTTATTACTTGTCATCGCAAATGCAACATTTAATAGGCACCATGGCCACGGAGGGGGAGTCTACGGCCAGGGTCCCTAGCGCTTCAGAATATATAATGCTACATACGATAGGGGTTAAATCCGTTCCCACGGCTTTGGAGGCCGCAGCCTTTAGCAAGCCTCAGAAATGTTTTCCCACCTATGCCCTCATACAAAAAATATGGAACAAAACTAAATACATTCAGGAGGCGACAGGTATTAACGAATATAGTCCTATATGGGGAAATGAGTCCTACCCAGAACTTGCCAAACTGCAACATGCGGAAAGGTGGAAGAGGTTTGGCATTTTCTACCTAAAGCAAATTATAATCGAGGGCAAATTACGTTCATTTGACAATTTAAGGGACCTATATAGTCTCCCGTCCTCCATGCTTTTTTACTATATGCAACTTAGACATGCATTTGAAGCACAGTCAAAAACCTCTGATTGGCACACTAGCTTGAACCCTTTGGTAGATTTGCTTAAAGGGGCTGAGACCTCTAAAGGATTCATTTCCCAGAGCTATAGCACTTTACTCCACAAATACCTTCTAAAGCATCCTTTGACAGTAAAAGGGAAATGGGAGTTGGATGTTGGACCCTTGGATGAGGATCAATGGGAGGAGGTCTTGCAGTCAGTTTCCATATGTTCATTAAATGTAACGCAAAGACTAACGCAACTATATACACTTCTGAGAGTGTATTACACACCCCATAGGCTACATAATATGGGACTTCTTCCCACCCCAACCTGCACTAGATGTAAGAGAGATCACGGAGATTTAATACATATGCTATGGAGATGTCCCAGATTGCATGTGTACTGGAGGGGGGTGGTGGATACGCTGAACGCAGTGTTTGGGGTCTCCATACCGCTGGACCCTAGACACTGTATTTTGAATGTGTTAGATGAACTAGACTGGGAACCCCACGTCAGGGAAGCTTTAACTAGAGCCCTATTTGTGGCCCGCAAGCTAATCATGGTACACTGGAAAGCTGAAACGCCTCCCTCAGTCAAGGAATGGATTATTGCACTAGGACATATATTAAGAATGGAGAAAATTGTATACCAACACAGGGGATGTTCAAGAAAATTTGAAAAACTATGGGAACCATGGCTAGGCACTCCTGGGTTAGCTCCGGAGGACCTGGTCATGGACAGATTACTGCGCCTTAATAACGGCTGAAGCCAGGGTGTACCCCGCATTAGCCCTGATTGGAGCTCTGAACTCGGGATAGTTACAGATAGAGGGTTGGAATTTCCATAGGTAGGAGGTTGTGTAAACAATTCCCATCTTATTTTCTAACAGTGGGATGTACTTTATATTTTTGTATATGCTTGATCCCTATATGGAAACATGTCTGTTTAGGCTATTATGTACAATTCTAATGTGGTTTTCTTGGACTGTATGTACTTGTTTTTTCAATAAAAACTTTTTCTTGGATAAAAAAAACCTGAAACGAACCAAAAGACGCACAGAACTCAATTCGCACTAGAGCCACTTTGCATAGAGCCAGTCACAATCTCCTGCTATGCGAATTGGATGCGGGGAAATCTGCATCAAATTAACAATAGTGTGAACCCAGCCTCAATCTCTAACACTGCTCCCGTTTACCACTGCCTTGCCGCATGGCAGAATTAATAAATTTTCATCAAATACATGTTTTTAGTTATTTTTGTAGTGTTTAACTTAATATATTTTTATATGACATTTAGAATTTTGCATGTTTCGTTTTCTGTTATGGTTAACTGGCTACAGAGCTGTTTTTACATTTCAGCTATGGGCTTATTAATTGAGCATTAATTTTGTTATTAGAGTGATACTTTGGTTTGCGAGTAATGCGGTATACGAGTGTTTCGCAAGATGAGCTATATTTTTTTTTTAAATCCTGACTTGATTTGCGAGCACTGTATTATTATTAGTATTATTTAAGGTGCTTATATAGCGCCGTCAATTTACGCAGCGCTTTTACATATACATTGTACTTTCACATCGATCCCTACCCTCAAGGAGCTTACAATCTAAGGTCCCTAACTCACATTAATATACTAGGGCCAATTTAGACAGAAGCCAATTAACCTACCAGCATGTCTTTGGAGTGTGTGAGGAAACCGGAGTACCCGGAGGAAACCCACGCAGGCACAGGGAGAACATGTAAACTCCAGGCAGGTAGTGTCATGGTTGGGATTTTAACCAAGGACCCTTTTTACTGCTAGGTGAGAGTGCTACCCACTACACGTTACACCCACCCCACCCAGCTGAGAGTGTCTTGCAAGTCGAGCAGGACTCAAGCCGCTGGTGTATACAGTGGGGACGGAAAGTATTCAGACCCCCTTAAATTTTTCACTCTTTGTTATATTGCAGCCATTTGTTAAAATCATTAAGTTATTTTTTTTTCCTCACACAGCACCCCATATTGACAGAAAAACACAGAATTGTTGACATTTTTGCAGATTTATTAAAAAAGAAAAACTGAAATATCACATGGTCCTAAGTATTCAGACCCTTTGCTCGGTATTTATTAGAAGCACCCTTTTGATCTAATACAGCCATGAGTCTTATTGGGAAAGATGCAACAAGTTTTTCGCACCTGGATTTGGGGATCTTCTGCCATTCCTCCTTGCAGATCCTCTCCAGTTCTGTCAGGTTGGATGGTAAACGTTGGTGGACAGCCATTTTTAGGTCTCTCCAGAGATGCTCAATTGGGTTCTGGCTGGGCCATTCAAGAACAGTCACAGAGTTGTTGTGAAGCCACTCCTTCGTTATTTTAGGTGTGTGCTTAGGGTCATTGTCTTGTTGGAAGGTAAACCTTCGGCCCAGTCTGAGGTCCTGAGCACTCTGGAGAAGGTTTTCATCCGGGATATCCCTGTACTTGGCCGCATTCATCTTTCCCTCGATTGCAACCAGTCATCCTGTCCCTGCACCTGAAAAACACCCCCACAGCTTGATGCTACCACCACCATGCTTCACTGTTGGGACTGTATTGGACAGGTGATTAGGGCCAAAAAGTTCTATCTTGGTCTCATCAGACCAGAGAATCTTATTTCTCACTATCTTGGAGTCCTTCAGGTGTTTTTTTAGCAAACTCCATGTAGGCTTTCATGTGTCTTGCACTGAGAAGAGGCTTCCGTCAGGACACTCTGCCATAAAGCCCTAACTGATGGAGGGCTGCAGTGATGGTTGACTTTTTATATCTTTCTCCCATCTCCCGACTGCATCTCTGGAGCTCAGCCACAGTGATCTTTGGGTTCTTCTTTACCTCTCTCACCAAGGCTCTTCTCTCCCAATAGCTCAGTTTGGCTGGACGGCCAGCTCTAGGAAGGGTTCTGGTCGCCCCAAACGTCTTCCATTTAAGGATTATGGAGGCCACTGTGCTCTTAGGAACCTTAAGTGCAGCAGAAATTTTTTTTGTAACCTTGGCCAGATCTGTGCCTTGCCACAATTCTGTCTCTGAGCTCTTCAGGCAGTTCCTTTGACCTCATGATTCTCATTTGCTCTGACATGCACTGTGAGCTGTAAGGTCTTATATAGACAGGTGTGTGGCTTTCCTAATCAAGTCCAATCAGTATAATCAAACACAGCTGGACTCAAATAAAGGTGTAGAACCATCTCAAGGATGATCAGAAGAAATGGACAGAACCTGAGTTAAATATATGAGTGTCACAGCAAAGATCTGAATACTTAGGACCATGTGATATTTCAGTTTTTCTTTTTTAATAAATCTGCAAAAATGTCAACAATTCTGTGTTTTTCTGTCAATATGGGGTGCTGTGTGTACATTAATGAGGAAAAAAATGAACTTAAATGATTTTAGCAAATGGCTGCAATATAACAAAGAGTGAAAAATTTAAGGGGGTCTGAATGCTTTCCGTCCCCACTGTAGGAGAGCTAAATAGTCTGCAGAAGACACAGGAAAGCTCTAAATTTCTGACAAGAAATTGATTTGAACAACAAGCTCAAACTAAATGATTTACATAAATACTACTGTTTAACCACCTCTATAGATTACCAATACTTGGCATTTCCTTGCCACCAACGTTTGCATATGAAAGCACAGAGCCGATTCCAGCTGGCCAGGTCAGTATGCCATACTTCTGCTGCATTCCCCCTTTTCACTTCAGAGACCATGAACTTATAGTGCAATTGTCCAGCAGACTCTACTGAATAAAATAATATCTGTGATCACAGCACACCAAAAGATGTGAGCCCCCCACCGCTACCAAAGCTGCTCTTGCTGTGTGCCTCCTTCACATCTCCCTCCACTCCAAGATCCTACCACTACAATATTCCCCCTGCCCCTCTGATTTTTCCACTATCTTCAATACCCTCCCTTCCACTCGGTTCTCCTGGTGCCCTTCCTTGCAGTGCTGCCGGTTTCCCATTCTCTACATCCTGCTGGCTGCCAGCAGCCCTGGGCTGAGAGATTGAGATCAGAGCATGTCATGTTTAACACCCCCTACCTTTCCTGAATGAACATAGTGAGTGATCAGTACTGATCACTCCTGTGTTAATGCAAAACTTCACAATGGAAGTAAGTAAGTAACATAGTAAATGCTCTATGCTTTCAATCTGTGAAAGATCAGGAAGCCTCTGTAAAGAGCTCTTCCTGTTCAATCTTCAGTGCAGGTGGCGGTGAGAAGCCCCATATGTACACACCCGCACTTCTGTTAAACCCTTGGCTATGTTCATACATTGGCTGCATCCCCATAGAGTAATATAGGCTGCCTACATGCTGTTCCAGGTGGCTTCAGCCACAAAAAACAAACCACTTATTTATGTTGTACAGACCACACCACCTTTTTATTCTGATCATCCTGTGCCGAGCAAAAGTCCCACAGGAACTCCAGCTAGCGGTCCTGCATATGTCTTCAACTGGGATTTTTGCCACGGACGCACACAAAGCTGTCATCCCTCTTGCAGAATGAGCCTGTATAGTCTGCGGGGGGAGCAAGGCCCTGTTGCTTGTATGCCAAGTAGATAGTTCTTGTAAACCAGGTGAACAAGACCCTTGATGGTGCTGCCTCCCCTTTCTTTTGTCCCGAAGGGAAGATGAACAGATTATTCAATTTGCGTATCTGTTTTGCCCTTTGAAGATATGTTGATATTAAAGGGGTTGTAAAGGTAAACATTTTTTCACCTTAATGCATTCTATGCATTAAGGTGAAAAAACTTTTGACAATACCGCCGCCCCCAGCCCCCCCGTTTTACTTACCTGACGCCTCGAATCTTCGCTGCTCGTTCTCGTCATCTCCACTGCAGCTCAGCCTGGTCGCTGATTGGCTGCAGTGGATGGATTGAAAGCAGCGCAGCCATTGGCTCGCACTGCTGTCAATCACATCCGATGACGCGGCGCGCCGGGGGGCGGGCCGAGTGATACAGCGAGCCGCTATAGCCGCCGGCTGTATCACGGGAGCGCGCCCGCAAGCACTCACCACCATGCGAGGGATCTCGCATTAAGGTGGTGAATGCTTGCGGGGAGGAGCTGAAACAGCCGCCGAGGGACCCCAGAAGACCAGGTTCGGGGCCACTCTGTGCAGAACGAGCTGCACAGTGAAGGTAAGTATAACATGTTTGTTATTTTTTAAAAAAAATAATTTTACCTTTACAACCCCTTTAAGCTGACCATATCCAGAGGTCTCAAATCCAACTGGTTTACCTGCTTCGGTGGCTGCATAAAGCAAGGTAACACTGCCTCCCAGTTTACATGAAACCTTGACACCACCTTAGAGGCCAAAGCTGAAGAGGGTCTCAGGATCACTCTGTCCGGATAAATAATGCAGAATGGTTCTTCACAGGATAAGGCTGCTAATTCCAACACTCTTCTGGCCATCATTATGGCCATCAAGAAAATCAGTTTGATTGTTAGAAATCCCAGTGTACATGATTCAGCCGGACTGAATGGTGGCTGCAACAATACCTATAGGACTGTGCCCAAGTCCCAAGTTGGGAAAAGGTTCCTCCTTGGTGGCCACACTCTTATTGCGGCTCTGAGGATTTGCTTTATCAAAGGCTCATTATCCCATCTATGTTTGGTGAAGCAGGACAGGGCTGACACTTTAATTGAGTTGTATGCCAAGCCTATAGTTAGTGCTGTTTGTAGAAATTCCAAAACATTTGCGATACCTGGAGTTAACGGGTAGAAACAATTTTTTATAATGTCAGGGCACCCGCCGTTTATCACCTAATAAAGGTTTAGCCCCCTGATCGCCCGCCGGTGATATAACTTAGGTTTTAGGGTCAGATAGGGTCTGCATCGCCCCAGGCAGCGTCAGGTTAGCTATACTAGCATCCCCAGCAGTTTAGGGTTTCCAAAAACCCAGTGTTTGCGGGATCAGCCCAGATACCTGCTAGCACCTGTGTTTTGCCCCTCCGCCCAGCCCACCCAAGTACAGTATCGATCGATCACTGTCACTTACAAAACACTAAACACACATAACTGCAGCGTTCGCAGAGTCAGGCCTGATCCCTGCGATCGCTAACAATTTTTTTGGTAGCATTTTGGTGAACTGGCAAGCACCAGCCCCAGGCAGCGTCAGGTTAGTGCCAGTAGCGCTAACACCCACGCACGCACCGTACACCTCCCTTAGTGGTATAGTATCTGAACGGATCAATATCTGATCCAATCAGATCTATACTAGTGTCCCCAGGGTTCCCAAAAACGCAGTGTTAGCGGGATCAGCCCAGATACCTGCTAGCACCTGCGTTTTGCCCCTCCGCCCAGCCCAGCCCACCCAAGTGCAGTATCGATCGATCACTGTCACTTACAAAACACTAAACACATAACTGCAGCATTCACAGAGTCAGGCCTGATCCCTGCGATCGCTAACAGTTTTTTTGGTAGCGTTTTGGTGAACTGGCAAGCACCAGCGGCCTAGTACACCCCGGTCGTAGTCAAACCAGCACTGCAGTAACACGTGGTGATGTGGTGAGTCCCATAAGTGCAGTTCAAGCTGGTGAGGTGGCAAGCACAAGTAGTGTCCCGCTGCCACCAAGAAGAAGAAGACAAACACAGGCCCGTCGCGCCCATAATTCCCTTCCTGCTGCATTCGCCAATCCTAATTGGGAACCCACCACTTCTGCAGCACCCGTACTTCCCCCATTCACATCCCCAACCAAATGCAGTCGGCTGCATGAGAGGCATTTTCTTTATGTCCTCCCGAGTACCCCTACCCAACGAACCACCCCAAAAAAGATGTCGTGTCTGCAGCAAGCGCGGATATAGGCGTGAAACCCGCTATTATTGTCCCTCCTGTCCTGACAATCCTGGTCTTTGCATTGGTGAATGTTTTGAACGCTACCATGCACTAGTTGAGTATTAGCGTAGGGTACAGCATTGCATAGACTAGGTACACTTTCACAGGGTCTCCCAAGATGCCATCACATTTTGAGAGAACCGAACCTGGAACCGGTTAGGCCTCTTTCACACGGGGCAGATCAGTCATGATCCGCCCCGTGAACATCCGCTTGCTCAGCGGGGATAGCTCCGCCGATCCCCGCTGAGCAGGAAGATGACAGGTGCATCGCTGCACGCTGTGCAGCGACGGACCTGTCAGAGCGCCGCTCTCCCCTATGGGGGGATCGGATGATGACGGTCCGTAGTGTCCGTCGTCATCCGATCCGATCCGAAAACGGAGGAAAAAGTAGGTTTTTCCTCCGTTACACTTTTCGGATCGGAGCGGGTCGGATGTCAGCGGACATGTCACCGCTGACATCCGACGCTCCATAGGGATACATGTATGTCCGTTTTTCATTCGAAAACGGAAGGATGAAAAACGGACATACGGATCCCTCGTGTGAAAGAGGCCTTACAGTTATAAAAGTTACAGTTACAAAAAAAAAGTGTAAAAGAAAAAAAAAACACAAAAAAATATATAAAAAAAAAATTGTTGTTTTATTGTTCTCTCTCTCTCTATTCTCTCTCTATTGTTCTGCTCTTTTTTACTGTATTCTATTCTGCAATGTTTAATTGTTATTATGTTTTATCATGTTTGCTTTTCAGGTATGCAATTTTTTATACTTTACTGTTTACTGTGTTTTATTGTTAACCATTTTTTTTGTCTTTTTTTTTTTTTTTGTCGGATTTATTTATCTTGACAGCAACAGCGTTTGCTCCCTCGATATATAAAGCCGTGACTCCAGCGGAGATGATATATGCCGAAGCATGAGGGCAGCAGGGGCGGAGGAGCGATTTGCTCCTAACTTTTGGGGCGGATGCCCCCACGCTTTGGCATATATACATGGTGCATGTATGCCCATCATTAGAAGTGGGTGGATGAAGGGAGGTATTCTAATGGTGGGCATACCCACCGATCAATCTCTTTTTTTCGTTCAGCCCACAGGCTGTATGAAAAAAAAAGATTACAATATATGTCCAACAAGGACCAGCAACGTACTGGTATGTTGCTGCACTTTGAGTGGTTATACCAGAATGATGCCTGCAGGTTTAGGTATCATCTTGGTATCATTCTTTTCAGCCAGCGGTCGGCTTTCATGTAAAAGTAATCCTAGCGGCTAATTAGCCTCTAGACTGCTTTTACAAGCAGTGGGAGGGAATGCCCCCCCCACCGTCCTCCATGTTTTTCTCTGGCTCTCCTGTCCCAACAGGGAACCTGAGAATGCAGCCGGTGATTCAGCCAGCTGACCAGAGAGCTGATCAGAGACCAGAGTGGCTCCAAACATCTTTATGGCCTAAGAAACCGGAAGCTACGAGCATTTCATGACTTAGATTTCGCCGGATGTAAACAGCGCCCATAGGGAAAGCATTTTATCACACCGATCTTGGTGTGGTCAGATGCTTTGAGGGCAGAGGAGAGATCTAGGGTCTAATAGACCCCAATTTTTTCAAAAAAGAGTACCTGTCACTACCTATTGCTATCATAGGGGATATTTACATTCCCTGAGATAACAATAAAAATGATTAAAAAAAATGAAAGGAACAGTTTAAAAATAAGATAAAAAAGCAAAAAAACAAAAAAAAAAAAAAAAAAAAAACACCCCTGTCCCCCCCCTGCTCTCGCGCAAAGGCGAACGCAAGCGTCGGTCTGGCGTCAAATGTAAACAGCAATTGCACCATGCATGTGAGGTATCACCGCAAAGGTCAGATCGAGGGCAGTAATTTTAGCAGTAGACCTCCTCTGTAAACCTAAAGTGGTAACCTGTAAAGGCTTTTAAAGGCTTTTAAAAATGTATTCAGTTTGTCGCCACTGCACGATTGTGCGCAATTTTAAAGCATGTCATGTTTGGTATTCATGTACTTGGCCTAGATCATCTTTTTATTCCATCAAACATTTGGGCAATATAGTGTGTTTTAGTGCATTAAAATTTTTAAAAGTGTGTTTTTTCCCAAAAAAATGCGTTTGAAAAATCGCTGTGCAAATACTGTGTGAAAAAAAAAGAAACACCCACCATTTTAATCTGTAGGGCATTTGCTTTAAAAAAAATATAATGTTTGGGGGTTCAAAGTAATTTTCTTGCAAAAAAAAAAAATTTTTTTAATGTAAACAAAAAGTGTCAGAAAGGGCTTTGTCTTCAAGTGGTTAGAAGAGTGGGTGATGTGTGACATAAGCTTCTAAATGTTGTGCATAAAATGCCAGGACAGTTCAAACCCCCCCCCAAATGACCCCATTTTGGAAAGTAGACACCCCAAGCTATTTGCTGAGAGGCATGTCGCGTCCATGGAATATTTTATATTGTGACACAAGTTGCGGTAAAAAGACAAATTTTTTTTGCACAAAGTTGTCACTAAATGATATATTGCTCAAACATGCCATGGGAATATGTGAAATTACACCCCAAAATACATTCTGTTGCTTCTCCTGAGTACGGGGACACCACATGTGTGAGACTTTTTGGGAGCCTAGCCGTGTACGGGACCCCGAAAACCAAGCACCGCCTTCAGGCTTTCTAAGGGCATACATTTTCGATTTCACTCTTCACTGCCTATCACAGTTTCGGAGGCCATGGAATGCCCAGGTGGCACAACCCCCCCCCCCCAAATGACCCCATTTTGGAAAGTAGACACCCCAAGCTATTTGCTGAGAGGTAGGGTGAGTATTTTGCAGACCTCACTTTTTGTCACAAAGTTTTGAAAATTGAAAAAAGAAAAAAAAATTATTTTTCTTGTCTTTTTTCATTTTCAAAAACAAATGAGAGCTGCAAAATACTCACCATGCCTCTCAGCAAATAGCTTGGGGTGTCTACTTTCCAAAATGGGGTCATTTGGGGGGTTTTATACTGCCCTGCCATTTTAGCACCTCAAGAAATGACATAGGCAGTAATAAACTAAAAGCTGTGTAAATTCCAGAAAATGTACCCTAGTTTGTAGACGCTATAACTTTTGCGAAAACCAATAAATATATGCTTATTGACATTTTTTTTTACCAAAGACATGTGGCCGAATACATTTTGGCCTAAATGTATGACTAAAATTGAGTTTATTGAATTTTTTTTATGACAAAAAGTAGAAAATACCATTTTCTTTTTCAAAATTTTCGGTCTTTTTCCGTTTATAGCGCAAAAAATAAAAACCGCAGAGGTGATCAAATACCAACAAAAGAAAGCTCTATTTGTGGGAAGAAAAGGACGCAAATTTCGTTTGGGTACAGTACTGCATGACCGCGCAATTAGCAGTTAAAGCGACGCAGTGCCAAATTGTAAAAAGTGCTCTGGTCAGGAAGGGGGTAAATCCTTCCGGGGCTGAAGTGGTTAAATCATCAGCCATCTTACCTGCAGCAAAAAAGTTGAGAAGTGCAGGATGACAGAGAGGCCCGGGAGCAGCAGCAGTGAGAAATTCAGCCAAACCTGGCTTGGCGGAAAGAGCAGAAGGAGAGTGTAAACAGCACATAAACTGACCAAGGGAGTTTGGGGAGGAGGAGCGTGATACCACCCACCAGATTTACTGCTTCTAAAGCCCACAGCGCTTGGCGCCTGCCACCACCGTGGTGTCCGGTTTTATGGTGTGCTGGTTACCCCAGCAATGCACGGCCGCTACCGCTAAGCCCCGCCTCCCGTGATGTCATTCGGCGGCAAGCTTGGCTCCAGAGAGGGAGATGACGTGGTCCTAGAGCCTGGGAGCCCTTTGCAGGTAACTTTTAAGTTCCTCTTCAGCTCGCCACAGCCTGTGCATGTCCTTTAGACAACAGATGCCCGCAGATGCACTCAGGGTGTCCAGTGTCATAAGAGGATTTACCTCTATCCATTCTGGACCTTCCAACCCCAGGAGAAGCTCACTCTGGGGGGGGAAGGTTTGGTAGGGGGGTGTAGCTGGAATTCAGTCTGGTGGCCTGGCGACCAATGAAAAATGAACACGAGGGGGAGGGGAGGACATGGATTTATAAAGCTGGAAGAAGGTGGTCCTGAGGGCTAATAAGGAACAGTTAACCCATAGTGTGCTGACGGGAGGACGACTAGGAAATAGCATTTTCACCTCTGAGTGAAAATATATAAAAATATATATTAAAGGATTTCTTAGCAAAAATCAGTCATAAATCACACTGTATAGTGCTATATGACTTAAGAGAAAAAAAAGGCATAATACGTTGATTGGGCTTTAACTTTTTTTTGTGAATGAAAGATTGTATCCATATAGCAAAATATAAAAAGAACCAGTTGAACATGTATACACCTAAAACAGTGTAAAATAAAACACCCCCAAATCGAATACCACATTGTAACATAAATGTAAAAGTAGGGCAATTTTACCAATAGCTGAGATGTGACATAACCTGTAAATGTAGTAGGATTGTGGATCTAGTTGAATTCAATGGTATTAAAAAGATATAGTAATCTGTTGATTCAATAATCAATAGCAGACAGATGTTCCTCAATTAGAATTTGAAAAGAAGGAGCAGACCTATAGACCACCAGAACTGCCACGTAGATGCCAATTAAATTCTCACATCCTTGTAGGTATAGAAAAAGATAAAGCAACTGTCACCTCATTGAGCCTCAAGTCCAGCAGTGGACGAGGCCTATACACCCAGAAGGCCCCAAAATGTCTACCAACAATTGTCTTTATGTCAAGGATCAGAGGAATATATTTTATCTCTCATAAAAACAAAAATAAAGATATTAGTTGCAGAGAAGTGGGGTACACGTACATATAAATTGCATGTGCCTATAGAATTTCTGAGAGATCCACAATATGGTTGAATGATGTGCGCCTGAGACTGCCAAGCAGTGATTGGTATTACTGGTCGGACTGACGCGCTAGTGTTGGAAATCCTATGCCTGACCCACCTATCAGAACAATTCAAGGCTGATTTAACCTTGGTCATTTCGGAACGCAGAACCAAACTAAAGGTGATGGAGGCAACACCACTATGGTTGATTGGGCAGGGCTCAAATACAAATCCCACAGGCTGAACGTAATAAAAAAACATTACATGTACGCCCAATGTTAGAAGAGTGGGTGGATGTGTGGCGGAAGCTTCTAATGGTCGGCATAACATACACTTTTTCTGGCAGAGATTTATTCGTTTACATTGATCCATGTGAATGGAGGAATGTGTTTGGTTCTTTTTTTCATTCATAATGTTTTTAGAGACTCTAAAATGCCAGGACAGTCCAAACACCCCCCAAATGAACCCTTTTTGGAAAGTAGACAGTCCAAGGTATTTGCAAAGAGGCATGTTTTGTTTTGTTTTTATTAGTTTAAAGAAAAAATAAACAGCTTGACTACCGGATAACAGTATAACTGACAAAGTAAAAAGAAGCAGTGTAAATGGACACATTCAGAGTTTGCAATACAGACATTAACAGCCAGGAAAGGCTAGCATCTGAATCCCCTAAGGACTGGTTGCAGGGCCGCATTGATATGTAAATAGCGGCAGCATTAATATGTAAATAGCCTCAGACCGCGGCATTGATATGTAAATAGAGGCAGCATTCATATGTATTTCATGCCTCCCTGAGGTCAAATCCACCATTACTTCTGCTGAATGCTGCCCACTGGGGAGGTAAAGGGGCATGCTTGAAAGTTCTGCCTACAACTGTGGTCATTAAGCCTAACATCACCCTGTTCTGCAAAAGACAAGCAAATTGGAGGTGGAACCCTTTTTCCAAATTTTGATGCATGTGAATACACACATCTCAGCAGATGGGTGAGGGTGTCATTAACAATTAATGGCACTGCTGTGTATCTGCTAAAGGGCAGCATGTTTCTGAGGTGCCAGGAAAGCGATTTTGCATGTGTTCCTGACGCACACAAATGTGCACACAGGTTAAATGTCTCAGTTAAATTGGTGCTCAGTGTAAATCTTTTTATTACATTTGGTCTTGGTGTAGAATCCTTTCATTCACACTAGTGGCTTGTGTGAAGGTCCCCCTTACATTGGTGGTCAGTGTAAATCCCTTCTTACATTGGTGGTTACTGTGAATGTTCCTATTACATTAGTGGTCAGTGTAAATCCCTATTACATTGGTGGCCAGTGTAGAAACTCCTCTTTTTATATTGGTAGTCGGTAAAAAAATCCAAACTTGCATTTCTGATCAGTTTTGAATCCTCCCTTACATTGGTGGTCCAAGTAGAATCCTCCTTTAAATTGGTGGTGAGTGTATATCCCCCCTTACATTGGTGGCCAGTGTAGAAATCCTCCTTTATTTGTCCTTGATGTAAAATCCCCCATTACATTGATTGTCAGTGTAAATTCTTTATTACATTGGTGATTAGTGTACATTTCCCTTTATAGTGGTGGTGAGTACAGAATCACCCTGGTAAATCCCCCTTTGAATTGGTGATCAGTGCAAATTCCCCCCTAACATTGGTGGTCAGTTTAAATCCCCCTTCTAACATTGGTGGTTGGTGTAGAAGTGTCACCTCACATTGGTGGTCAGTACAAATTTCCTTGACAGTGGTTGTCAGTGTAAATTCCCCCTTACATGGAGGTAATTGTATATCCGCACTTACACTGGTACTTGGTGTAAATGCTCCTATTACATTGGTGTCAGTGTAGAAATTCCTCTGTATATTGGTGGATGGTGTAAGATCCCCCATTACACGGTGGCCAGAGCAAATTCCCCCCTCACATTAGTGATCTGTGTAGAATCCACCACTATATACTAGCCAAAAATGTCCAGCTTTGCTCTACATAATTCAGAATTTGCCACAGTGTACTGCCTCCTAACTAATCCCACCCCCCACCACTGCCACTGATCCCATCAACCCCCCAGCATTGCCACTAATCACCCCCCCACCCCCCAGCATTGCCACTGATTCCAGAAGTCCTAGGATCTCTAGGAGTTTTCTATCTATTGATGGGTCCCCTCACCTCCCTAGTGTGCATGGTGTGCAGGCAGTGAGGAGATGATGTGCTGTAACCTTTAGCAACCAATCAGTGTGCAGTAATGATGTGCACTAACCTCTTGCAACCAATAATTGAGCGGCAAGAATATGCAGTAATCTCTAGGAACCAATCAGTGAGCAGTAATTTTGTGCAGTAACATCTAGCAACCAAATCCTGAGTGGTAAGGATGTCCAGTAACCTCTAGCAAACAATCAGTGAGCAGTATTGATGTACAGTAATCTCTAGCAACCAATCAACAAGCAGTCATGTGCTGTAACCAATAGCAAATAATCAGCGAGCCATAATGTGTGCTGTAACCTCGTAGCAGCCAGTCAGTGAGCAGTAATGATACACTGTAACCTCTAGCAACCAATCGCAATCGCTGCCTGATCTGATTCAGTAAACAGATTTTGAGTTTAGCTGCTGTTTATTGTATGACTCAGAGCAGGTGGAGAGCGAAAATGCTTGGGGGAGGGGGTCTAAAGAAAATGTTTGCCCAGGGTCCAATCAATATTAAGGACGGCCCTGACTGGTTGCACACTCGATAAACAATGAGGCTGTCATATCAACGTAAACCCTCAAGTAAGGTGTCTGAGGGAGCTAGGATGGTAACTAGCCAGTGAGAAAAACTGGCATCAAGTAACAAGCTGATGCAATACTCACCCACACTTTTGATCTTATAATGGGTTTGGGAAGGGTTAAATCAATAAGCATGGAGGGAAGTCAACAGAGAAACAAAACTTGTTCCAATAAAATCACCTTATGCTTCTCTGATTTTGTCTTGAAGAACTGAGGTCAGATGTTCCATACTTTTTATGTCATTCATTCTGGATAACCATTGGGCAATGGGGGATTAATGTTTCCACATAGCAGGTATACAGGCTCTTACTGCGTTCAGTAGGTGTTTCAGCAGTGATTTTTAGTATTTCTTCCTGGAAAGGGGAGTCAAGTTGACTAGAAACAGCACATAGTCATTGAACAGTGAAATGTCTGTACATTTTTGAATGAACTGGAAGACTTGCTGCCAGAACGTGTGAATTTCAGGACATTCTCAAAAGATATGGAGAAGCATGGCTGCATATTATGAGCCACATCTCCAGCAAGGGTCACTCGAATTCTGGACTGTATGTAGTTTTCTGATATTTGCTGCATAATGAGGATTTGTGATCAAAGAAGAAGAATCCAACCTTTATTGACCTGCAAGTCTCTTTCCCATTTGGCGAATGGGGGGGGGGGGGGGGGGTTTATATGAAAAAGACAAAGATTTATGTATTAGACTATCCCCTAAACAGAGCTCCTCAAACGAGTTTGGAAAAGGTGTGGTTTGGGTAATGTGCTTAAGAAGTGAGATAATTGAAAGGCTTCACAGTGGTCAAAGAACTCAGGGCCAGTAAACAGGGTTCTGCTCGGTTTTCAACCTTGTTGGCGAAATATATAAGGTGCACGCAGGATGAAGGGAAGCTATGCAAAGAAGACAATTTGTAAAGTCTTAGCCAAAGTAGGTCTGATAAAAGGAGGGTGGGAAAATAGATGAAAGGTATATTGTTTCCCTGCCCAGTGGAGGCACACGGCATTTAATGAGAAATATCTAGTTAAATTGACAACTTTGCGGGTCCCTTGCTGATGCAGTTCCTGCCTGCAGGAACCACTAGTCTAGCTCCGCATGTTAATCCTTGCTAACCGGTCCCCTTCACTCAACTTGGTCTGATGTCAGTCCACTTCTGGATGCTCAGAGGACGCTTTGCTGGCAAACTAATAAGAATTGTCCTCATCATGGACACGTGAGTGATGTGGACACCTAGAAGCACCCCTGCAGTAGGTTAGGATGATATCACAATATACTAGAAAGCTGTAGAGCTCTCTATAAAAGTTATATATTAATACATCTAGAGGACTGGCAGATATTATATGGTGACACTTTGCAAAATTTGGCACATGTACATTTTCTTATAAAATCACTACTTGTGAGAGATTCCAGTGTGTGGTACACATTCATTATTTATTTAAATGTGTTAACTGGGAACTGATCTGTATAACTTGCTTATCTACAAATTATTGGAGTCAATGTTCACTGACACAGATAAGGCCATGATTAGGTTATTCTGAAAGGTGAAAAGAAAAACTAGGGAGACATCAAAAGAGAAGTATGGGTTACTTTTTTTTTAAAGATTTATACTTACCTAGGTGGATGCAGCATCGGTGCGATGCTGCATCTGTTCCCCAGCGCCTCTGCACTGAAAACCGAGCGATCGAACCTCTCCGATCACTTGGTTTTCACAGCTCTGTGAGCAGAGAGCTGTAGACTGTCAGTCACAGCACTCTGCTCATCTCTCTCCTCATTGGAGAGCTGAGCTGTGGAGGGGGCAGAGCGGCCATCTCAGGCTGTCAGCGGCTCACTGAGACGGGTGTCAGTCCAGGCACCTAGCGGATCCAGACTTCCATTGTCGGGATGACAATGTGCGTCGGATTTGTGTACACATGATCGGAATTTAAACGATCGGATTTTGTTGCCGAGGAATTTTATATCCTGCTCTCAAACTTTGTGTGTCGGAAATTCCGACACAAAAAGTCAGATGGAGCCCACACACGATCGGAATTTCCGACAACACAATCCGATCGCACTTTTTCCATCGGAAAATCCGACCGTGTGTACAGGGCATAAGGCTACTTTCACACTGAGGCGCTTATCAGGCGTCTTAGCGCTAAAAATAGCGCTTGTAAAGCGTCTGGAAAGCGATTCCCATGCATCTCAATGGATACTTTGACACTGGGGCGTTGCGCTGGCGGGGGCGTTGAGAAAAGTCCTGCAAGCAGCATTTTTGAAGCATGTTTGGGGCGCTAAAAAAAGTGCTTCAAAAATTCCCGAGTCCATTGAAATGAATGGGAAGTGATTTAAAAGCGCCTGAAAACTGCCCTGAAGTTGTGGAAAGGTCACATGAACGCAGTGCAGTGTAAGATGCTGGGATACAGGAAATCCTGTTGAGAGGTGTAGAGGAGAGAGAGAAGAGAGCATGGGTGCTGCAGATAACCAAGAGATGAAAGCCAGTGGAGAACATGTGGCAAGACCATCCAGATCCAATTCAGCAGGAATAGAACCGAACCGGAGGGGTTCATTCAATCCATGCAGGACCACCCAGAACTTTAGGACTTAAAAAATCCCTGGTATGCCAACCGCAGCAAAAAGACATTAGGATGGGATGCCATTGCTCAACATCATATTGAGGACTGGAATGACCTCCCAAGAAAACAAAAAGCTGCCAAAAGTGAGTACCAATCCCATAATCCTGGTCAGACAAGTCAAAAACCCCTAACCCTAATCCCACTTCTGCTAATCCCAAACCCCATAACTAACCCTAATCCCAGTCAGACTGGTCCCATAACCTTAATCCCAGTCAAACTAGTCCCAAAACCCATAATTCTAACCCTAATCCCAGTCATACTAGTTCCAAATCCCTAACCCTAATCCCTGTCCCACTAGTCCCAAATTCCTAATCCTGCTCCCACTGGTCCCAAATCCCTAACCCTAATCCCTGTCCCACTAGTCCCAAATCCATAACCCTAATCCCTGTCCCACAAGTCCCAAATTCCCAACCCTAACCCTAACCCTAATCCCGCTTCTAGTAGTCCCAAATCCCTAACCCTAACCCTAATCCATGTCCCACCAGTCCCAAATCCCTAACCATAATCCTTGTCCCACTAGTCCCAAATCCCTAACCCTAATTCCGCTCCCACTAGTCCCAAATCCCTAACCCTAATCCCGCTTCTACTAGTCCCAAATCCCTAACCTCTGTCCCACTAGTCCCAAATCCCTAACCCTAATCCCTTTACCACTAGTCCCAAATCCCTAACCCCGCTACCACTAGTCCCAAATCCCTAACCCTAATCCCGCTTCTACTAGTCCCACATCCCTAACCCTAATCCCTGTCCCACTAGTCCCAAATCCCTAACCCTAATCCCTGTCCCACTAGTCACAAATCCCTAACCCTAATCCCGCTCCCACTAGTCTCAAATCCCTAACCCTAATCCCTATCCCACTAGTCATAAATTCCCAACCCTAACCCTAATCCCGCTTCTACTAGTCCCAAATCCCTAACCCTAATCCCGCTCCTACTAGTCCCAAATCCCTAACCCCTGTCCCACTAGTCCCAAATCCCTAACCCTAACCCATCCCACTAGTCCAAATCTCTAGCCCTAACTCCTGTCCCACTAGTCCCAAATCCTTAACCCTAATCCCGCTGCTACTAGTCCCAATCCTGCAAACCGTAGTCATTGTAACTTTTATTATGCATATTATTGTTATTATTGTACTCTCAAAGAAAGAAAAAACAACATCAAAGTTAACAGTTATGTAATGTCTTTAATCAATACAGAAATAAACAAATATACAGAATCGATAACAATATGCAATTATCTTTCAAAGTATATTCCTGCAACAAGAGAAAATATTCAATAAAAAAGTATGTAATTATAATTTTTATTTGATACGTGGAAGTTTTAAATCATATCTCCTTGCCAACTTACTGCTCCAGCAGGGCTCATAACATAGTCCGCCAACTCATCCCTAATTCTGAAACCCACTGTTGGACCACAGACATGAGGGAAATCAGCAGGTTCCAAATTGTGTGCCAATGTGTCAAAATTGATACCATCTCTATCCCTTACCACATTGTTCAACACACATGCTGCCTTTATTAATTTGGATGCATTCTCGACCTTTAAGGTGATAGGTTTAAGGAATATTTGCCATTTGTTGGCAAGGATGCCAAAGGAACACTCAACTGGCCTACGTGCCTGACAGAGACGATAATTGAAGATTCTCTTCCGGGTTTCAAGATTCCTTTGTGAGTAGGGCTTCATTAGTTGTTCAATGATAGCGAATGCCTCATCAGCCACGAAAATAAATGGCATATCTGGACTTTCTGTACTGGGTAATGTTCAGTTTTCAGGCAAATCGAGTCAATTAGATTAAAGATGCTTCCCGAATTTAGAATTCTGTAAAACAGTAGAGTCTGCAGAACTCCCAAATGCTCCTACATCAATAAAGAGGAATTTATAGTCTGCATCAACCACAATCATTAGCACAGAAAAATACTTTTTGTAATTATCATATCGGCTACCACTGTGGCAGGGTTTTATTAGTCTAATGTGTTTTCCATCAATTGCTCCCAGGCAGTTTGGAAAATTGGTTTTGCTCCAGAACTGCTGGGCAACATCATTCCATTTCTCTTTATTTGGAATAGGCCTGAATGTATTTTTTAAATTCCAGATAGCATCACATGTTAGCTTCACAATTTCTCCAATTGTCGATATTCCTGTTCTGAATGCATATTGTAATGATATACAGGTATTTCCTGTGGCAAGATATCAGTAATAAAAAAAGAATATAAAAAAAGAACTACTAAAGAAAAGGTGGAAGACTATGCAGGATAACTATAGGAGAGCACACAACATACAAAGATACAAAGTGGTTTTGGTGAGAAGAGAAAAAGACAAGTGTATTGTCACTATGAGGAGCTCATGTTCCTGAAGCCTGTCATAGGGATGAGACCTTAAGTATAACAACATGTAATAAATATTTTTTAATGATATAGAATTGTCTAATATTAAATTTGCACGGTATAACAACATGTTTACAATTTTTTTTAAATTGTCTATTTTTCTTTTTATAGTACAGAAAGCAGTATGGAGTCTGACAGTGAACAGGACTCTGAGGATGTAGAGGTGGTCGAGAAATTAGATGCTATAGACGATTCGCAAATAAATGAGAATGAACCAGAAACATCCGAAACAACGTTGCCCATCAACAGAGAAAAAAAAGGAAACCAACAAAACAGCAACTGTCAGAGGACTTCTTAGATGTTGTTAAACAATTGTTCAACAACTTGCTGACCAGCTGCCTCAGTTTTACTGCGACAGAATGGCACGGTTGGGCGAAACAACATTATGTAACATCGCTTCGCCCTGTGGCCACCAAGGGCGCACGCCCGCTGCTCGCCCCCGGAGCCGATGACCGATGGGCTCCCGCACTCGCTCGTGACACACCGAGAACCGGGATCTGTGTGTGTAAACACACAGTTTCCGATTCTCTGAGGGGAGAAGAGACTGATCGCCTGTTTATACAAAGTATGAACAGTGATCTGTCATCTCCCCTAGACAGTCCCATCCCCTCTTCAGTTAGAACACAGAGAGGGAACACAGTTAACCCCTTGATTGCCCCTTAGTGTTTTACCCCTTCCCTACCAGTGACATTTTTACAGTAATCAGTGCATTTTTATAGCACTGATCGCTGTATAAATGCCAGTGGTCCCAAAAATGTGTCAAAAGTGTCTAATGTGTCCACCGTAATGTCGCAGTCCCGATGAAAATCGCAGATCGCCACCATTACTAGTAAAAAAAATAAAATAAAAATGCTTTAAATCTATCCCCTATTTTGTGGACGCTATAACTTTTGCGCAAACCAATCAATATCCACTTATTGCAATTTTTATTACCAAAAATATGTAGCAGAATAGATATCGGCCTAAACTGAGAAAAAAATAGCTATTTTAAAAAAATGGGGATATTTATTATAGCAAAAAGTACAAAATATTGTGTTTTTTTCAAAATTGTCGGTATTTTTTTGTTTATAGCGAAAAAAATAAAAAACGCAGAGATGATCAAATACCACCAAAAGAAAGCTCTATTTGTGGGGAAAAAAGGACATCAATTTTGTTTGGGTGCAGCGCTGCACGACTGCGCACTTGTCAGTTAAAGCGACGCAGTGTCCCGAATTGCAAAAAATGGCCTGTTCATATGTAAACATATGTAAACAGTGTTCAAACCAACAGGTGAGGTATGAAAAAGCAGGTTTGAAAAACCACTGCTCAAAAACCATGTGACATAAAAAATTGCAATAACCGCCATTTTATTCTCTAGGGTCTCTGCTAAAAAAATAAAATAAAAAATATATATATATAGATATATATATAGATATATATATATATATATATATATATATATATATATATATATATATATATATATATATATATATATATATATATATATATATATATATATATATATATATATATATATATATATACTATTTGGGGGTTCTAATAAATTTTCTAGTAAAAAATACTGATTTAAACTTGTTAACAACAAGTGTCAGAAAAAGGCCTGGTTTTCAAGTATGACATAGAGGCCTATTGGCCACCTACAGTGCCTTGAAAAAGTATTCATACCCCTGAAATTTTCCACATTTTGTCATGTTACAGCCAAAAACGTAAATGTATTTTATTGGGATTTTATGTGATAGACCAACACAAAGTGGCACGTAATTGTGAAGTGGAAGGAAAATGATAAATGGTTTTCAATTTTTTTTACAAATAAACATATACAAAGTGTGTGTGCATTTGAGTCAATACTTTGTAGAACCACCTTTCACTGCAATTACAGCTGCAAGTCTTTTGGGGATGTCTCTACCAGCTTTGCACATCTAGAGAGTGAAAGTTTTGCCCATTCTTCTTTATAAAATAACTCAAGCTCTGTCAGATTGGATGGAGAGCGTCTGTGAACAGCAATTTTTAAGTCTCGCCGCTGATTCTCAATTGGATCTAGGTCTGAACTTTGACTGGACCATTCTAACACATAAACATGCTTTGATCTAAACCATTACATTGGTAGCTCTGGCTGTATGTTTAGTGTCGTTGTCCTGCTGGAAGGTGAACCTCTGCTCCAGTCCCAGGTCTTTTGCAGACTCTAACAGGTTTTCTTCTAGGATTGCCCTATATTTGGGTCTATCCATCTTCCCATCAACTCTGACCAGCTTCCCTGTCCCTCCTGAAGAAAAACATCCCCACAACATGATGCTACCACCACCGTGTTCCACGGTGGGGATGGTGCGTTCAGAGTGATGTGCAATGTTAATTTTCCACCACACATAGCATTTTGCTTTTAGGCCGAAACGTTCAATTTTGGTCTCATCTGACCAGAGCACCTTCTTCCACATGTTTGCTGTGTCTCCCACATGGCTTCTCCAAACTGCAAATTAGACTTCTTATGGCTTTCTTTCAACAATGGGTTTCTTCTTGCCACTCTTCCATAAAGGCCAGATTTGTGGAGTGTTCGACTAATAGTTGTCCTGTGGACAGATTCTCCCACCTGAGCTGTGGATTTCTGCAGCTTCTCCAGAGTTACCATGGGCCTCTTGGCTGCTTCTCTGATTAATGTTCTCCTTGCCCGGCCTGTCAGTTTAGGTGGACAGCCATATCTTGGTAGGTTTGTAGTTGTGCCATACTCTTTCCATTTTTAGGTGATGGATTGAACAGTGCTCCGTGGATTGTTCAAAGCTTGGAAATTTTTTTTTAACCTAACCCTGCTTTAAACGTCTCCACAACTTTATCCCTGACCTGTCTGGTGTGTTCCTTGGCCTTCATGATGCTGTTTGTTCACTAAGGTTCTCTAACAAACCAAGAAACAGCTGTATTTATACTGAGATTAAATCACACACAGGTGGACTCTATTTACTAATTAGGTGACTTCTAAAGGCAATTGATTCCACTAGATTTTAGTTAGGGGTATCAGAGTAAAGGGGGCTGAATACATATGCAAGCCACACTTTTCAGATATTTGTTTGTAAAAAATTTAGAAAACTATTTATCATTTTCCTTCCACTTCACAATTATGTGCCACTTTGTGTTGGCCTATCACATAAAATCCCAATAAAATACATTTACGTTTTTGGCTTTAACATGACAAAATGTGGAAAATTTTAAGGGGTATGAACACTTTTTCAAGGCACTGTATGTGATAGATTTTTTTTAAAGTTTACACAACTGTATTGTTAAGTATGTATAATAAAAAAAATTTTTTAAGTCCCCTGCTCCCACACATATGAAAATAAATGCATGTGGCCTGCGCAACAATTGTGCTATACATTTTTCATATCTCAGCAAACGTCAGAGTGAGAGCAATAATTTTAGGACCATTATTCACAATTAACCTCTTGGCAGCGAGTATACGCAAATATCCCCCATTCTTAATCCCCTAGTGCCGATGGACCCCTGGTAGAACAGAGCAGTGTACCATCTCTCAGTCCACAAGGTCAATTTTATTCCAAATATTAAAACCAAATTTGTCCAGTCTGACATATAAAACAGAAATTGTGTTTCTGGGCCAATATATACTTTTAAATGTTAAATACCCTCGCAAAGTATAAATTGTTTAAAGTGTAGATTTCTTACAAAATTGGCAAGGACCCATTTACTCTGGGCCCACATATGGTTTAGGCCTCATGCACACTAGGCGTTTAGCATGGTGCATGAGGCTCCCTGCATTCATGTGCAGGTGGAAGATACAGGCGCACCATGCGGCCCTGCTGCTGGCAGCCTGTCAATCTCTATGAGAGGCTGATAGTTGCTGTGGCTGGACAGGACTTGATGATGCACTGGGACTTATGTTTAGTGCAGTATGCGCCCAGCAGACTGCGATAGTTCTGGGCATTCGTCCCTGGGCGCATACTGCACTAAATGTATGGTGCATTGTCCAGCTGAAGCAGTTGTCAGCCTTTCATAGAGGTTCACAGGCTGCTGGCAGCAGTTCTGGACAGTGCACCCATATCTTCCACCCACACCTAAATGGTGGGGCCTCATGCAGCGTGCTAAACGCCCAGTAGGCATGAGGCCTTAGGCTGGATTCACACCTATGCAGTTTTAGTGCTTTTTGTATTTTGCAGATTTACACTACAGAATGTATTCCATAGGAAACCATGTTGAATGGACTGTAGTGCAAATCTGCAAAATACAAAAAGCATAGTTGCCAACATTGTAAAAAAAAAATGTGGGACACTTTTGTGGCTGTAGGCGGAGCTGTCCAATAATTAGGGGGCGGGGCATTCATCAGCAGGCGTGGCCTAGTAAAAACAGATAAGTGCGGCGCGCTTCGCGCGCCACGCCGAAAAATGGGCGTGGTTTATGCGAAATTGTGGGCGTGGCTTAAATGGGCGTGGCTCTAGAGGGTGTGGTTAGAGTCTGAAATGAATGAGAGATGGAGAGGGGGAGAGAGGGGGAGAGAGAGGGAAATGACGGGACAACAGGCCCAGATCCTACACAATAGAAATGTGTATTCTAGAAAGTTTAACAATCAGCAGATAAAGATACTCCAAACACCTGGTGTTAGCACTTCAATCATCCCGGCACCATGGTTGTTATGGTGTCAGGATGATTGAAGCGCATTATTTCTATTATTACATTGTAATATAGAATGAAATCATTCAACTCACCATAATGCAGAATCAGTGGGATCCCTGAGCGTGTCACCAGCCACGTCGCCTGCCACCAGCCGTCCGTCCTTGCTTCAGATGTCCAAGCAGAGTCCGTCCTTGCATCAGGTGCCCCCAGCGGAGCCCCCCTCACACCAGGAGTCCCCGGCGGAGCCCCCCTCACACCAGGAGTCCCCGGCGGAGCCCCCCCTCACATCAGGAGTCCCCGGCGGAGCCCCCCTCACATCAGAAGTCCCCGGCGGAGCCCCCTCTCACACCAGGAGTCCCCGGCGGAGCCCCCCCTCACACCAGGAGTCCCCGGCGGAGCCCCCCCTCACATCAGGTGTCCCCGGCGGAGCCCCCCCTCACACCAGGAGTCCCCGGCAGAGCCCCCCCTCACATCAGGAGTCCCCGGCGGAGCCCCCCCTCACACCAGGAGTCCCCGGCGGAGCCCCCCCTCACACCAGGAGTCCCCGGCGGAGCCCCCCTCACACCAGGAGTCCCCGGCGGAGCCCCCCAGCCCCCCCTCACACCAGGAGTCCCCGGCGGAGCCCCCCTCACATCAGGAGTCCCCGGCGGAGCCCCCCCTCACATCAGGAGTCCCCGGCGGAGCCCCCCCTCACATCAGGAGTCCCCGGTGGAGCTCCCCCTCACATCAGGTGTCCCCGGCGGAGCTCCCCCTCACATCAGGAGTCCCCGGTGGAGCTCCCCCTCACATCAGGTGTCCCCGGCGGAGCTCCCCCTCACATCAGGAGTCCCCGGCGGAGCCCCTCCTCACACCAGGAGTCCCCGGCGGAGCCCCCCCTCACATCAGGTGTCCCCAGTGCCCCCCCCTCACATCAGGTGTCCCCAGTGCCCCCCCCCTCATATCAGGTGTCCCCAGTGCCCCCCCTCACATCAGGTGTCCCCAGTGCCCCCCCTCATATCAGGTGTCCCCAGTGCCCACCCCTCACATCAGGTGTCCCCCCCTCATATCAGGTGTCCCCAGTGCCCCCCCTCACATCAGGTGTCCCCAGTGCCCCCCCACTCACATCAGGTGTCCCCAGTGCCCCCCCCACTCACATCAGGTGTCCCCAGTGCCCCCCCTCATATCAGGTGTCCCCAGTGCCCCCCCCTCACATCAGGTGTCCCCAGTGCCCCCCCCACTCACATCAGGTGTCCCCAGTGCCCCCCCACTCACATCAGGTGTCCCCAGTGCCCCCCCCCACTCACATCAGGTGTCCCCAGTGCCCCCCCCTCACATCAGGTGTCCCCAGTGCCCCCCCCCCACTCACATCGTGTCCCACAGCGGTGCGCACGCTCACCCCCCACCTAGAACCCCCGCCCCTTTCCATATCAGACTGGCAGCGTGGCGGGGGGTAGGCGGGCCGAGGCGGAGCGGGGCGAGGCGGAGCGGGGCAGGGGGTGGGCGGCGACGCAGAAGCTTCGTCTAGCCCCCCCCAGCCGAACTTCAACAAAATGGCGGCCGGCGGAGACAATGTCTCCGCTGGCCGCCGTCCACTAGCGGCGGCGGTTTCAAAAACCGGAACCGAATTTTTCGGGACATTTCCCGGGACACCAAAAATCCGGGAATGAAGTCCAAGTCCCGGGAATGTCCCGGGAAATTCGGGACAGTTGGCAGCTATGAAAAAGCAGTAAAAATGCATAGGTGTGAATCCAGCCTCAGACTGCATCCATACCCCCTCTGTTTTCGGACAAGTGAGTTTTCCATTTATTTCAAGGTGTATCACATTGCTATGCTTGGCATGGCAATGATCTTAATAGAAAATTCATGTGAATTAAAATGCATAGGTGCAAATCCAGCAACGTTTTGCTGTTGGGTCCAATCTGCACGTTTAGGCCTGTTCACACCTATGCATTTTTTTAGTGCATTTTCAGTTTTGCAGAAACACACTACAGTCTATTGAACATGGTTTCCTATGGGTCATGTTCATTTTATGGAAAGGGCCTGGGTCTTTTTTTCTGGTTTTTGGTTCCTAAGGCTCGATTCACACCTATGCATGTTGCTTTTGAGCGTTTTTGGAGGTTTTTTTTTCATGCTTGCCACGTTTTTGAGCAGCGTTTTTGCCGCGATTTTGCCGCGATTTGCGTTTTGCGTGTTTTTTTTTTTTTTTTTTTTTACAGTTTTTTTTACAGTCTTAAAAAAAAAATTAAAAAATAAAAAACCGGCAAAAACGCATCAAAAACGCACCAAAAACGCATCAAAAACGCTGCAAAAACGGTGCAAAAACGGTGCACTTGCGTTTTTGATGCTTGTCCATTGAATTCTATTACATGCAAAACGCTACATTTTGCATGAAAAAAAGTCCCTGACCCTTTCCAAAAATGCAGAGAAACAAAAAGGCATTGATGTGAACATGTTCCAAAGGAACCCATGTTAAAAAATTCCCATGCATTTCTGCAAAATGCATCAAAAAACGCGCTAGTGTGAATGGAGCCTAAAGCTGCGTACACACGAGCGGAATGTCCGACAGAAAAAGTCAGACGGAAGCTTTTCATCGTCTATTCCGATCGTGTGTATGCCTCATTGGACTTTCTTTCCCGAAAATTCTGACGGACCTAGAAATGAAACATGTTCTAAATATTTCTGCTGGAACCAATTCCTATCGGGAAAACCGCTCATCTATATGCTGTTCCGAAAACGACACATGCTCTGAAGCAAGTATGAGACAGAAGCTATTGGCTATTGAACTTCCTTTTTCTAGTCCCATCGTACGTGTTGTACGTCACCTGGTTCTGGACGGTCGGACTTTGGTGTGACCGCGTGTAGGCAAGACCGCTTGAACGGAATTCCGTCGGAGTTCCGTTGGAGAAACCTTCGGAGTTTATTCGGATGGCAAAACCGGTCGTGTGTACGCGGCATTAGACTTCAATGGATCAAAAACGTGTATTGAAAAAAAGCAAAATGCACCTAGAATATGCAAACTGCAACCTGCATACCTTAGCCCAGGTTCACACTGTCTGCGGGTTAGAAATCAGGTAAGTTCAGCTGAACTTTCACAATTTCATATCTGCATGTCAGTCTGACTTGCGGGTTCCTGCACAGATGTATATTGAGATCGCCCCTGAAGTTGTCAAAAGTAGTGCAGGAACTACTTTTGGAAATTGGTGCGACGCCGCAAAGTCGGACACCGATTTTACATGCGATTTGACAAGTCAGATCGCATGCCAAATTGGTCCGATGTGAACGTGGACTTAGGCTCAATTCACATCTATGCATATTGCTTTTGAGCGTTTCTGTAATGATTTTTGCTATGCTTTCTGCAGGGTTTTTTTAACTGCGTTTTTTACCACAATTTTGTCTCGATTTGCCCAACAACAAATTTTCCCCCCAAAAAAGCATAAAAACGCATATCTTGGCAAAATCGAGGTAAAAAAATGCAGAAAGCACAGCAAAAAGCACTGTAGAAACGCTCAAAAACAACATGCATAGATGTGAGTTGAGCCTGTGCAACATGACATCAGATGCAGACCAGTGCGTTTCTGCCTGGGTTTCCAAATCGTGCTAAAATCACGGCAAAACACATATAGCATTTTCATTCTTATTACATAGTTACATAGTTACATAATAGGTGAGGTTGAAAAAGTCCATCAAGTCCAACCTATGTGTGTGATTATATGTCAGTATTACATTGCATATCCCTGTATTTTGTGGTCGTTCAGGTGCTTAGCTAATAGTTTTTTAAAACTGTCGATGCCCCCCTGCTGGGAATCCCACATCCCTGCCGCTCTTACAGTAAAGAACCCTCTACGTAGTTTAAGGTTAAACCTCTTTTCTTCTCATTTTAATAAGTGGCCACGAGTCTAGTTAAACTCCTTTCCCTATTGTGGGGTCACTAGTACGTTATTTGTAAATTGAACTCTTATCCCCTCTCAAGCGTCTCTTCTCCAGAGAGAATAAGTTCAGTGCTCGCAACCTTTCTTCATAACTAATATCCTCCAGATCCTTTATTAGCTTTGTTGCCCTTCTTTGTACTCGCTCCATTTCCAGTACATCCTTCCTGAGGACTGGTGCCCAGAACTGGACAGCATACTCTAGGTGCGGCCGGACCAGAGTCTTGTAGAGCGGGAGAATTGTCGTTTTATCTCTGGAGTTAATTCCCTTTTTAATGCATGCCAATATTTTGTTTGCTTTGTTAGCAGCAGCTTGGCATTGCATGCCATTGCTGAGCCTATCATCTACTTGGACCCCACCCAGGTAATTTCCCATCCTAGATTCCCCCAGAGGTTCTCCCTCCAGTGTATAGATTGCATTCATATTTTTGCCACCCAAATGCATTATTTTACATTTTTCTACATTAACCACTTCCTGCCTGGCCTATAGCAGAATGACGGCCGGACGGAAGTTCAGTTATCCTGACTGGGCGTCATACGACGTCCTGCAGAATAACAGCCGATGCGCGCCCGTGGGGTCGGTGGTGCGGTGTGTCAGTCTTACCACGTGATCAGCCGTGTCCAATCAGGGCTGATCACGATGTAAACAGGAAGAGCCATTGATCGGCTTTTCCTCACTTGCGTCTGACAGACGCGAGTAGAGGAGAGCCAATTGGCGGCTCTCCTGACAGGGGGGGTCTGTGCTCATTGTTTATCAGCGCAGCCCCCCCCTCGGATGCCCACACTGGACCACCAGGGAAGCCCCCAGGACCACCAGGGAAGCACATAACATGTGGATGGCCAGGTACATCCCCCATGGCCACATGCGCAAATGAATGCCCAATCTATGCCAATCAGTGCCCACAAATTAACCTCATAAAAGGTTAATAGATTGGTTTGGCAAGAATGACTCTTCATGAATCCATGCTGATTACTGCCAATTATACAGTTTTCATTACTAAAATCTTATAATTCCCAGGGATGTATTTTGGGCCCTTTTTAAATATTGGTGCTACATTGGCTTTTCTCCAATCAGCTGGTACCATTCTAGTCAGTAAAAATTAGGAACAATGGTCCTGTCAATTACTTGACTGAGTTCCCTAAGTTTCCTGGTCCTGGTGATTTAATAATGTTAAGTTTCCCAAGTCTAATTTCGATTCTGTCCTCTGTTAACCATGGAGGTGCTTCCTGTGATGTATCATGAGGATAAACACTGCAGTTTTGGTTACTGAAGCCCCCCGATTCTCTTGTGAAGACTGAGGAGAAGAATTAATTCAATACATTCGCCATCTCCCCATTCTTTGTAACCAGATGTCCTTCGTCATTCTTTATGGGGCCAATATGGTCCGTCCTCCCTTTTTTACTGTTTACATTCTTAAAGAATTTCTTGGGATTTTTTTTTGTCTTTTGTGTTCGATCTTAGCTGCCCTAATTGCACCCTTACATTTCCTGTTGCATTCTTTATAAAGTCTGAATGCTGATGATGATCCTTGTATTTTTTGAAGGCCTTCTCCTTTGCTTTTATATGCATTTTTACATTGGAGTTAAGCCATCCAGGATTTTTGTTTGCTCTTTTAAATGTATTACCCAATAGGATGCATTGGCAAATGCCCTTATTTAATATGCTCTTAAAGCAAACGCATCTCTCCTCCGTGTTCTTTTTTCCTAAGATTTTATCCCAATTTATGCCTTCTAGCAAGTTGGCTCTTTTGAAATTCAATGTCTTTGTATTCCCCTTATGTTTCCTATTTGTGTGATTTATACTGAAGCCAATTGACCTGTGATCGCTGTTTCCTAAATTGCCCCGTATTTCCACTTCCATGATCAGGTCTGTATTGTTGGTAATCAGTAGATCCAGTAACGCTTTATTTCTAGTTGGTGCGTCTACCATCTGACCCATGAAATTGTCCTGCAAGACATTTAGGAACTGGCGAGCCTTAGACGAATGCATGATTCCCTCCGCCCAGTCTATGGCAGGATAATTAAAACCCCCCCATTATGATAAGATTTCCCATCCTTGCTGCTAATCCAAATTGTGATAGGAGATCCGTCCCCCCCTCCTCCCTCAGGTTAGGGGGCCTATAGCATACTCTCAGTATTTTTTTCCCCTTAGCTTCATCCATTTGGAGGTCTACCCGTAAGGATTCCACCTCCTTCCTAGTTCCATTAGTGAGGTCATCTCTCACATTCACTTGTACATTATTCTTGATATATAGGCATACCCCTCCCCCTTTTTTACCCTCTCTATTCCTCCGATAAAGGGTATATCCTTAAATGGTTGCCAGCCAATCATGAGAGCTGTTGAACCAGGTCTCTGAAATTCCCACAAAATTTCATTCATTCATTTATTCCCACTCCCATTTTTTGTGTGATTTTGCCCCGCTTCCCCAGGCTGTGCAAAGGGCAGCCTATTCACTTGAATGGCCTGCCCTACACATGAGAAATGTGCCAAATGTGCCAAAGACTCTCCTGCACCTCTTTTGGATGATGAGATTCCTGCGTTTTTTTCACGCAAGTTTTGCTGTGTTTTCTTTCCAGCAACAATAGCGCCAAAAATCGGAAAAGTGGGAAAATACCGCGCTGTGTGAAAAATAGAAAAATAGCTGCCAACACAGCTGTGGACTAAAAGCAATATGTGTGGGTGTAAAATGTGTAGCGCTATTATTCTCTCAAGAATAGGGGGGAAACCAATGAAAATGTTCAAATTAATGACATTACTACACAAGTGCTATATGAACAACACAATATGAAAAAAGTAAAAGGTGCCACGTGAACAACACAATGTGGGGTGAAAATATATCAATCCTTAGGTTGAAATACCATAATAAGTGTTACAAAATATTAGAATGATTGAAAACAAAATCCAAAGTTTGAAGGTATTATCCGAACAAAATATTGAACCACTCCAAACAGAAACAATGATTCAGGGCACCACCACCAATAAGTAAAATGCCATGAATTCATAGACATAAAAAATAACAAAAAGAAAGTCCAAGGATTGAAGAAAGAAATCCAATCAAAAGGTGACACTCCAAACGGAACCGAAGTGATAAAAGGCACCACCACCGATAAGAGAGGAGGCTTACCAGATGTTGATGACTTAGAGAGGCTTATACAACCTAAGTCTAAAAATCGGTCAGCAAGCTCGATGGGTACAGCAAGCTCAACAGGTGGAGCTGGTCCTGGATAAAACTGGTAACTTGACTCAAAACGTTCTCAAACATCAAAATAGATTGTAAAAGTTGTATTCTTAATTAGGGCCAGAGGCTCGGTGTTCATATGCCATGCGGAATAAATGGAAAAAGTTGCATAGCGTGATACCGTTTCAGAATAGTATTTATTAAAAACAAAAGATTAAACTTACATGTTGAAAGATCATCACAGGCTTCAAAATACAGTACAGGTACATAAGCGATGTGTGTAAATGGGTCCACGCAACGCGTTTCAACTAATAAGTCGTCATCTTGTTGATTTTGTTTTCAATCATTCTAATATTTTGTAACACTTATTATGGTATTAAAACCTAAGGATTGATATATTTTCACCCCACATTGTGTTGTTCACGTGGCACCTTTTGCTTTTTTCATATTGTGTTGTTTATATAGCACTTGTGTAGTAATGTCATTAACTTGAACATTTTCATTGGTATACCCTTATTCTTGAGAGAATAATAGCGCTACACATTTTACACCCAATCGTGCCAAAAATCGCACCACGTTTGGGGTGCCATTAAGAATGTATAGCACTCAAATCAGAGTTGCAGGTTTTGCTGCGATTTTAACATGATCTGGGATCATGAGCAGAATTGCACAATTCCAGATACGCAAAGTGTGAATATTAATGGCACCCCAAATGCACCGTGATTTTGCCACAACTATCATATGAAAAAACACCCCTGGCTCAGTGCCTAAAATGTAGTACATGACCTACTTTGTCATGACAAACGCAGCTGGGTCAGCCCATTCAAGCTGTTTAGGTAGCTTCTGTCGGACTTGCATGCTGGAAAACCTGCAGCCGACCGCCTCCCGTTCAGAACTCTCAGCCAATGGCAGACAGCACTGACTGGAGCGTTCCAGCGGGGGGAGGCGCCCCCCCCTGTCAGCTCAGCGGGGGAGATCGCTTTACTAACGTCCGACAGTTTGTTTTTTTTTAACCTGCTGGGTTGAGCAGAGAAAAAAATGAATAGTGTGTACCAGGCTTAAAGGGGTTGTAAAGGTATTTTTTTTTTTAAACAACAAACATGTTATACTTACCTCCACTGTGCAGCTTGTTTTGCACAGAGTGGCCCCGAACCCGGTCTTCTGGGGTCCCTTGGAGGCTGTCTCAGCTCCTCCCTGCAAGAACTAAACAGCTTCATGAAAGCTCTCTCGCATGGTGTTTAATTTTTGCAGGCGCGCTCCCGTGATACAGCCGGTGGCTATAGCCGCCGACTGTATCACTCGGCCCCACCCCCCGGCGCGCCGCGTCATTGGATGTGTTTGACAGCAGCGGGAGCCAATGGCTGCGCTGCTTTCAATCCATCTACTCTAGCCAATCAACGACCAGGCTGAGCGGCGAAGAGGAAATCGGGGGTGAACACAGCAGGTGAACGGGCTCAGGTAAGTAAAATGGGGGGGTCGGTATTGTTGGATGTTTTTTCACCTTAATGCATTGGATGAACCTTTACAACCCCTTTAAGACTCCAGCTCGTAGCTTACCCTGGAGTTTTCTTTGCTCCCAGCAGCTGAATAGAGTGGCGGGGGATGGAAGAAAAATTGCTGTTGGAGAGGGCAAATTAAAGTGAACCTAATGCTTTACTGGCTGCTATGGGCATTGCAGGCCCTTTTTATTTTAGACATTTTGGTGCATGCAGCTCAATGATACTGTATGCATATCCAGGATGTCATTTTGCAAAGCTGTACAAAGTTGTAGTATGAATGACATTAATCCTTTGAAATCTTTGTAAAATAATAATGAGCGAACTCTGCCCACAGCTTCCACTACATGAAATAGCAGATTAGCATACACTTTGTCCCACAGCAGTTGAAGAAGGAAGGCAAAGGTTACTAGTCTATAGGGCACTCTGCAATGTTGCAATCCTCTCGTAATGTCTTCATATGAGTTGCAACCATATCAGTTTTTCAAAATTTTTTTCACTCTTGTACTGCCACTATTTAAAATTATCTTACTGTGACGTTCGGTGGCCAGTACCCTTGCTGAATGCGACCCATTCAAGTGAATAGGGCTGTGCCGCAACAGTGAGGCAAACACAACGCTGATATGTGAATGACAAAACGCGGAACTCGCATTTGAGATGTCATTGATTTGAATGACACCTCAAATCGCGGTGTGGGTCTACCACGATTATCGCGTGATAAAACATGCTGCAATTGCGACAAACCCGCATCGCGAGACGCATGTCAACCCAAAGTAACTCCTGAACTGATTTTGGGCGACATGCGTCCCATGATGTGGGTTGCCGCGATTGCAGCACGTTTTATCACACAACAATCGCAGCACAGCCACACTGTGATTTATGGTGTCATCCAAATGAATGGCATCTCAAATGCGAGTTTTGCGTTGTCATTCACACATCAGAGCTGTCAAACCACGGGCAGATCCGCGGTGGATCTGGCCACGATTCAAAACATTGCAGTGTGAATCTTCACACCTTGGCATTCCGTTTTGCAGGCGAAATCGCCACGATTCTGCCCGCGATTCGGAACCTCCCCAAATCGCGGGCGCCCTTGCAATCTCCACTATTTAAAATGGCACCAAATCGTGTTGCGATTTTGGCACGATTGACGCCCGACGAATCACAGTAAAAATGCGCAAACAGAATCATGGAAAAAAAGAAGCAGCGATTATGCTTGCGCAGTTTTACCGCGATTCGCCAGGCGCAATCGCAGCAAAATCTCACAGCGATTTCGTGGCGTTCAAAATAGCGCGATGGCAAGGGCATCCCGTAACATGCAACGCTTCTGAATCGCGGGCAGAACCCCGGCGATTCCGACCTGCAGAAAGGAATGCCAAGGTGTGAATGGAGCCTAAAGCCTCGTACACATGATCAGATTTTCGGACAAATGTTTTTTGTTGCATGCTAGTCTCAGGGCCGTAACTAGAAATCACAGGGCCCCATAGCAAAATGTTGTATGGGCCCACCCTCACCCAGGGGTGGGTCCAGAGTCTAGTCTTGGCAGGGGCACTGACAGAAAATAAGTTTTTTTGGGGGCAATTTATCAGGGAAATGGCTGATGTTGGCGCTTCAATCATCACGGCACCATGGTTATTATAGTGTCAGGATGATTGAAACACATTATTTCTATTATTACATTGTTATAGAAAATGAAATAGTTAAACTCACCATAATGCAGAATCAGTGGGAGCCCCGAGTGTGTCACTTGCCACATCGCCTGCCACTAGATGCAGATTGTCACTTGTCACACGTTGCAGATTATCACTTGCCACGTCACCTGCCACACATTGCGGATTGTCCACTTGCCACGTCCCCTGCCACAAGTTGCGGATTGTCCACTTGCCATGTCACCTGCCACAAGTTGCGGATTGTCCACTTGCCACGTCACCTGCCACAAGTTGCGGATTGTCCACTTGCCACGTCACCTGCCACAAGTTACAGATTGTCACCCTCCACATCCCCTATCACACATTGCAGATTGTCCACTATCACCTGCCACACATTGCTGATTGTCCACTTGCCACGTCACCTGCCACAAGTTACAGATTGTCACCCTCCACATCACCTGTCACACATTGCAGATTGTCCACTTGCCACGTCACCTGCCACAAGTTGTGGATTGTCACTTGCCACAAGTTGCAAATTGTCCATCTGCCGTGTCACCTGCCACCCATTGCGGATTGTCATTTGCCACAAGTTGTGGATTGTCCACTTGCCACCTCACCTGCCACACATTGCGGATTGTCCACTTGCCACGTCACCTGCCACACATTGCGGAGTGCCCACTTGCCACGTCACCTGCCACAAGTTGCAGATAGTCACTTTCCTGCTAAGGTGGGGAATGGGGATTGTCACTTTCTGTGTCCCAGTCTGAGTCAGGCAGCAGAGAGATGATGTAATCTCTCTGCTGCCTGCACAGTGAGTAAGGGTGGAACTACCCGGGATGCAGGGTGGGCGCCGGACGGTGAGAGATGATGTCATCTCTCTGCTCCGCCACCTGCTGATTGGCCAGTCCACCCACCGAGCCTCCCAGCTGGCAGCTTCCCGTCCATCCCTTCTCCCCCCCGCCGAGCCACCCAGCTGTGACTGTACGAGCGCCGAGCTGGTGAGCCGCCGGGCAGCTCGGCGGCTCACCCGCCGCCCACTCACTTACACGCCGACTCGCCGGGCCCTACTCGGCTGCGGGCCCCATAGCGCGTGGGTCGCTATGGCGGTAGTTCCGCCACTGGCTAGTCTCATGTTGAAAGTGAAGAGGTTACTCACCATATGAAAATTCTCGTACGACAGAATTCAACTTCGGAAAGTGATGTCATGTGTTGTTGTTGTTTTGTTTTGTATGTATTCTTTCGTTTCTGACCATGCGTAGTCTTGCTCTTATAAGGGAACAGTGACCATAACATGATTTAATTTGAAGTTAGCTGTAAGCAACAAACACATATGGGAAAGATAAAAACAGTCAACTTTAAAGCCTCGTACACAAGGTACGATTGTTGGCAGGGGATTGTCTGTTGACAGACTGTTGTCCTAAAATCTTACCGTTGGTACACTCCTTTTGACAATTGTTGTCCAACTTTCGGCCAACAAATGTTGGATGACAGGCTAGTAAATTTTCACCAAACATGAAATTAGCAGAAAGGGCCCAAAGGGTTGCGCTCAAGAGCTGAAATTCCTCATAGTATGTCACTACGTTTGTGTTTGTGGCACAACAATTGTGTACGGTTAGTATGCAAGACAAGACCCTGGCATAGGCTCTTTTGACAAAAATCAGACGCTCGGTTGGCCAACAATCATACCGTGTGTACGAGGCTTTAGAGTTTAAATTTGTATGCAATCAGGCAGTCCCTTGCACTACATGGTTTTGGTAAATCTGCAGACAAAAACCTGCATAAAATCTAATAGTGTGTATGGGACTTTAGACTGGGAGGGAATATTGGCCTCGATGAACAGAACAGAAATGACTTCAAAAAGACTGTATGTGGACTCACTGCAAAGTATATTCCCATGGTCAATAAGTTTAAAAGGCTAAAAATAAAACCTATGTGGATCACGACCAAAGTTAAAAAAGCTATAAACAATAAGAAAAGAGCTTTTAAAAAATATAAAAATGAAGGCATACTATTGTCATTTAAATGTTACAAAGAATATAACAGAATATGTAAAAAAGAAATCAAGGATGCAAAAATTCTAAATGAACGACAGATTGCAAAAGATAGTAGGACAAACCCCTAAAAATTCTTCAAATATAGTAATAGTAAAAAGGTCAGGTCTGAGCATGTAGACCCTTTACAAAATAGTGGGTGACTGGGGACAAAAAGGCAAATTTATTAAACACCTTCTTCAGCTCTGTGTATACAAAGGAGCATGGAGGAGCTTATGTCCATAATGGAGGTGGTAGTGACACAGCCCCAAATGATCCACAATGGCTCAAAAGTGATATGGTCGAGAAATATTTAGACAGAACAAAGGTGGATAAAGCACCTGGACCAGATGGTATCCACCCATGGATCCTAAAAGAATTGAGCTCTGTCATTTCAAGGCCATTGTTTCTAGTTTTTAGGGACTCATTAATGACTGGAATGGTACCAATGGATTGGCGTAGGGCCAATATGGTGCCTACATTTAAAAAGGGATCAAAGTCTTTACCAAATAACTATAAACCTGTTAGTTTAACTTCTATAGTCGGGAAGGTACTGGAGAGTTTAATAAAATACCTCATAGATGTGTTCTTGCTGGAAAAAAAATATTTTAAGCAACAGAAGACACAGTCGGAGACACAGTGATGCCGGAGACAGTGAGTAACACTACCTGTGATTATAGTTGCCATTAAAAGTCCCCACTACAGTTCTCAGATCAGTAGATGACCTTAACCACTTAAGCCCCAGACCATTTGGCTGGCCAAAGACCAGAGCACTTTTTGCAATTCGGCACTGCATTGCTTTAACTGACAATTGCGCGGTCGTGCGACGTGGCTCCCAAACAAAATTGACGTCCTTTTTTCGCCACAAATAGAGCTTTCTTTTGGTGATATTTGATCACCTCTGCGTTTTTTATTTTTTGCGCTATAAACAAAAAAAGAGCAACAATTTTGAAAAAAAAAGCAATATTTTTTACTTTTTGCTATAATATCCCCAAAAAATATATAAAAAACTTTTTTTTCCTCAGTTTAGGCCGATACATATTCTTCTATATAGTTTTGGTAAAAAAAATCACAATAAGCGTTTATTGATTGGTTTGCGCAAAAGTTGTAGCATCTACAGAATAGGGAATAGTTTTATGGCATTTTTATTTTTAATTAGTTTTTACTAGTAATGGCGGTGATCTGCGATTTTTATTGGGACTGCGACATTATGGTGGACACATCGGACATTTTTGACACATTTTTGGGACCATTGTCATTTATACAGCAATCGGTGCTATAAAAATGCATTAATTCCTGTGTAAATGAAACTGGCAGTGAAGGGGTTAACCACTAGGGGGCAGTGTAGGGGTTAAGTGTGTCCTAGGGAGTGATTCTAGCTGTGGGGGGGAGGGGCTGAGTGTGACACATCACTGATCACCGCTCCCGATTACAGGGAGCTGTGATCAGTGTCAGTGTCATTAGGCAGAACAGGGAAATGCTTGTTTACATTAGCATTTCCCAGTTCTTCAGCTCTGTGAGACGATCGCGGGTATCCTGTCTGTGGGACCAGCGATCACACTCACGGAGCTCGCGGCAGGGTTGCGCGCACGTGACCACACGGCGGCAAATTCAAAAGGACGTACAGGTACGCCCATTTGTGCAGTCGTGCCATTCTGCCGACGTATATGTACATGCGGTGGTCGGCAAGCGGTTAATCAAGAGCACCCAAGTTGGCTGATCAGAACTCTCCTCCAGCACTGCCAATCATCCCAACTTCCCGCCAGCACTGCCACTGATCCCATTCCCTCCATCAAGGAGTAAGAGAAGGAATAAAACTAGAGAATACATGAAAGGGAGAGGAAAAGAGGGGGAGGAACAAAGAAAAAGGGAGAGGAAGAATAAGAGAAACAACAAGAAAGACGGTTAGAGAGAGGGATGGGGGGAAAAAACAAGAAATTGGAATAGGGAGAGATAAAAGGGAAAGAAAGGAGAACAAAGAGAAAGAGTGGTACATCCTAAAATGTACCATAAGGGGACTTAATACTGTACAAGTGGAAGGGACTCAAAGAACACTAAATGTCCGTGGGTTAGGGGTGCAGATTACTTGTCTTGCCTTGGGTACTGACAACCCACGCTACGAAAATAATTTTACTGTTGGGGGTACCCACAACTTGCGAAATTTTATCAAGGGGTCACTGCACTAGTAAGGCTGAGAACCACTAGTCTAAAGTTATCAGTGTTGGGACCCTTACTTTTTAATACCTTTATAAATGATATTGGGTCTGGGATTAAAAGTACCATTTCAGTCTTTGCAGATGACACCGAACTATGCAGTGTAATAATGTCCTTACAGGATGTCTCCAATTTACAAGCCAACCTCAATGCACTGTCTAATTGGGCAACTATGTGGCATATGAGGTTTAATGTTGATAAATGTAAAGTTATGCACTTGGGGGCTAAGAATATGCATGCATCATACATACTAGGGGGAGTACAACTAGGGGAATCCATAGTGGAGAAGGATCTGGGGGGTTGTTCCTGAACAACTGGAGGGCCGTAGTTTGAAGACCCCTGGATTAGAGGAACTGAATTTATTCTCTCTTGAGAAGAGGAAATTAAGGGGGGATATGATCAACATGTACAAATATATAAGGGGTCCATATAGTGAAATTGGTGTTGAGTTATTCACTTTACGGTAAATACAGAGGACAAGGGGGCACTCTTTACGCCTAGGGGAAAAGAGATTTCATCTCCAAATTCTGAAAGTTTTCTTCACAGTAATGCCCCGTACACACGGTCAGATTTTCAGACAGAAAATGTGTGATAGGACCTTGTTGTCGAAAATTCCGACTGTGTGTAGGCTCCATCACATATTTTCCATCGGATTTTCCGACACACAAAGTTTGAGAGCAGGCTATGAAATTTTCCGACAACAAAATCCGTTGTCGGAATTTCCGATCGTGTGTACACAAATCCGACGGACAAAGTGCCACGCATGCTCAGAATAAATAAAGAGATGAAAGCTATTGGCTAATGCCCCGTTTATAGTCCCGACGTACGTGTTTTACGTCACCGCGTTCAGAATGATCGGATTTTCCGACAACTTTGTGTGACCGTGTGTATGCAAGACAAGTTTGAGCCAACATCCGTCAGAAAAAATCCATGGATTTTGTTGTCGGAATGTCCGATCAATGTCCGATCGTGTGTACGGGGCATAAGAGCTGTGAAAATGTGGACTAGACTCCAGAGGTAGTTCTGGCCAGCTCAATAGATTGCTTTAGGAAATGCCTGGATTCTTTCCTAAATGTACATAATATAACTGGGTACTAACATTTATAGGTAAAGTTGATCCAGGGAAAATCGTCACACGAAATTTTACTTCTGATTTTCATATCGTGTGTACAGGGATTAAATCATGACTATCTTTTGAAGAAATGAAAAGAAATATATTACACATACAAATGAATACAATAAACATGAATACAAGTAAAAAAAACAGTCATATTTCCGAACATGACTGTTACATGAACACACGCCATTTTTTTGGCGAATATTTTTGCAATTTATTTATTTATTTTTTTTAACTTTTACATGCAGCTTTCAGCTGGGAAGCCCGCTGACAGCTGATGACTCATTGTTTGTTAAGGACGTGGCGGCCGGCTTCCGGACCCCCTCCTTAGCAACCAGCTATATATAGTGTGTTTACAGTGCGTTTAAAGAGAATAGAAAAAAAAAAGTAAAACGCAAAATGCATGAAAACTGCATGCAAAAACGCATAAAAAACGCTGGTTTAAAAACGCAAAATGCACTGCAAATGTGCCTGAAAAATGCATCAAGCGCAGCCGCATAGATGTGAACCTAGACTAATCTAGACTAAGTCTAGGATGTTTCGCACCTATGCATTTTGCATAAATGCACTACAGTTCATTTAACATGGTTTCCTATGGTACACGTTCACATCTATGCATTCTTGGAAAGGGTCAAGGACTTTTTTTTCCCACAGCAGATTGAGTTTTGCGTGTAATAGATTTCAATGGCGTTGTGTTTTTTTTCTTCTTCATAACAAACTGTGTATAGCTGGTTGCTAGCTGGTTGCTAGCTGGTTGCTAGGGAGTAGGCTGGGAAGCCGGCTGTGTCCTTAACAGCCAATGAGTCATCAGCTGTCAGTCCTTCAGGGTCTAGTATGGATTTTGAGGGGAACTCAATGCCCAAATGTTAAAAAAATGGCGTGGGGTTTCCCCCCCCCCAAAATCTATACCAGACCCTTATACAGCCCGACAGGTCAGGAAAGGGAGGGGATGAGCAAGTGCCACTCCCCCTCCTGAACCATACCAGGCCACATGCCCTCAACATGGGGGAGGGGGTGCTTTGGGGCAGGGGGGCTCTGCCCCCAGCGTATAAAAAAGCACCTTGTGCCCATTTTGATGGGGACAAGGGCCTCTTTCACACAACCCTGGCTGGTGGTTGTGGGGGTCTGCGGATGGGGGGTTTATCAGGTTTATCAGAATCTTTAAGCCCCTTTTAACAAAGGGGCCTCCAGATCCCGCCCCACCATGTGAATGAGTATGGGGAACATAGTACCCCTAGCCATTCACCAAAAAAGTGAGTAAAGACACAACACGAGTTTTTGAAAAGTCCTTCATTAACAAAAAAATGTCCCCCAAAGTAGATCTATTGTCTAACCTGAAAAAAAAGATGCCAGGTGACCCTGCCTCTAGAACTGTTAAAGGGGGACCCCACACCATTTTTCCCCTATATATTATCATTTTTTTATCAAAGACAAAAAAAACTTTCTTCATACATTTAAGCCAAAATGTATTCTGCTACATGCCTTTGGTAAAAAAAAAATCCCAATAAATGTATATTGATTGGTTTGCATGAAAATTATAGCGTCTACAAACTATGGTATATATACTGGAATTTTTTTTTTTTTTACTACTAATGGCAATGATCAGCGACTTATAGTGGGACTTTTTGCAGCAGGACATCTGACACCAACTGATGCTGGGGGAACTGACACTGACATACTCAGTGACACTATTACAGTGATCAGTGTTTATAATATACACTGTCACTGTACTAATGATACTGGCTGGGAAGGGGTTAACATCTAGGGCGGGGGTCAGCAACCAGTAGATCGCAGACAGGTGACTGGTGGATCGTGGTCTGGGCTTGCTGACTCGCCATTCCAGGGCATCAAACAGTGTAATGCAGAGCGATTACTTGTAAAGTTGGAGTTGTAGTAGGGAGCAAGAGCTGCATAACCTGATGCCTCCTCTGTAGTGATGCCTCCTGTCCAATGTGGAGTGATACCAACTGCAACCCTCCTTTTATCCCGGTTAGCAGTCTCCAGAGTGGTGCCAGCAGCAGGAAAGAAGGGATCTTTGGCTCCATTCACACGAATGCATTATTTGATGCATTTTGCAGAAATGCAGGGAAATTCAGCGGTAAGCCCGCTGACAACTGATGACTCATCGGTTGTTAAGGACACGGCGGCCAGCTTCCCGGCCCCCTCCTTAGCAAAAAAAAAAAAAACGCAAATCGCTGCAAAATCGCGTGTCCAAAAACACGACGAAACAGACAAGTACCGCAAAAAGCACTGCAGAAACGCTCAAAAGCAACATGCATAGATGTGCATTGAGCCTTCAGGTCAGTGTGAAGCAATACACCGGGCATAATAGTATAGGGCTGCAGTTTACCCACACCGTGTGTACCTGCAGTTTTCCTGTGGGTTAGCTGTGCTTAGCCATAGACTTCAATTATATTGTACGGGTTTGGTGCACATTCTGAGTGCTAGTTCACACCAGATGCAGTTCTGTGAGCTTTTTTTCTGCGCTAAAAATGCATGCACAGTGTTTTCCATGTATTGCAATGGCTCTAGTTCACACCAATGCAGTCAGTTTCTGGTGCAGAAAACAAAGCAGAGCATGCTGCATTTTTTCTGCACAGAACTGTACTGGAACCTAGCAAATTGTCTCAAAAATGCACTGGAATTGTGTGTGGTGTGAACTGTAAACAAAAACTGATCTGGAACGTATACGGAGTGCATTTTTGTGGTTTTGTGACCACATGCAGTCCAGTGCGTTTTTTTTTCTGCATCAAAAACGCATAGAAAGTAGGTTATTTCGTTTTCAATGGCATAGTTCACACCAGTGCTTGCAGTTCCAGTGCATTCCAGTTCCAGAAAAAAAAATTAGAACATGCTGCATTTTTCCTGCACTGGACTGTACTGGAACGCTGTAAAAAGCATCAAAAACTCACAGGAACGCACCTAAATGCACCAAAAACGCACTGGAACACCCATGTTCTTATTTAGGGCCAGTTCACACCATAGAAATGCAGTCCGCATGTGTTCCAGGTGCTTTTCTGCTTGTGCGTTTTTGATGCGTTCCAGTGCATTTTTGAAGCATTTTTGGTGCATTTTTGATGCAGTCCAGTGCTTTTTTTCACCCTCTTTTTTCTTAGGACCAGTTCACACCACATGCAGTCCAGTGTGGTTTTTTTTTCCGGCTAACTTTACTGTTGTCTTATTTTTTTAATTCAAAAAAGTTGATTTTTTAAAAAAAAAAGTGCGCTTGTAAGCCTGCTGCGCAAATACGGGGTGGCAGAAAGTATTGCCATTTTATTCTCTAGGATGTTAGAAAAAAAAATGTATAATGTTTGGGGGTTCGAAGTAATTTTCTAGCAAAAAAACCTGTTTTTAACTTGTAAACACCACAAAAAAGAGGCCCAGTCTTAAAGTGGTTAAAGGGATGAGGTGGCAACTCTAAGGCAGACCGCCATTTTGCCTCTCTCTGAACGCGGACATCGCGTCTGCTGGAACCCGCTGATTGGCTCCCGCTGTGTCCAATCACAGTGGGAGTGGGGCTCCGGGCAGCACGCGCGCCCCAGAGCCAAAGAAGCAAACCACCTATAGGTACTTGATTTTGCGCTCAAGGGTGGCCTTTCCGCAGTATATGTACATGGGGGGGTCCTTAAGTGGATAAAGAGTAACTCCACTTTTGTTGAGAAAAAAACATTCCGGGGCTGAAGTGGTTAAAGCGGAACCTCCACTTTGGGTGGAACTCCACTTTAGTAACATTCAATTACAATATGACTTGTGTAGCAATTGTACATGCTATTTTATTATTTGCTATGTTTTCCCCATGAAAGTGGAGTTACCCTTTAACTGTTCGGAACCCAGCAGATTTTCCTGTTAGGCTGACCTGTGATCACACACTGCTCAGGTGCCGCCTCCCTCACACACCAAGCTCCTCCTCCTCTCACTGATCGCCACTCAGCTGACTTGTAAGCTGATACTACAGAGCAGGAATAGGTTAAAGTGACGCTTCCCAATCACACAGCCGCCTTCCCTCCACCAATCAGTTATCGGCGCTGCAGACAGGCATCCAACCAGCATCAGAATCGGTGTTTGCGGCTCCGCCCATGTTTAAGAGCGAGGCTTGGTCCGCAGTTCTGCACGTCTCTGTGTGTTGTACGGCTGTCACCTGCGAGCGCAGATGGGATCCAATACTCTGAGGTTTGATGGACGGGTGGTGCTGGTCACCGGAGCCGGGGGAGGTGAGACAGAAACGGGGGCGGGGGGATGATGGGGGCATGGCTCTACCACTCTGTACTTCTGTGCGGGGGGAGCTCTGCACAACTTACATTGTATTCAGGGTCATCCCAGAGCAGGGAGTGGGGACCCCCATGGCCGGGAATGTGGGGTCATGCAGCGCCGCACTGACAGCAGTATTCACCGGTGATCTTTGCACTGCAATCGGCAATGTGATATCTTACATATGGATTCTTCCTAATACCTCAGAGGAGAATTGAAGAGACCTGTTAGCTGTCAGTCCTCTCCTGGTAGGAGTCTGGCCTCATTCACACTGTAGTAGGACCTGCTGTATACTGTATGTGGGGTATTACAGATGTGAATACAGCAGCACTCTCTTATATACAGTATCTCATAAGTGAGTACACCCCTCACATTTCTGTAAATATTTTATTATATCTTTTCATGTGACAACACTGAAGAAAGTACAATGTAAAGTAGTGAGTGTACAGCTTGTATAACTGTGTAAATTTACTGTCCCCTAAAAATAACTCAACACACAGCCATTAATGTCTAAACTGCTAGCAACAAAAGTGAGTACACCCCTAAGTGAAAATGTCCAAACTGGGCCCAAAGTGTCAATATTTTGTGTAGCCACCATTATTTTCCAGCACTGCCTTAACCCTCTTGGGCATGAAGTTTACCAGAGCTTCACAGGTTGCCACTGGAGACCTCTCTCACTCCTCTATGATGACATCACGGAGCTGGTGGATGTTAGAGACCTTGCGCTCCTCCACCTTCCATTTGAGGATGCCCCACAGATGCTCAATAGGGTTTGGGTCTGGAGACATGCTTGGCCAGTCCATCACCTCTACCCTCAGCTTCTTTAGCAAGGCAGTGGTCTGCTTGGAGGTGTGTTTGGGGTCGTTATGTTGGAATACTGCCCTGTGGCCCAGTCTCCGGAGGAAGGGGATCATGCTCTTCTTCAGTATGTCACAGTACATGTTGGCATTCATTGTTCCCTCAATGAACTGTAGCTCCCCAGTGTCGGCAGCACTCATCCAGCCCCAGACCATGACACTCCCACCACCATGCTTGACTGTAGGCAAGACATACTTGTCTTTGTACTCCTCACCTGGCTACCATCACATACATTAGACAACATCTGAACCAAATAAGTTTATCTTGGTCTCATCAGACCACAGGACATGATTCCAGTAATCCGTCCTTAGTCTGCTTGTTTTCAGCAAACTGTTTGCGGGCTTTCTTGCGCATCATCTTTAGAAGAGGCTTCCTTCTGGGAAAACAGCCTTGCAGACCAATTTGATGCAGTGTGTGCCGTATGGTCTGAACACTGACAGGCTGACCCCCCACCCCTCCAACCTCTGCAGCAATGCTGGCAGCACTCGTATGTCTATTTCCCAAAGACAACCTCTGGATATGATGCTGAGCACATGCACTCAACTTCTTTGGTCGACCATGGCGAGGCCTGTTCTGAGTGGAACCTGTCCTGGCCAACCGCTGTATGGTGTTGACCACCGTGCTGCAGCTCAGTTTCAGGGTCTTGGCATTCTTTTTATAGCCTAGGCCTGGGATATGCAATTAGCAGACCTCCAGCTCTTGCAGAACTACAAGTCCGATGAGGCATAGCAAGACTCTGACAGCCACAAGCATGACACCGAGGCAGAGGCATGATGGGACTTGTAGTTTTGCAACAGCTGGAGGTCCGCTAATTGCATATCCCTGGCCTAGGCCATCTTTGCCATGAGGCGACATGTTGAACTTCCAGTGACTAGTATGAAAGAGTGAGAGCGATAACACCAAATTTACCACACCTGCTCCCCATTCACACCTGAGACCTTGTAACACTAACGAGTCGCATGACACCGGGGAGGGAAAATGACTAATTGGGCCCAATTTGGACATTTTCACTTAGGGCTGGCTTTTGTTGCCAGCAGTTTAGACATGATTGGCTGTGTGTTGAGTTATTTTGAGGGGACAGCAAATTTACACTGTTATACAAGCTGTATACTCACTACTTTACATTGTAGAAAAGTGTCATTTCTTCAGTGTTGTCACATGAAAATATATGATAAAATATTTACAAAAATGTGAGGGGTGTACTCATATTGTATATTCATAGTCCCTGCAGACAGCTGCCTTGTGCTCTGTAATCCTGGGCTACATTCAGCTGTGTAAAATCAGAGAACATTCTTGCTGTGTAATTTCCATGTGTTCTCATGTAGGACTGATACACACGGCACTTTTTGGCATGCAACATACAATCGTTTAGAAATTCCTGGGACTCGCGCTTGGCTGCAATTAAACGAGACTGCTGAGCCAAATAGTACCTGAATACTGGACCACACAAATTCTATAAAAATATTAGTAGTGCATGCTCTAAAAAATAAAAAAATAAACACTGTGTGTGAATGTAAAAAAAAAAAATCACATGATACTGCAATATCAAATATCCACTGCTGCGTGAAAGTACTAATTTTAAAGTGAAAATAATGTGCAAAAATTCATATAACTGTAAAAAATGATCAATAATTCATACATAAAAGATGAAACCTAAAAGTACAAACAAAGTCCGTTCAGGTGCAAGAAAAGTGCTCTTGTGCTGAAAACAATTTTGAATAAAGGGCTTCTGTGTCACATGCAACATACATTGTTGGTTTATTCCTGCACCCAGGATACACAGCTGCATACAGGCGACCATAGTAATGACTGCTTGTATGCGTGTCCTCACCACTACTTGCATAAATCTGTACACATATAAGGCCTTATTTGCACTTTTGTTTGGGGGCTCTAATAAAGCATGGTTGAGCTGCATTTTTTACCACGCTCCATCTGCTCCCCCTTATGCTGCAAAGGTAGTAGAGAAGGGAGTACTTCTGTCACGGCTGTGATCAGGGGTGTTGCTAGGTCTACAGAAGACCTGGGGCTAGAGCCCATAGCAGCGTAGTAAAGAAATCATACGCTTGGGCGGGCGTACACATGTATATACAGTAATATACGTGTGTGTGTGTGTATATATCCCCAGAGAGCCCCCCACTTATACCAGGGTCCCCAGAGAGCCCCCCACTTATACCAGGGTCCCCAGAGAGCCCCCCACTTATACCAGGGTCCCCAGAGAGCCCCCCACTTATACCAGGGTCCCCAGAGAGCCCCCCACTTATACCAGGGTCCCCAGAGAGCCCCCCACTTACATCAGGGTCCCCAGAGAGCCCCCCACTTGCATCAGGGTTCCCAGAGAGCCCCCCACTTGCATCAGGGTTCCCAGAGAGCCCCCCACTTGCATCAGGGTTCCCAGAGAGCCCCCCACTTGCATCAGGGTTCCCAGAGAGCCCCCCCCCTTGCATCAGGGTCCCCAGAGAGCGCCCCCCCCTTGCATCAGGGTCCCCAGAGAGCGCCCCCCCCTTGCATCAGGGTCCCCAGAGAGCCCCCCCCTTGCATCAGGGTCCCCAAAGAGCCCCCCCCTTGCATCAGGGTCCCCAGAGAGCCCCCCCTTGCATCAGGGTCCCCAGAGAGCCCCCCCCTTGCATCAGGGTCCCCAGAGAGCCCCCCCTTGCATCAGGGTCCCCAGAGAGCCCCCCCTTGCATCAGGGTCCCCAGAGAGCCCCCCCTTGCATCAGGGTCCCCAGAGAGCCCCCCCTTGCATCAGGGTCCCCAGAGAGCCCCCCCCTTGCATCAGGGTCCCCAGAGAGCCCCCCCCTTGCATCAGGGTCCCCAGAGAGCCCCCCCCTTGCATCAGGGTCCCCAGAGAGCCCCCCCCTTGCATCAGGGTCCCCAGAGAGCCCCCCCCTTGCATCAGGGTCCCCAGAGAGCCCCCCCCTTGCATCAGGGTCCCCAGAGAGCCCCCCCCTTGCATCAGGGTCCCCAGAGAGTCCCCCCCCCTTGCATCAGGTTCCCCAGAGAGCCCCCCCTTGCATCAGGGTCCCCAGAGAGCCCCCCCCTTGCATCAGGGTCCCCAGAGAGCCTCCCCCTTGCATCAGGGTCTCCAAAGAGACTTGGGGCTATAGGCTCCAGATTCGGGGCTATAGCCCCAAAAGCCACCCCCTAGCGATGCCACTGGCTGTGATGCTTTGCATCACGGTGTATAAAAAACTATCCTTACTGTCATGTTCAACAAGCAGTACCTCCCACTGAACCCAACCCATTTAACTGAATGGGGTGCCTCTGCAGCCATGTGCAATGCATGCAGTTGCGGGGAACTAGTTCAGGGATTAATGGGATAAAACAGGCAGCAAGGAGGCGATACAACACCTCCTCAACCCTGTCAAATGCTCTCTGAAGAGCAATCCAAACACTTAATAAAGCAACGCTGGTTTAACCGGTTCAATACTGGGCATTTTCACCCCCTTCCTTCCCAGACCAATTTTTAGTTTTCAGCGCTGTCGCACTTTAAATGACAATTGCGCGGTCGTGCGACGTTGTACCTAAACAAAATTGACGTCCTTTTTTCCCCCACAAATAGAGCTTTCTTTTGGTGGTATTTGATCACCTCTGCGGTTTTTATTTTTTGCGCTATAAACAAAAGAAGAGCGACAATTTTGAAAAAAACAATATTTTTTACGTTTTGCTATAATAAATATCCCATTTAAAAAAAAAAAAAAATAATAATTTTTTCCTCAGTTTCGGCCGATACGTATTCTTCTACATATTTTTGGTAAAAAATATCGCAATAAGCGTATATTGATTGGTTTGCGCAAAAGTTATAGCGTCTATAAAATACGGGATATATTTATGGCATTTAAAAAAAAAAAAAATTATTTATTTTTTTTTACTAGTAATAGCGGCGATCGCAATTTTTTTTCGTGACTGCGACATTATGGCGGACACATCGGACACTTTTGACACATTTTTGGGACCATTCACATTTATACAGCGATCAATGCTATAAAATTGCATTGATTACTGTGTAAATGTGACAGGCAGTGAAGGGGTTAACCACTAGGGGGCGGGGAGGGGTTAAATGTGTTTCCTAGGGAATGCTTCTAACTATAGGGGGAGGGGACGCACAAGGGGAGGAGACCGATCAGTGTTCCTCCGTTCTGGGAACACAGATCGTTCTCCTCTGAGCTGACAGGATGTGGATCTCTGTTTACACACAGAGATCCACGGTCCGGCCCGTCTAACGGGCAATCGCGGGTGCCCGGCGGACATCCCGGCCGCCGGGCACACGCACCGGGTCCCGAACAACGCGGCGGGCGTGCACCCCCTAGGCGGCCGGGAACCCGAGGCCGTCATATGACGTCCACCCAGGATGGGAGATCCCATCTGTGGACGTCATTTGTCTATGGCCGGGTAGGGAAGCGGTTAGCCCTAAAACTGTATGCCATATGTAGCGCTGGTAGATTTTTCAATCTACCGCTTCTAGGTAAATTTAGTGGATCATCTGTTCTGTATATAGTTCAGATTTAATTTACAGTTAGATTAGTGTTGTGTGCAGTTCCGCATTCTGCCTTTGGGTGTCGTTGTCACCATGGGTCAGTGTTGGAAAGCAACAAGCTGAAGTATATGAGTGCTCTTCTGTCCCGTAGACAACTCGGCGGAGGTGGTCCTCCGGGTTGCATTCTGGGAGAGGGTATTTATGGGACAGACGCCATGTTTCAAAAAGCTTTACCACGTGGCCCTCCTGGCCTAGAGGCATGTGTTAGTGAGTTCTAGCTTGCGGCCCTCTGTCCTGGAGGGTTGCATTGTGGCAGCCAAGCGGGTAGACCCAGAAGCCTGTCTGGAGCCTGCTCTTGCTGGGATGGTCCTGTACTGTCTGTCCTGCGGGAGGAAGCCAGACAATCGGGAAGATCCAGGGGAGGACCCATCTTGGAAGGGACTATGCAAGGCTGGTCTTAAGAAGGGCCTGGCGACTTGATTTGAGGACGCATCCGAAACTACTCTACCGCACAAGTACTGCCGGGTTGGCTTAAAAGTTCTGGTACTGTGTTTGCTGTTCATTGAAAACTACTACATCCTGTGTCGGGGGATCGTAGAGTTTTGTTTCATCCAAGTCTGTGGCAGAGACTTTTTGTTTGTGCTGCGTTCCGGCTGCTAGGTTGGTGAGAGAGACCTATCCGGGCGGGCAAAGATTTAATCCTGAGCTGAGGATATATTTATCCCAAAGATTTCAATTTCTTAGTGCTACGCCAAGAAAAGGTATTTGAACTTCCCTGCAACTCTTCTTCTGCCTCTTTTCTCCTACTTCTTCCAGTTATCTCCCATTAAAGCATTGGAAAAGTACTCAAGTGACTGGTGCCTACATTGTCTGATAATAAGCTCAGCGGGACCCTAGACCCGGTACTGGTGAAATTACAGCTAAAAAGGTGACGGTAACAGCCCGCTAAAAATCAGCAGCTCCACCGTGAGTTAGTGCTACACATATGTAAGTGCAAATTCACACATGCGAAAAAAGACCAAAAATTTAGGAAATCACGCGATCGCTCCATCAAATGACGGAGCGATCACTTGTAAACAAACCGGCGCCACGTCCGGTTCCTCTCTGTACCGATTGGTACAGAGAGGGGAGAGATCAGATGCAGCAGCGCTGTGGGCTGGTTGTGTAGTACCCACAGCTCTGATATGTGTGAACTCCAGCACTCATCCATCCTCATCAATGCCCAGCCATCAATCCATCCTCATCAATGCCCAGCCATCAATCCATCCTCATCAATGTTCAGCCATCCATCCATCCTCATCAATGCCCAGCCATCCATCCATCCTCATCAATGCCCAGCCATCCATCCATCCTCATCAATGCCCAGCCATCAATCCATCCTCATCAATGCCCAGCCATCAATCCATCCTCATCAATGCCCAGCCATCAATCCATCCTCATCAATGCCCAGCCATCAATCCATCCTCATCAATGCCCAGCCATCAATCCATCCTCATCAATGCCCAGCCATCAATCCATCCTCATCAATGCCCAGCCATCAATCCATCCTCATCAATGCCCAGCCATCAATCCATCCTCATCAATGCCCAGCCATCCATCCATCCATCCTCATCAATGCCCAGCCATCCATCCATCCATCCTCATCAATGCCCAGCCATCCATCCATTCTCATCAATGCCCAGCCATCCATCCATTCTCATCAATGCCCAGCCATCCATCCATTCTCATCAATGCCCAGCCATCCATCCATTCTCATCAATGCCCAGCCATCCATCCATTCTCATCAATGCCCAGCCATCCATCCATTCTCATCAATGCCCAGCCATCCATCCATTCTCATCAATGCCCAGCCATCCATCCATTCTCATCAATGCCCAGCCATCCATCCATTCTCATCAATGCCCAGCCATCCATCCATTCTCATCAATGCCCAGCCATCCATCCATTCTCATCAATGCCCATCCATCCATTCTCATCAATGCTCAGCCATCCATCCATCCTCATCAATACTCAGCCATCCATCCATCCTCATCAATACTCAGCCATCCATCCTCATCAATGCTCAGCCATCCATCCATCCTCATCAATGCTCAGCCATCCATCCATCCTCATCAATGCTCAGCCATCCATCCATCCTCATCAATGCTCAGCCATCCATCCATCCTCATCAATGCTCAGCCATCCATCCATCCTCATCAATGCTCAGCCATCCATCCATCCTCATCAATGCTCAGCCATCCATCCATCCATCCTCATCAATGCTCAGCCATCCATCCATCCTCATCAATGCTCAGCCATCCATCCATCCTCATCAATGCCCAGCCATCCATCCATCCTCATCAATGCCCAGCCATCAATCCATCCTCATCAATGCCCAGCCATCAATCCATCCTCATCAATGCCCAGCCATCAATCCATCCTCATCAATGTTCAGCCATCCATCCATCCTCATCAATGTTCAGCCATCCATCCATCCTCATCAATGCCCAGCCATCCATCCATCCTCATCAATGCCCAGCCATCCATCCATCCTCATCAATGCTCAGCCATCCATCCATCCTCATCAATGCTCAGCCATCCATCCATCCATCCTCATCAATGCTCAGCCATCCATCCATCCTCATCAATGCTCAGCCATCCATCCATCCTCATCAATGCTCAGCCATCCATCCATCCTCATCAATGTTCAGCCATCCATCCATCCTCATCAATGTTCAGCCATCCATCCATCCTCATCAATGTTCAGCCATCAATCCATCCTCATCAATGCCCAGCCATCAATCCATCCTCATCAATGCCCAGCCATCAATCCATCCTCATCAATGCCCAGCCATCAATCCATCCTCATCAATGCCCAGCCATCAATCCATCCTCATCAATGCCCAGCCATCAATCCATCCTCATCAATGCCCAGCCATCAATCCATCCTCATCAATGCCCAGCCATCAATCCATCCTCATCAATGTTCAGCCATCCATCCATCCTCATCAATGCCCAGCCATCCATCCATCCTCATCAATGCCCAGCCATCCATCCATCCTCATCAATGCCCAGCCATCCATCCATCCTCATCAATGCCCAGCCATCCATCCATCCTCATCAATGCCCAGCCATCAATCCATCCTCATCAATGCCCAGCCATCAATCCATCCTCATCAATGCCCAGCCATCAATCCATCCTCATCAATGCCCAGCCATCAATCCATCCTCATCAATGCCCAGCCATCAATCCATCCTCATCAATGCCCAGCCATCCATCCATCCTCATCAATGCCCAGCCATCCATCCATCCATCCTCATCAATGCCCAGCCATCCATCCATCCATCCTCATCAATGCCCAGCCATCCATCCATCCATCCTCATCAATGCCCAGCCATCCATCCATCCTCATCAATGCCCAGCCATCCATCCATTCTCATCAATGCCCAGCCATCCATCCATTCTCATCAATGCCCAGCCATCCATCCATTCTCATCAATGCCCAGCCATCCATCCATTCTCATCAATGCCCAGCCATCCATCCATTCTCATCAATGCCCAGCCATCCATCCATTCTCATCAATGCCCAGCCATCCATCCATTCTCATCAATGCCCATCCATCCATTCTCATCAATGCCCAGCCATCCATCCATTCTCATCAATGCCCAGCCATCCATCCATTCTCATCAATGCCCAGCCATCCATCCATTCTCATCAATGCCCATCCATCCATTCTCATCAATGCCCATCCATCCATTCTCATCAATGCCCAGCCATCCATCCATTCTCATCAATGCCCAGCCAATCATCCATTCATCCTCATCAATGCCCAGCCATCCATCCTCATCAATGCCCAGCCATCCATCCATCCATCCTCATCAATGCCCAGCCATCCATCCATCCTCATCAATGCCCAGCCATCCATCCATCCTTATGAATGCCCAGCCATCCATCCATCCTCATTAATGCTCAGCCATCCATCATCATCAATGCCCAGCCATCCATCCATCCTCATCAATGCCCAGCCATCCATCCATCCTCATCAATGCTCAGCCATCCATCTTCATCAATGCTCAGCCAGCCATCCATCCATCCATCCTCAGCATTACTCAGCCATCCATCCATCCTCAGCATTACTCAGCCATCCATCCATCCATCCATCCTCAATACTCAGCCATCCATCCTCAGCAATACTCATCCATCCATACTCAGCACTAACAGGCATTACCGATGGGGCTGCACTGATAATTATTGCACTGATTATCAGTGCAGATGTCCCCACTGAGAAAAGCCACTTATCAGCTCTCCTCTCACGCTGTCAGCTTGAGGAGAGGAATGCTGATAACTGGCACTCCTATTTACACTGTTTAAAGTAAACTGTTACCATTATATTTAAAATGATCAGAGCCATGAAAAAAAGTCTCCGCTCTCCCTTCCTCCTTTCATATAGTTTCATGTCTGACTCCTAGTTATAATGCCCATATATCCTATTTTTTTTTTTTTTTTACTCCATTATGGCAGGTGATACAAAAAAAGCATTCTGCCGCTACTAAACGTCTTAGGCCTGGTTCACACCTATGCGTTTTTGGTGCATTTGCAGAAGAACACTACAGTTCTATTAACATGGTTTCCTACGGGACACATTCACATTTATTCTTTTTGCGGCCGCTGCGTATTTGGAAAGGGTCAAGGACTTTCAACGCAAAACTGTGCTTTTTTTTTTTTTTTTTTGGTTCAATAGACTTCAATGGAGAAGCAGCAGAAAAGCATGTAGTGCGTTTTTGCAGCAATTTGCATTTTTTTAAATCTGCCCAACAACAAATTGGCCAAAAAAAGCATACATGCAAATCGCAGCAAAATCGCATGTGCAAAAAATGCAAAAAACATACAGCAAAAGGCACTGCAGAAACGGATCAAAAGCAAACTGCATTGGTGTGACCCGAGCCATACACGTATTTATTTTCGGACGAGAATATTCATACGAAAAATGTTTGTATGTTCGCTGAATGAAAGAATGTTTGAAAATTTGACTTGCTTTTAACATTCAGATTGAAAATGAATGTAGTTTCTGAACGAAAACCACATCCACTGTCTGAAAATTCCTATGACCAAGAAGTTTTCTATTTTGCTCCTTTGAATTTTCTTGTCACTGTGGTCGAAAAGAACATTGAATTTACCCCACTAACGATTAGAAAATCTAACGAACATTCTTAATGACTTTTTTTTTTTTTTTTTCAAGGGAAGACATTGTTTTTAATATATTAGTTCTTTCTGAAAATCGGCAAAACAGTGTTTAATTTTTTTTCTTTTAAATAAAAATATATATACAGTATATCTCTTCTGTCTGTTATTCTCAGAGCAGATTTGAGATTTTGCTCTCTAACCATATAGTTGTGTTTTTATATTTACCTATGTAAAATATAATCCTGTGTAAAATAGAACTCCTGTGCAAATTTATGCAATGAAGTGTACTGTGCAAGAAACTGTGCAAATAAACATGAAGTTCCAAAAAACTCAAATATATATAACGATATAGTATAATAGTCCACTGTGTTTATTTGCACAGTTTGTTGAACTATTTATTAGCTATTTGCACGATACGTTATTGCACAGGAGTTTATTTTGTATCTTGCAATATTTATTGTCATCTTGCACAGTACACTTCAGTTTATTTTGTATCTTGCAATATTTATTGTCATCTTGCACAGTACACTTCATTGCATAAATTTGCACAGGAGTTTTATTTTGCACAGGATTATATTTTACATAGGAGATTTTTTTTCATTTGTTCACAGGTAACATGCATTTATTCTATTAAGTTGCGCTGATCATTTTTTTAATCTTATTTTTATTAGATCAGTTTGATTCACTAGCGCGAGGGACTACACTGTTTATTTATTTTATATATTTACCACTGGATAGAGATATTTAAAACTAAATTGCCTTTTTTTAAAAACGAAGTTTTTTTTTTAGTTAACATGTTAACTACATTATACACCACACTTTTTTTTTTAAAGTTTATTATCCGATTAATCAAAACAATTGGCTAACTAATCGATTATGAAAATAATCGTTAGTTGCAGCCCTAATTATCTGCCAGTAACGAGCCACTCCACATTTCTTCATGGTGAGGATGATGCTCTTGGGGCGATGAGCAGTGTTGGTGTTTGTAAACTCTACCCCACAACTTTGTCCCATGTAAATCAGCATAACAAACCCTAATAAACACTGCTTGTAGAAAATCTCCTTACTTGCTTAGTATTGTTGTAATCCTTTTTGTTCTTTAGAATGACTTCACTGAGCATGCCCATATCTCCCCTGATTTACGGCACACTCTGTGTGCTTGTTTGTCTATTATCGGGACTTCCTACAGCACAACACTGAAATCCCATGAGACTGCATAATCACTAAGAGCTTCATACTACACCCCTTGTGACCATGTCCTGGGCATCTGGACAGCATTACTGCAGTCTTATCAGCTGAAGCTGATAAGACTTACATAGGCAAACACTAGATAATCAGCAGAAGTAAATACTATGAAATAAAACAAGTCAGCTATGAGCAGGGAAGCAGGGTTGCCATAGAAATGTTGGATTGAGAAGGAGGCTTGGTTAACAGTACAGGAAGTGCTCAATGTAAGGACGGACATACACTCTACTGTGGACTCAGAAAACAATACTTAAGATGGCGCTGCCTTACCCCTGGTAAAGTTTTTTTAAAGTTTCTTCAAACAGTAAGTATTATGCGATTTGGGCTGAATTACAGTGGTTATAGTTTGATAATTATTATAATGGACTAAATGAAAAGCATTAGAGTGGGAGTTTTTACTTCCTCTTTAACATTCTGTCATGTATATCTTTTTGGCACCAAGACCAGAAAGTTAAAACTTGAAGTGGTGTATTTTCAGCAATGGCTTTCTTCTCATCACTCCTTTGTGGAGCGCTCAGGTTTTACTTGTCCCGTTGATGGCATCTCCCTTCTCAGGATGATCTATAAGGACTATTGTCCACGGCCTTCTCTAGGTAAAGCCAAGCTCCTGCCATATCCTTTCCAGTTCTTCTTTTTTTCCAATGGAGTTCCAGGGAATTCTGACCACATGGAACACTTTCCATAACCCTGAACTCCAGATCCTTACCTTAGACTTGTATTTGAGCTACTTAATCTTCACAACGCTGTTCTTTGTCAAAGTTTGGGGCCTTCCAGAAGCAAGTGCTGTATGTTATGAGTGTTCTTATTGGCCAATTAGGCACTCTTATAGGACAAGGAGTTTGTAGTTGGTTACACTTGGGGCCCATTCTCACTTACAGGTATGTGTTGTGGTAATGTGCGTGTTGCTATAATACAGTATGTTCATGTTGGTGCATTCCAGTGCCATTCATTTTTAAAGAGCATTAACGCACCATTAAAGTGGTAGTAATGGTGTTTTTGCTGATTTATACCTACAGGTAAGCCTATATAAGGCTTACCCGTAGTTACAGTAAATATCTCCTAAACGTGTACCGCTTAGGAGATATTTACTTAAGCGTGGAAGGTAGATTTTTAATATATTTTTTTTCTTTTGGTTTACTACAGCTTTGAGGCCAGAGATACTGTATGTGTTTGGATCCTTAGCCTTAAAGCTGCACAAAACAGGATCCTTATTCCTGAAGCTCCTTTTTTAAATAGAACTTTTTTTCTTTTTGCTTTTTTTTTCTGTACCAGAGTTTAGTGTCACATTGAGTGTTAGGTTTTCGGTTAGTAACATGTTACACCCACATATAGCAGCCCCCATATCCCAACCCCCCCCCCCTATTTCCCCCATTGTGACAGCTGGGTTGGGGACCCTCTCTCCACACCCACTGTCACCATTTGAACACAGCGTGGCTGTGTGGGCAGAGATAAATTTGCCTTGTGCCACTGCAGCAGATGGTTTGCAGTGCTGGTGAGTGCCCTCCTAGTTCATAGATTCTTCCTGCTCTCCAGTAACTGCCCAACAGGAGGTACAGCCAGACAGCTGCACTGAGAGTCTGCAGCAGCCTGACACTGCACCTGCGGTATGTTACCCTAATTATTGGTGTAACCTGTTGCTAAATGTGAACCTATCCACAATTCAATCTTGCTTCTAACTTCAGAGTAAAATGTAAACTACAATTCCTAGTTAGCCTTTTTTTCTCTGGAGCACTAGTGCAGAAAGAGCAAAGGGTGTTTCTCCAAGATTTCCACTTTCTTTGGTCTGCATCGAATATCTCACTGGAAACCATGATTTTACGGATGGGAAAGCTTCCAGCAGGTTTTCCAATATTTTTATATTCATGTGTGATGAGCATTGTTCTGGTTTGTAGCATGTGTGTTTGCAAAGGCATATTGTGTCTTGGTTAGCTTTTAGCAGGTATCTGAGTGCCTCAGGTAACTTGACTGTTCTGTTAGTGGCAAATGGTATAAGATCATAGTACTGGTAATGCGTATGAAATTGAAATGGCAGTTGTTTATTTTGATCCACTGTCTTTAATACTTTAGGTTGTGGACCTGGAACTAGTATACAGATATGGACTTCTATTCTGTGTATTTGTCCTGGGTCAGAAATTAAATGGCATCAGTCATCAAGGAAAAAGCTTGTGGATATTTAGCAGTTTACCAGTTAAGTCTTTTGCTGAAAATGGGCAAATACAGTGACTTGAAAAAGTATTCATATCCCTTGAAATTTTCCACATTTTATCATATTGCAACCAAAAACGTAAATGTATTTTATTGGGATTGTATGTGATTGACCAACACAGTGGCACAATTGTGAAGTGCAAGGAAAATGATAAATGTTTTTAAATCTATTTATTATTATTATTATTATTATTATTATTATTATTATTATTATTATGACAAATTAATGTGAAAAGTGTGGTGTGCATTTGTATTCAGCCCCCATGAATCAATAGTTTGTAGAACCACCTTTCGCTGCAATTGCAGCTGCTAGTCTTTTTGGAGATGTCTCTACTAGCTTTGCACATCTAGAGCATGACCTTTTTGCCCATTCTTCTTTGGAAAATAGCTCAAGCTCTGTCAGATTGGATGGAGAGTGTCTGCCCCACAGTTAACAGTGAATGTGAGGGCACAAACCAAGCCATGAAGCCCAAGGAATTGTCTGTAGACCTCCGAGACAGGATTGTATCAAGGCACAGGTCTGGGGAAGGGTACAGAAAAATGTCTGCAACGTTGAAGGTCCCAATGAGCACAGTGGCCTCCATCATCCTTAAATGGAAGAAGTTTGGAACCACCAGGACCCTTCTTAGAGCGGGCCGCCTGGGAAAACTAAGTGATTGGGGGAGAAGGGCCTTAGTTAGGGAGATGACCAATAACCCGATGGTCACTCTGACAGAACTCCAGCATTTCTCTGTGGAGAGAGGAGAACCTTCCAGAAGAACAACTATGCAGCACTCCACCAATCAGGCCTGTATGGAAGAGTGGCCAGATGGAAGCCACTTCTCAGTAAAAGGCACATGACAGCCCGCATGGAGTTTACCTAATCAGACCATGAGAAACAAAATTTTCTGGTCTGATAAAACAAAGATTGAACTCTTTGGCTTTAATGGCAAGCGTCATGTCTGGAGGAAACTAGGCACCGCTCATCACCTGGCCAATACCATCCCTACAGTGAAGCATGGTGGTGGCAGCATCATGCTGTAGGGATGTTTTTCAGCGTCAGGAACTGGCAGAATAGTCAGGATCGAGGGAAAGATGAATGCAGCAATGTACATGAGAAGTCCTTGATGAAAACCTGCTCCAGAGCGCTCTGGACCTCAGACTGGGGCGAAGGTTCATGTTCCAACGGCCCTAAGCACACAGCCAATATAACAAAGGAGTGGCTACAGGACAGCTGCAAAGAAGAATGGGAGAAACTGCCCAAAAATAGGTGTGCCAAGTTTGTAGCATCATACTCAAAAAGACTTAACACTGTAATTGGTGACAAATGTGCTTCAACAATGTAATGAGCAAAGGCTGTAAATACTTATGTACATGTGATTTTTATTTTTTGCCAGTTTTTTTTTTTATTTTTAATAATTTGCAAAGATTTAATACAAACTCCTTTCTTGTTGTCATTATGGGGTATAGTTTTGTAGAATTTTGAGGAAATTTAATGAATTTAATCCATTTTGGAATAAGGGTGTAACATAAAATGTGGAAAAAAGTGAAGCACTGTGAATACTTTCCGGATGCACTGTATTTTAGGTGTGGTTCTTTTAAATAATATGTGCTGTCCAGCATCTAAGCAGTTTTGAGAGCTTCCAAATGTTTTTATAGGTCAGATACAAACATACCTACTCTACTGATTATTAGGCAGTGGCAGCATTAATTTAAGGAAGTCACATTGCCTCCTACCTAAGGTGAGGCCTGTGTGTGTGATGTGTGCTTCCAAAGCAGTTTCTATACAATTTGCCTGCTATACAGCACTCTGATATTGCTGTTCCATACCCCAGTACTGTTTGGCATCAGCGTTCAGCCCATTATAAACCAAAGACCTGGTTGCGACAATGTGACTTTTGAGTGTGCACTGTAATCCTGCACTCCCTGGCATTGGAGGCAGAGCGGAAAGTTACTGGTTGGAAATATAAAGATGATGGGCATCTTCATGTTAACTTGTAGTTCATAATAAAAATTTAGAGGTTGACCGATAATGGGTTTTTCTCTGGCTGATGCTGATCTTTAGAAATTGGTGCCGATTTTTGCAGGCAATATTTTAAGCCTCCTTCTTCCTTTTTTCTTTTTTTGGCAGGTGGCACTGGCACTAATAGGTGGCACTGGCAGGTGGCATTGGTTGGCACTGACAGGTGGCACTGGTTGGCACTGGCAGGTTTCACATTGAGCCGATTTGTCAGTTTAGTTTCAGTAACTGCATAGACCAGCTGTCAGAATTCAGCGTGCTGTCGGGGGTGGGCGGGACCTGGGTTGGGTGGGGCCCTGCAGCTATCAAACACCAGCCAGTGATTGGGCTGCTTAGTGTGTGGGGAAGGGAGGTAATCGGCCAATGGTTTTTTTTTTTTTTTTTTTTTTTTTGCGCAAAAATCAGCCGATGACGATTTCTTAAAAAAGGCCAAATATCGGCCGGCCGATATATTGATCGACCTCTATAAAAAATGTAATGGGATACACCACAGGATGCTTACTGGTACCTGTATTATCCAGAATAAGTGCCCCTCTCCAATTTAGCTTAAAGGGCTTTCACACTGGATACAAAGCAGCGGCACTTTCGGGTCGGTTTGCAGGCGCTATTATTAGCGCAATAGCGCCTGCAAACCGCCACAAAGTGATTTTAAAGGTTGCAGTTTGTTATTTTTAAAAAGGAAAAAAAAAATGTCATACTTTCCTGTTCTGTGCAATGGTTTTGCGCACAGAGCAGCCCCGATCCTCTTCTTTTTGGATCCTCTGCCGTCGGCTCTGGCTCAACCTCTCTGCTTAGTGCCTCCAATTGCAAGCCTCTTGCTGTGGGGGCACTCGTGCAGGCTCCCTCCCAAGCCGTGCTCCATTCACTCAGAGTGTGGCTCGGCCCCACCTCACCCCCTGTTCTCCCTCATTGGCTCACTGGCTGTGATTGACAGCAGCAGAAGCTAATGGCTCTGTGTGACCCTATGAGGAGCGAGACCCAGGAGAGCCGCTGCTCTCGTGCACATCTCTGTATTGAGATGGGACTCAGGTAAGTATAAGGGGAGCTGGTGTGGGAGCTGCACTCTAAAGGTTTTTTTGTCTCATTGGGGAGATTTCCTTTACTTCCTCTCCCGCAGCCAAAATAGGAAGTGAGAGGCAATCCCTCCAAAGTGAGGAAATCCCTGGTTGTCACCAAAACTAATGTTCCCATTAGAAAACGTTATTCTTGTTCTGGGGAAAGAAAATTCTTTCACTTTCAATAATAGGTGAAAAAAATTGCCTTTTAGTTATACTTTAACTCCTTTTTAACTTTGATAGTTATAATTTTCTTATTTTCAACTAAGTTTCATCCCCCCCCCCCCCCCAAATCAGGACTCTGTTCAGGCCAGTCAAGTTCCTCCACCCCAAACTCGCTCATCCATGTCTTTATGGACCTTGCTTTGCGCAGTCATGTTGGAACAGGAAGGGGCATCCCCAAACTTTTCCCACAAAGTTGGGAGCATGAAACTGTGCAAAATGTCTTGGTATGATGACGCCTTAAGAATTCCTTTCACTGGAACTGAATAACCAAAGCAAGGTCCATAAAGACCTGGATGAACGAGTTTGGGGTGGAAGTACTTGACTGGCCTGCACATAGTCCTGACCTCAACCTGATAGAACACCTTTGGGATGAATTAGAGCAGAGACTGTGAGCCAAGCCTTCTCGTTCAACATTGGTGCCTGACCTCACAGATGCGCTTCTGGAAGAATGGTCAAACCTTTCCATAGATACACTCCTAAACATGGTGGACAGCCTTCCCAGAAGAGTTGAAGCTGTTATAGCTGCAAAGGGTGGGCCAGCTCAATATTCAACCCTATGGAATATGACTGGGATGCCATTAAAGTTCATATGTGTGTAAAAGCAGGTGTCCCAATACTTTTGACATGGGTGTGTGGTGAATGTAACATTTGCCAGACTTTCACAACAGGTGAATTATTCCCTGTAATTTTAAGCTTATGATACAGGAAGAATCACCTGCAGTGAATGGTTGGTGAATGTCACAGTTGCTGCTTTATAAATATACCTCTTGGTGTAGTTGACACCTCTACATAACTTATTGTGCTTTGTGATTTTGTAGATTGCTGCCAGATAAGTATGGTACTGTGGCAAGTAATTAGTTCTTGTGTTTCCTCTGTCAGACCTGTTCCCTGCTTTTGGTTGGTGATGGGCCTGTAATGAGGTAAAAGAAGGGTGGTCTAGAGGCAGCACCAATGGTAATCTACTCAATGTATTCTTACCAGGGTGCTCTGCCACAGAACATGCATACGTCCAATCATCTAGAGAAGAGCCAGAGCTCTGAGAAAGATGGTGGTAAAATTTTTATATATTTGTCATTTGGATAAAGGGATTCATGGATTGATGTAAAAGATGCATAGCATGTATTGTAAAGCAAGTAAAAATAAAGAGAGAAAAGAGAACTCCCCTTCAATCCAACTTGACCAGTAGGGCGTGTGAAATCGTTCAACTCCTGTCAAAGTACCCTTGTGACCTACATACTGGAGTGTCCATGTGGCCTCCAGTACATAGGAATATAATTACTAGACAGTTAAGTAAACGCATCAGCAAACATAGTAATATCGAAAAATTCAGACCTAGCGGATCATCTAAACACTTATCGCAACAAAAATGCAGGAGAATTGGTGTTCTATGGGATAAAGTTGAGTTGACACTGGAAGAGATCAGGATAAAAGGAACAAGTGTCACAGAATGAAATTAAATGCATAATCACCCTAGACACATTGACACTGTTTGGACTAAATATCAATATAGACTTCATCCCTCACATTAACTCAGAAGTGATGTTTTACACCTGGAGGTAAAGTCAGACATTGAGAATCAGACTGGCACGCTGAGAGTGGAGCCGGTCCCTGTATATATTTCCTACCAATAAATGGTTTAACACTATAGAAGTGTTCCTTTCTTCTCTGACGTTTGGGGCATGAGAAAACTGTCAGGACTGGAGGTGGTTCTGGATGATTTAATCCCTGGGGGACAGAAGAATTTATTGGCACACTGGAAATTAGAGGGTCATGGAAATCTGGTGAGTTCTCTGGTGTGGAGGATCTCACAGGGTGTGGAGTGCAGAGCATAAAAATTGTATTTTAGATAAAGAAGGAGCTGGAGTTAATAGAGGCGTGAAAGAAGCATTAGCATTGAGCACCTTATTTCTTGCTCACTTCATTGTTTGAAGCAGGAACACTTTAATACAAATATCGATGATTGTTATTTAAATCGCATATATGATTTTGGTTGATTCTATAAGCTGTGTGTGTAGATGGATGGATAGAGATAAGTATGTGTATATGTCAAATAACGTTTAATGACATTAATTGTGTAGACTTTATTTTATTTTTTTATTCCAATTCAATGTGTTTTATTTCAGGATTGGGAAAAGCGTATGCCCTGGCCTTTGCCGAAAGAGGAGCTTCTGTTGTCGGTACGTTATTACGCTTTTTTTCTTTCTTTCAGCTGCTAATGTGACCTTTGATTTATCAAGACAAACAACTGTTTCAAAGTTCAAAACTGATGTAGCTTTTTGATTGTAACTAAGATTGCAGCATGGATCATTCAAAGAGCATAGGGCATTGCTGGCTGAAATGCTTTTCATTAACAGTAGAAAGTAAATAATGATCAGCTTGTGTATTAACTATGACCAAACTCCATCCCATAGAGCCCAGGAGCCACGATGGACATCTTGTGGTGTGTTTTATATAAAGTATGTCTTACTAAAAGGGTATTTTAATTAAATTAAAAGATGTAAATGGATGGAATTGTCATATGCCATTTTTACAATCGGATTATATCAATTGAAATAAAAGTTTGTCATCCAGCTTAATTTTCCATAATGCTATGTGGTGAGGTTGAAAGAGTCCCTACCTGAGGAGCACTGATACTGTCCAGATCCAAAACACTGCCCAGGTTTTAAGGATAAACTTTGATTGTTCTTGTTCACTTCAAAAGGCAGCTCCATTTTAGAGTGTATCGGGTCCATGAGAAAATTGTGGGTCACACCATGTAATCTCACATTGTTTTGGAGTTTATGGGTCAATCATCAGTTGTAAATTAGGAGTGTCCAACTTCATTTCATTGCGGGCTGCATCAGTATTATGGTTGCCCTCAAAAGGCTGGTTGTATCTGTAAGACTATATAAATGTATCTACTCTTTATCATATTAAATAATTGCCTCTGCATTTGATAATTACCGGTTTTAGTAATAACTTGGTTATACTAAAGTCTCAGTTTTTTCATTTATAGTAACATGTTATACTTGCCTGTCCTGTATAGTGGTTTTGCACAGAGCAGCCCAGATCATCCTCTTCTCAGGTCCCTTGCTGGTGCTCCTGTCCTCTCCCCCCTGCCTATTGCCCCCACAGCAAGCAGCTTGTTATGGAGGCAGCTGTGCCGCAGGTCTGTGTGTCCATCCAGGCACGGAGCTGCGGTTCAGCCCCACCCCCTCTCTTGCCATCTTTGGCTAACTGACTTTGACAGCAGTGGGAGCCAATGGCACTGCGCTGCTGCCTCAGCCAATGAGGGAGAGTACTGGGCAGCCGAGTCTCTCCTGCAGCATCACTCGATCGAGATGGGCTTGGGTACGTAGTGGAGGGATTGAGGGGGGCTGCTGCCCACAGAAGGTTTTTTTATCTTAATGCATAGAATGCTTTAAAGTGGATGCAAACCCTCACATATACCCAGTGAAGTGAACAGCCTCAGATGATACACAGGGACAAAACAAATCTCCCTACATAAGTTTTACATATATATCTGCCGTCTTCAGCTTTATTTACTGTTTAGAAAGTGCATGTCCTGTTAGAATTTTCTCTTCCTGATTTCACCCATTAGTGTGAAATGTTACCATACACTCTGAGACAGCTCAGTGGAGGAAAGGCACACACCCCCCTCCACATAGGCAGAGACTTGAAGAGCTATGCTGTGAATAGACCAGCTCTCTGCTAATATATTTATAGCACCCACCCTGACACAAAATTCAGGCTGGTTATATCAGTTGCTGGAGAACCTGTCAGAAGTTATCATGCTTCTAACAGAAGAACGGAGCAGGAGGCTTTGAAGAGAGATAATAAAATACTGCAGATATGTGCCGAGGTCAAATTTCATGAATCTGGTTTACATCCACTTTAAAGGGGTTGTAAAGGTAAAAATTTTTTCACCTTAATGCATTCTATGCATTAAGGTGAAAAAACTTTTGACAGTACCGCCGCCCCCAGCCCCCCCGTTTTACTTACCTGACCCCTCGAATCTTCGCTGCTCGTCCTCATTGCAGCTCAGCCTGGTCGCTGATTGGCTGCAGTGGATGGATTGAAAGCAGCGCAGCCATTGGCTCGCGCTGCTGTCAATCACATCCGATGACGCGGCGCGCCAGGGGGCGGGGCCGAGTGATACAGCGAGCGGCTATAGCCGCCGGCTGTATCACGGGAGCGCGCCCGCAAGCACTCACCACCGTGCGAGGGAGCTCGCATTAAGGTGGTAAATGCTTGCGGGGAGGAGCCGAAACAGTCGCCGAGGGACCCCAGAAGACCAGGTTCGGGTCCACTCTGTGCAGAACGAGCTGCACAGTGAAGGTAAGTATAACATGTTTGTTATTTTTTTTAAAAAAAAAAAATTACCTTTACAATCACTTTAAGCATTCTAACCCTTTCACGCTCTATCCAAAGCTAAAAAAAAAAAGTTATGACTTTTTGTTTTTACAGTGCATAGATGAGTTGGATTTTTAAATGAGATCTCGGCAGATTGATTTATGCCGCCATCTTTGCAATCTACTAAAGTCTTTTGTGCTTCTTGCATTATAGTGACAAGATGGGTGATGTGTCTACCACTACCCTTATCACATATAGCACACTAGACATTAAAAATTTCTATTTGTTAATGTTGGCATTTGCCAACATTCTTTTCTGTCCGTTAGTTTCAGTGAATTCTCTGTAATCTTAGTGGCTTTGATTCCACGTGTGTGGGCTTAGTCTGTAAAGCAGTTGAAAAAGCCAAAAAGGTGCAATCAGCTTTTAGCTGGTAGATAGAAAAATCAGCGTAGCCCTGTAATACAACACTAAAAGTACAGACTAGGTTTGTCCCCATTAATTTTTTTTAAGAACAAGTTCTTAGTAGTACAACCCTAGTACAGACTGCTCAGCTATAACAGATATAGTATAAATGTATCATTCTCTGTACGCCTGTAAGCCATGTTCAAGCACTAGTTCTAAAGTGGAACTTCAGGGGAGAGCTTCCAGTTGACTTCAAGAGCCTTGCCAGCCAAAATGTTTTTTGTTGTGGGAAAAATATAACATGGTGGTTTCTCGGTTTGCCCTATACTGCTAGTAAAGTATATATAGTATGTATGCAATGTGTATGGCATATAGCAAGTTATGTCAATGAAGAGCTTACAGAACACTACTATGATCAAAAAAAAAAATCACTGTTTGCATCTTTTGTTTTCTTCTTATGCGATGGATCTGGCCCTGTTTTTCCGAAGTACAATGTTGGGGGGGCGGGCACTCTTGCGTGCCACTGATTCCTGCAGCTATTTCAGTCGTTTGTGAGCTGCTATCTGGGCTGACAAGTCCTGTATATTTCAATGGAAGGTTGGTGGCGGCCGTAACGATCAGCCAGACTGGCAATAACCCGCAGTGATCACTGCTGGATGCACGCAAATTGTTGAAATATTGATCAGCGGCTGCAGCTGATTGGCTGCATCCACTGGCCCATGGAAAATGTTCTAGCGTTTTCCTTTTTTTTTTTTTTTTTTTTTTTTTTTTTTTTAAGAAGTCAATTAAAAAAAAAAGACTTCCATCGTGCAGGGGAGCCCACACACTGATCAAAAAGAAATTCTGTTATGAGGGCTGTAATGAATTATTACAGTATCACAACCTAAAAAGGACATGCACAATGATTACAGGGTAAGTAAAGACACTACATAAATGCCTAAGCATCTGCAGCAAAATAGACTATTGTGCCATCTACAAGTCCTGCATGGGGTTTTACATGAGGTTTTACACTGTGTGGTACAGGACAGATGCCTCCAAAAAACACATAGGCATAACTCCTGTCATGTAAACAGGGCTTGTTCTGGCTGCAGCAGTGCAAGCACAAGATATTACACGAACCTCAAATTAGACTATCATGGCATAAATGAAGTCCTGTAAGAGGTTATTACTGTGGTGTTGGGTAAAACACCCCACTAATAGGCACAAGTCATATTGTAACATTTGTGCAGACACATTGCCTGAGGGCCAGTTGGTTCACGCTGCCCACAAATGAATTGCACAGGAAAGTGTTTGCGATCTGCAGTGAGTGTCAATAGAAAGTTTGACACCCCAAACACAGGTCACAAACACAGTGCGTTTGCTTGCACCAGAACAGCACGCTATTTATGGGCAGCTTTGTATTCTATCAATGAATACAATGTTTCCTATGATTGGCCGAGTTAGAGATCGTAACATCATCAGCCTGCCTCACAACTCAGAAATTCAGCCAAATTCTGTGAACGTCTGGCCCAATTGCACTGTTTAAAGTGAAGGTTAAACCTGGACAGCAGTGGGATGCATATGAAAACTCAGGATGCACAAAAAAGGTACAGCTTTGAAACCAGAACATTCCAGAGGTCCTGGCAAGAGTGTAAACCTATGAGTCACATAAAGACACCATGTGACGCCCAAGGCATAGCAACATGAATAGCATAAAAATGGTAACTTCACATAAGGCATTAAACTGAAAGCAACAGACCTGTATTAAAGCTGCAGACATATCTTAAAGGATGAATTTCTATTGCAGCACAGGCATGTGACAAGGATTTTTGCTTCCCATTGACTCTATGCTATCAAAGTGGTCTTGCACAGCCCATTCTCACGTGAGAGCAGACTATTGCCTTCCAGCTAATAAAGTAATGGGCTGAGTTTGGATCACGCTTCAGCCTGTTTTACCCCCTTACACTCTGCACCACATGCTGCAACCACATCTATTGCACGCAGTTGCAAGGTGACCCCAGTCAGTTGAATGGGCTGTGTTCGGTGGGCAGTATTGAGTATGTTCACTCCCTCCCCTTTTTTTTTTTTTTTTTTTTTTTTTTTTTTTTTTATATATCGTACTGTAGAGTATAAGATTTCCTATCATTTGAGCCAGCCCAGTCTTGCCACACAGAGTTAATCCATCTCTGAGCAATCCCCTTTTATTGTTCAGTGAGATAAATCTTGACCAACTGACAAAAACTTTGTCAAATACTCCCCCTTGCTGTGAGTGACAGCCTAAGACACAGACATGATTTTTTAATTCCCTCCCCCACTCCTTTCTTCAGCAGCTCTGCAAGGATTGGCTGTTCCACACCTCAGCATGATTTGGCATGCTGAAGTCATGTGGTTACTTTCCTGTCTTTTCACTGGATGTTAGAGATCATAGCAGAAGTTCAGTGTTAGAAATACACAGGAGAAAATGCATATTGACAAGGGGAGTGTAGAGGTGGGCGGGGAGTCTGACATCACGACTCCACCCACCGAGCTCCAGACAACAGACCCACCCACAGAATATGCAGTTTTTCAGCTCTCATAACAGACCGAGGGGAGACATTTGACAGGTAAAGATACATGCAGGAGGCGTGTATATCCTTATAGATAACCCCTATGGCAGTAGTTTAGAAAGAATGACATTGACTTTACATCCACTTTAAGGGAGAGCGGTTGGGAGGCTGGTAAAAATACAGCCCCACCATGCATTTATAACCCCCCTTCCCTCAACCACAAGTGTAAATGAACCTCATTTCTATCTCAGGGTTAAAATAGTGACCCACAAACTTGGCATCTCTATATCAAGACTGACCAAGATACATTGGTCATAGTCCTATAGGAAAGTTGCATCTTTCATATGGTAACGCCCTTTATAGCAGTTCGTCAATACTGTACAACCAAGTATTCCACCTTGTGGTTATTAAACGCAAGGCCCTGTCCCCTCTAAGCCTGACAAACCTTGCCAGTCCCAGCTGTCTGTTTCCCCCAGACCACTATTGGCTTGACGGCCACAAACTGTCATTCAGATCCCATGACTAACTCTTTGTATGCAGTAAATACAAACTGGTCTGCGTATGCATACATGCTGCATACATTGTTCAGCCCATTGCTTTATGTGGAAGTGGTGTGTGGCTCCAGAATTTTGCTAAACGTGTAGGAGGAACAGACCTTGGAGGAGTATCGATGAGCTGGAGTTGAGGATTGCAGAGGTCTTAGGAGCAGCTTCATCTTTTGTTCCACATGCCCTATATTACCGAGTTATTTTGAGAGTTACTCTGGTTAAAAGGCATCAGCAGTAAAGATTCTCCATGTAGGCTTGACCAGCACAAACCTGCTGTGATGCAGGATAGTGATTATAAATGCACTCTGCATTAAGATGGAAAAAAACCTTTATTCTCTCCAACCACGCCTTAAAAACTTACCTGAGCCAAAACTTGATCCACCTGCAGAAGCTCTTCTCCCCTTTCTTCTCACAGGAGACTTGATAGCAGCGGGATCCATTAGCTCTTGCTGCTGTCAGTCAAATCCTGTGAGGAGGGAGTGGCCGAACCATGGTGTGTGTGTGTGTGTGTGTGTGTGTGTATATATATATATATATATATATGTATAGTATATAGCTTGGCTCTGGAATGAGCCCACACAAGTGCTCTCACAGCATGTGGCTTGCTGTGGGGGCACTCGGAGAAGAGGAGGAGCAAGGTGGGGACCCCAGAGGAGATTCGGGGCCACTCTGTGCAAAACCATTGCACAGGACAGGTAAGTATACCATGTTTGTTATTTTGAAAAAAAAAAAAAAAAAATGTTAGGGTTGGCCCAAGTGTTTAGTTTAGCTAAGAGTTCTGGTAGATTAGTTTATTTTTCTCAAAGCGTCTTCCAGGACAGCCCATGAGACCTAGGGCTCCTCCTACCAGGACAGGAAACGCGTTACCCTCACCAGATAAAAGGGCGGTCCTCCAGGCCCAATGTCAGTTATTAGTGTTTCCTCCGGACAGGGGGGTAACATGTTCCTGGAACCTGGTCCCCTAGGTCTCATGAGCAGGGGCTCTGTATGGCTATTTGGGGCATATCACTAATCTTCTCCTCTGCCAGAAGTAGCACTCCGCTGGGGAGGGTTGGCTGTGCTGCTGTCTCCTGTTTCTCAGTGCCTGGAGAGGGCCAGGACTGGGATAGTGTCAGCTCCCAATGTGTATTCTGCACTCTGTAAGGCAGTGGTATCCTTTCCTCACCGACAGCATGGCTGGTTTGTGTGAGGAAAAGCAGGAAGCTGCAGCGCTGGGGGGCGGAGCTTCTGCGCTCCAAGCTGGCCCACAGGAAGTGCCGAGGGTAGGTCACTTCCGGGGCATATGACGTCATCGTCGGACGCCGGTTCCAGTCTCCTTAAATGGCGCAAACAGGAGCCGCTGGTGTCTTTTGGTGGAAGCAGCCAGGCTGTGGAAAGCCAAAAAGGGGCAGGATGGACCAGTCTGCAGTTCCTGCACAGGCAGTAGAGGCGGTGCCCAACACCAGCACCTCACAGGTAAGCCTGAAGTGTTGTCACTCTCTAGCTATCCCTGTGAGTGTTCCCTCCCCCTCCCCTCTCTGTAGTAGTGGGTTATGGGGACACATTTTCTCCCTCCTGCACGTGGTGTTTCAGAGTGTCAGGGTGGCTGAGAGTCTCATTACGGGTCATTTATTTTTGTCTTGCAGACCAAGACCCAGGACAAGGCTCAGGCCCAGCCACCTAAAAGGAAATGTGCGGTGTGCGCAAACAAATTGAGCTCCTCTTGGAGCAAAGCGGTTTGTCGCAGCTGTATAGAAGGCCTTGGAAAAGATGACCCGGTTGCCTCTTGCCAGAAGATGCTTACTTCTGTTAGAGATGAGCTTGCGTCCACCTTCAGTCCCTTTAGAACACTTATTGACAAGCTCCAGACTCCAGCTAAGAGTCCGTCTTCACAGAAGACGTCGGTCAGCACTCCGCAGCAGGCAGATAGTGAGGACTCATGGCCACGCTGGACTTAAGGGATGCAGGGACTTGACACTTTCAATTTCAAGCCCTCCCCTTTGGTCTTTCCTCAGCCCCACGCATTTTTACGAAGGTGTTGGGGGACGCACTGGCTCCACTGAGGTTAAAGACGATAACTGTTATTCCTTACTTGGACGACCTCCTGGTGGTGGCAAAGTCATACCAGAAGCTGTTGGAGGACCTCCAAAATTGTACAAAACTTCCTACTGTCCCTAGGCAGGTTGATAAATATAGAAAATTCGTCCTTAATCCCAGCCCAAAAAGTAACATACCTGGGTTACGACTTTTGCTCAGTAGACCAGAGCTTTTCTTCCTCAGGAGAAGATTGCAAAAATGACTATTGCCAGACCAGTAGTGGTGAGAAGTTGTCCATCTTGGGACCTGTCCCTAGTACTTCAAACTCTGGTTGAATTTCCTTTTGAGCCTCTTGAAGATATCTCAGTTACTCACATTAAAAAACTGTTTTTCTTGTACCTCAGCTTGTAGGGTAAGTGAGTTGCAGACCCCATCAGTGAGGGAGCCTTTCCTCACGATTTTTGAGTTGTTTTGAGAACCGATCCAGGCTTTTTGCCCAAGGTGGCCAGTACATTCCATCGATCTCAGTACATTGTACTGCCAACCTTTTTGTAGTTCGCCACATGGCGACCCTAAATGGATAAAGCAAGCTATCTCTGAAGCTTACAAAATTAGAGAAGTTCCTCCACCTTTTTGTTACTGCGCACTAGAGCCTTGTCTATGTCTTGGGCGGAGAGGGCTGGTGCCTCACCGGAACAAATTTGCAGGGCTGCCACATGGTCCAGTTACTCGACCTTCATTAAGCATTATCGCCTGGATCTCCTATCGGCTCAGGAGCAGGCGTTTGGTCGTAAGGTCCTTCAGACAGTGGTCCCTCCCTAGACTGGTAAGTTCTGGCTCATCGACTCATGGGCTGTCCTGGAAGACGCTTTGAGAAAAGCTGAGTTAGACTTACCGGTAACTCCTTTTCTGAGAGTCTTCCAGGACAGCTGGATTCCCACCCGGTTTTGTCTAAAGTTTTATGTGTATTATATGTTTTGCAGGGACGTCCTACGGTTTTTTGATGACTGACATGGGGCCTGAAGGACTGCCCTTTTATCTGGTGGGGGTAATGTATTTCCTGTCCTGGTAGGAGGAGCCCTAGGTCTCATGGGCTGTCCTGGAAGACTCTCAGAAAAGGAGTTACCAGTAAAGAACCCAAAGATCACTGTGGCTGGGTTCCAGAGATGCAGTCGGGAGATGGGAGAAAGTTGTAGAAAGTCAACCATCACTGCAGCCCTCCACTAGTCGGGGCTTTATGGCATAGTGGCCCGACGGAAGCCTCTCCTCAGTACAAGACACATGAAAGCCCGCATGGAGTTTGCTAAAAAAAACACCTGAAGGACTCCAAGATGGTGAGAAGTAAGATTCTCTGGTCTGATGAGACCAAGATAAAACTTTTTGGCCTTAATTCTAAGCTGTATGTGTGGAGGAAACCAGGCACTGCTCATCACCTGTTCAATACAGTCCCAACAGTGAAGCATGGTGGTGGCAGCATCATGCTGTGGGGGTGTTTTTCAGCTGCAGGGACAGGACGACAGGTTGCAATCGAGGGAAAGATGAATGCGGCCAAGTACAGGGATATCCTGGACGAAAACCTTCTCCAGAGTGCTTAGGACCTCAGACTGAGCCAAAGGTTTACCTTCCAACAAGACAATGACCCTAAGCACACAGCTAAAATAACGAAGGAGTGGCTTCACAACAACTCTGTGACTGTTCTTGAATGGCCCAGCCAGAGCCCTGACTTAAACCCAATTGAGCATCTCTGGAGAGACCTAAAAATGGCTGTCCACCAACGTTTACCATCCAACCTGACAGAACTGGAGAGGATCTGCAAGGAGGAATGGCAAAGGATCCCCAAATCCAGGTGTGAAAAACGTGTTGCGTTTTTCCCAAAAGGACTCATTCATGGCTGTATTAGATCAAAAGGGTGCTTTTACTAAATACTGAGCAAAAGGGTCTGAATAGTTAGGACCATGTGATATTTCGGTTTTTCTTTTTTAATAAATCTGCAAAAATGTCAACAATTCTGTGTTTTTCTGTCAATATGGGGTGCTGTGTGTACATTAATGAGGAAAAAAAATGAACTTAAATGATTTTAGCCAATGGCTGCAATATAACAAAGAGTGAAAAATTTAAGGGGGATACTTTCCGTCCCCACTGTGTGTGTGTATGTATATATATATGTGTGTGTATGTATGTATGTATGTATGTGTGTGTGTGTGTGTGTGTGTGTATATATATATATATATATATATATATATATATATATATATATATATATATATATATATATATATATATATATATATATATATATATATATATATATATATATATATATATATATATATATATATTATGCCCGGCCACTGAGAGGGAGCAGCATGACACGCGCAGTGTGCACCTGGCTGTGAAGCCGCAAACTATTACAGCAGGTTGCCCACACTTGCAATTACGGTGCCGAGGAGGGGGAGAAGAGCGAGGATTCAGGCGGCCACACCACTAGACTGTGGGACAGGTGAGTGTCTGTTTATTAAAAGTCAGCAGCTACGCTTTTTGTAGCTGCTGGCTTTTAATAAACTTAAACGCTATTACTCATCCCTAAGCTGAACTTCTGCTTTTTTTTTTTTTTTTTTTTTTTTCATTTGTACTTCAGTGAGCTGCGGGCCTGGTCATTCCCTCCCTGCAGCACATTTGACCTGGGGGCCATGGAATGAGCCCGCTCTCATTGAAGGCAAAAAAACAAGAGCTGGAATTGGAGACGAGTTTGGAGGATGCCCAAGCTCCTCTCTATTGACCACCTGTCTGATGTTGCGGCGTAGCACATCAAAAGTAGCTGACCGCTTTGCGTAGCTTGTGAAGATTTGGACGTTGACCACCACTTTTTGCCTTTCAACGCTCCCGGAAAAGTCATAGGCACAATAGGTTCACATTAGGAATCTAGTGTGACTGCCAGGTTATTTCTTTTCAAGTAAATATTTGTAACAGGAACCAAATGGCGCATTACAAAGTCTAGGTAGTAAAGACCTTCGTGCATTGGCTTTATTCTTTCTTCAATGGGGAAAAGATCACATTGGGAAAACAAGCTTGGTAACCCTTACCCCTGGCACACCACTTAGCTTTCGTGTTGCTTAATAAACTCACTGAATAATGCATGGGCCCATTTTAAGACACAAACAGCAAGCCAACTACTACCAATGATCATTTGCACCTTTTGCTTACGAACAAAATGACGACATTGAGAAAGCAGCAGAAATCCCATAGGGAAATAAAGGATGCAAAAGGTAATCTGCGAACTGATGAATCTATAAATTGACTTGGATCAAAAGCCATACCGCATACCTCATGCAGTTCTCGAGTGCACCCCAGAGATCTGCAATGGCAGTTGTGTCTGTTATGACAAGTAGATCCTAATTAGATCAGAATATGCCTTTGTGGGCAGAATATTGCTTCAGGTAATTGGAGAGAAGTGTCATTCCTTTATCAGGAAATACTGAGAATTTATTGTACAATGTCTAATCCTGACTGTGATAAGGGAAGTAGAAGAGAAGATTTGAATGAGATTTGTGAAATATAGCTGAACTATATAGTAAACATTTTTTGTCACTTTCGGTCTGTTTAATAGCAAACTTAAAGTGTATGCTGATTCCCCCCCCCCCAATCTTCCTTTTTTTTTGGGGGGGGGCTAGAGTAGGGAGGGATGAAGACCCCTGTCCAGTTTGTGTCCCCTCAGGCAATTTTTTTCTTTGCTTTCTGTCCCAAAGACACAGCAGGAAGTAAAAAATAAATATATCCAAAGCAAGTGGATATCCCCCTTAGGCACTTGTTCTAAGACTAGGTTTCCCTAATGGAAGATTTTTCCCTCACCTACTGTTTTGTGACAACTCAAAGGAGCTCTTTCTGTTTGAGCATTCTCACAGCCATCCAGAAAAATCCTCAAAATGTGTCTAATATCATCTTTTTCAGTTGCTCCTCAGCTCCACCTTGTGGCCACAAGGTTTATATTGATGTATTTCTTGAAGATGTGGGCACCAGATGGGGCTGAGGATCATAGTAGGCAGGGTGGATAAAAATTGATTATTTAAAAAAAAAATCTGATTGGTTTGATTTTTATTAAATGTAATTTATTAAGATGCTTCTGCGGTAAAAATCGATCTAAACATTAATAATTTTAGTTTATTTAGCATAAAATGGAGCTTAGTTATGTAGCATGAAGCTGTATATTCTGCAATATTTACATTTTTGGGAGATTCAATGAATGCAAGCACGCACTGCATTGATGCATTCTCACAATTTCCCAGTAACTTTGAGAAAACAAAGTTCAGGAATATTCCTTTATCCCATTGTTTTGCAAATCTATGTACACTACAAACTGTATAATTGATTAAAGAGAAATGCATCTGTACCAGTGTGAGGAGGAAGGGCAAGCAGTAAAAAGGAAAGTGAAACCTCCTAAGCGGCTTATAAACCTTGTGATATTTCTGCACATATCTTAAAGTGCTTTAGTCCTCCCTTGAGGAGCAAAATGGCACCAGACCATAAGAGACCCAGTTTGGGAATATTTACTAACCTGAGAGCTTATTATTCTAAATGGGAAACCTTCATTTAGTTAGATACTAACTACAAGTGAGAATGAGTCCTTGCATTTAAAGAGCACCTGTCATTTCAGATCCATCATGGCAGCGCCTGTTAGCGGGCATCCACTCGCCTGCTGCTGCCACGTCCCTCACCTTATTGTGTCACTGCCACATCACCAGCTGTCCCATTACAGTGAATGAGACTGTCGGTGAGTCAACAGCAGGTTAGAGGAGGAGCCGCTGCAGAACATCAATGACAGTTGCTCTATAAAGATTATGATTCAAATCAAGCCTTTTTACTAGTGATTTAAATCTTCTTGATTTAAATTGAATCCACCCTGATAATAGGCAAACATTTTGGACATATTTAGAGGGCTTTTCATGGCAGCTGTGCGAATGTCTGAACAAATGAAAGAATGTTTTTAGAAATGGAGCCTTTGATGTTGGAATAACCATCACTTTCTATACCAGATACAGCAGTCACCAGGATGAATGCTGAGGGTGAATCTCCCTAGCAGGAACATAGACAACAGCAGTTAAAAAAATGGACAAGTTCCATTTCACATTCTTTTTGAAAGAAAAGGTTATGGTCTTTACATACTTTAAATTTGTTTTACAACAAATTATGGCCTATATAATTGCCTCAGCTTCATTTAGTGGTATTAGAATGTCCTCTCATACAAAAATGAGCAATACTGAAGTTTCCCAAAACCACCATTCACACTCCAGCCTGCCTCCAGGAGGAGAGGAGCTACACCGCACTGACTTTAGAAGGTCAATACTTTCTGCCTCCCGCTGATCCTGTACCTAGAGGGGTGTGTGTTTTTATTCTGCAGAGGATTACAGATTAAAGTTAGTTAAGTGAAAATATGGATTAGGATTTAACATGAATTGTGATTTACAGAATGCTTACTGAATGCTTTCATTTAAGTGTTCTAAACATTCCTACCTACACCTTGTGTTTTTAACCTACATAAGAAGATCATTTAGTTTCATTGTGTCATTTGTTGCCTTGTACGTGCCTATAAGTAGAGCAAAACTTTACATTCAGTTGTCAAAAGTTTTTTTGTTTGTGTTCAAACATGTGGCATGGCAACCAGGGCATTTTCATGCATGATCTCTGTGGTGTGAGAACCAACATTTCCTTTGAAAAGACTACACATCCCACAGTCCCTGGCTCTCTATCTAGCATTAGTGCAGGTGAGAAGAAAACCGTAATAAGCTCTGACACGGGCACAAAAGGCAGAGCAATTAACAGCTAGTTCACCCTGCTGGAAGAGATGTGTTTTCAGCACATTGGCTTTCGGACATTTGTGATGCAACACAGAGGAAATGGCGAGTCGTGCACTGGACGCTCTGTGACCTGGAACAAAAAGTTGGCGGACACTACAAACCGCAGCCACAAAATGCGAGCCCCTCATTACAAGGTAAGACAAACAAATGACCCAGGGAAAATACTGTAACTGCGCTAATACCTAGTTAAAATGAAAACATTTAAAAGTGTACAATTCCTTTTTAATAATTGGAATTGCTTTTTAATCTGAGTTTTCAACCCTGAATAAGCATGTATTACTCCATACAGGAGCCGTAAGAAGGAGTGTACTTGTTATGTCTGCTTTACTATGTAGCCCCCTCTGTGCTTCTTGCATCTTCAGTCATAGATGACTGAATAGGAGGATTTGAATGTGATTGCTGATTGAGACAGGGCTGGTGCAAGGATTTTTGACACCCTAGGCGAAACCTAATTTTTCTGCCCCCTTGGCTCCGCCTCTGATTCCACCCCCTTGCCTTGCCCTTGTAACACATGTGGCCTACCTGACACCTACACTGACCCACCTGACCCCGTACACTGATCTCCCTACACTGACCTACCTGACACATACCCTGACCCACCTACCTGACCGCTACACTGACCTACCTGACACATACAGTGACCCACCTACCTGACACATACACAGACTCCTACTACCTGCACTATTCACCCCCCATCCCCCAGACACAGCTTGATGAAGCTCGGGGAGGATCCATCCTCCGCCTTAGCTCTGCTCTTCATGACCTGATTGACCATCACATCAGGGCTCTCCTCAGCAGGGGGTGGGCAGTATTTCTTAGGAGTCCCTGCTAGCACCGCCATCCAGCTGCTCTATGGTGTCCCCGCCGGTCGGGAGGTCAGCTAACAGACGCTGCACCTATCTCAATGCTCCCATCTTCACCGAGCCCCACCTCTCTGCTGCACTCACACAGGGCCGCACCAGAGGGACAGGCTGGAGTTAAGGAGTCCCGGAGCGGCACTGCGAGATATTACTATGTGAGGAGATGACAGTGGCGCGCTCATCGGTACACATCGAGGATTGTCGGTATGCAGCGGATGTGTTCCCGGAGACAGCCGGCCTGGCACCGAGCGCTTACATGCCTGGAGCTTCACTGGGACAAAGGCCGTGGCGGCACCCTAGGTGTTAGTGCGCCCTAGGCGGCTGCCCTGGATTGAGGAACCACCTAGCACCACTGTTTCTACAGTTTTTAGACTTCTGGTGTGTAGGGTGCCATAAATGTTCCAGTACCTCCAGCAGGTGTGTTCCGCCAAATTACAGAAAAATGTGAATGGGGTGGACTGGTGCTCTATAGCCGAACTGCTGTGTAGGTACCCTGTGTTCTCAGTATGCATCTGAAATTAATTTACATTTTCTCTGGGATGTCTATTAGGCTTTCATGCTGCCAGAGGGTACCAGCAAGTGGTTCATGATGCCAGAAGGAGTAGTCTGATTTTTTTTTTTTTTTATCCTAGTAACTATGATTTATGTCCTGGAGTTTTAAGTGAAGTCTTGCAGAATGTTCATAGTATGATTCGTGTCTTCAAGTGGTTAAACGGCTGTTGCTGCATGGGAATACTATTCTATACTTCTTTTGTAGCAGTGGGCCTTGTGTATAAAAGATGGTGGAATGGAAAGTGTCTTGGTTCCCCTAGCAAGCAATGACATTTGTTTAATTTATAATCCAAATCTGAGAGAATTGACAGTGGTAGTCTATTTGCTATTGGCATTACCTCCACCCTCCTTTTCTTGCGTGCGTGTGTGGTGTTTTTTTATTTTTTTATTTTTTTATTTTTTTTTATACATGAGGCTTGTAAGTTGTAATTAAATGGTTCAGAAATTCAGAGTGAGTGATGCATCTACGGATTTCCTTCTTTGACATGTTCACTGATTTTATAGGTAAATTATAAAAAATTGAGCCAATTATGGAAATCTATTTCTGTCTCAGGCGTTGAGTACATTAAAGTGCACCTGTGGCCACCAATGTGACTTCTCCTGTCAATTTTGATTAGTTCACTAGCCAGAAGAGCCTCTTTACTAGCCAGGCTTCTTCTGCGCACCACATTGAATTCCGTGATTTTGGTGCAGCATCTTAATGCCTCTCAAATGTTGGGTAATGATGAGTAGTCAGGGCTTAAAGTAATTCTGAAGTCTCGTTGTTCCCCCCCCCCCCCCATAAAAAAAAAAAACATGTTATACTTACCTGCTCTGTTGCAGTGGATTTGCACAGAGCTGCCAGAAATCCTCCTTCTCAGGCCCCTCTTCTGTGATCCTGGCCCCGCCCTCCTGTTCAGTGCCCCCACAGCAAGAAGCTTGCTATGGGGGCACCCGAGCCAAGTCGCAGCTCCCTGTGTCCATTCAGACACGCAGCCCCGACCCCCTCTCTCCTCTGATTGGCTAGCTGACTTTGACAGCAGCGACAGCCTATGGTGCCAATGCGGTGTCTCAGCCAATAAGGCGGGAGAATCTTGGACGGCTGAGACACTCGTGGACATCCCTGGACAGAGAAGGACCTCAGGTAAGTGTTAGGGGGTCTGAGGGGAGCTACTGCACACAGAAGGCTTTTTATCTTAATGCATAGAATGCATTAGGATAAAAAATCCTTCTGTCTTTACAACCCCTTTAACTGTAAAGATGGAGGTTTCACCTAAAGCCAGGGATTTGAACCCTTGGTAACAGAGGCATCCTGTGGTACCTGAATGTAGATACGATATACAGTGCCTTGAAGAGTATTCATACCCCTTGACATTTTCCACATTTTGTCATGTTACAACCAAAAACATAATTTTATTTTATGTGATAGACCGACACAAAGTGGCACATAGTTGTGAAGTGGAAGGAAAATGATCGATAATTTTCAACGTTTTTTACAAATAAATATGTGTAGCGTGCATTTGTATTCAGCCCCTCTGAGTTAATGTTGTAGAACCACCTTTCACTGCAATTACAGCTGCAAGTCTTTTTGGGTACGTCTCTACCAGCTTTGCACATCTAGAGAGTGAAAATGTTTGCCTTTTCCTCTTTGCAAAAAAACTCAAGCTCTGTCAGATTGGATGGAGAGCGTCTGTGAACAGCAATTTTCAAGTTTTGCCACATATATTCTCAACTGGAATTAGGTCTGGACTTTGACTGGGCCATTCTAACACATGAATATGCTTCGATCTAAACCATTACATTGTAGCTCTGGCTGTATGTTTAGGGGTGTTATCCAGCTGGAAGGTGAACCTCCGCCCCAGTCTCAAGTCTTTTGCAGACTCTAACAGATTTTCTTCCAAGATTGCCCTGTATTTGGCTCCATCCATCTTCCCATCAACTCTGACCAGCTTCCCTGTCCCTGATGAAGAAAAGCGTCCCCACAACATAATGCTGCAACCACCATGTTTCACAGTGGGGATGGTATGTTCAGGGTGATATGCAGTGTTAGTTTTCCGCCACACTTGGGGTTTTGCTTTTTAGGCCAAAAAGTTCATTTTTAGTCTCATCTGACCAGAGCACCTTCTTCCACATGTTTGCTGTGTCCCCCACATGGCTTCTTGCAAACTGCAAACGGGACTTCTTATTTTCAACAATGGCTTTCTTCTTACCACTTTTCCATAAAGGCCAGATTTGTGGCATTCATGACTAATAGTTGTCCTGTGGACAGATTCTTCCACCTGAGCAGTGGATCTCTGCAGCTCCTCGCCTCTATTTTTAGCGGTGCTTTATTGTTTTAGCTGCGCTTTTCGACCGCTAGCGGGGTGCTTTTAACCCCCCCGCTAGGAGCTGAAAAAGGGCCCACAAAGCGTCGCTGCAGTGGCACTTTGCCGGCGCTTCCCATTGATTTTAATGGGCAGGGGCGCTTTAGGAGCAGTGTATACACCGCTCCTAAAGCACCTCAAAGAAGCTGCTAGCAGGACTTTTTTTTTTAGTCCTGCCAGCGCACCGCTCCAGTGTGAAAGCCCTCTTATTTCCTCTAGTCGAAAAGAGTGCCCTCTTGTCCTCTGTGATGACTTTAAAGTGAATAACTGTGCAGTAATGTGCAATGTTAGTTTTCCCCCACATGGCTTCTCGTAAACTGCAAAAGAGACCTAAGCTTTCTTTCAACAAAGGGTTTCTTCTTGTCCCTTCCATAAAGGCCAGATTTGTGGAATGCACGACTAATAGTTGTCCTGTGGACAGCTCCTCCAGAGTCCCCATGGGCCTCTTGGTTGCTTCTCTAATTAATGCTCTCCTTGAACGACCTGTCAGTTTTGGTGGACGACCATGTCTTGATAGGTTTGCAGTGGTATCATACTCTTGCCATTTTCAGATGATGGATTGAACAGTGCTCCTGTGAGATGTTCAAAACTGGGGATATTTATTTATTTTTTATAACATAACCCTGCTTTAATCTTCTCCAAAACTTTATCCCTGACCTGTCTTGTATGTTCCTTGGTCTTCATGATGCGGTTTGTTCACTAAGCTTCTCTAACAAACCTCTGAGGGCTTCAGAGAACAGCTGTATTTAGAGCCCTTTCACACCGTGCCACCCAGGGCATCAGCGGTAAAGCGGCGCTATTTTTAGCACCGCTTTACCGTCGTTTTAGCGGTGCTATTCGACCGCTAGCGGGGGTGGTTTTAACCCCCCCGCTACCGGACGAAAAAAGGTTAAATCTGCCCGCAAAACGCCGTAAGAGCAGTGTTTTGCTGGCTGTATTGCAGCGCTGCCCCATTGATTTCAATGGGGAGCAGCAGTGGAGGAGCGGTGAGTTCACTGCTTCAAAGAAGCTGCTGGCAGGACTTTTTCTGATGCCTTGCCAGCGCACCGCTCCAGTGTGAAAGCCCGAGGGCTTTCACACTGGAGTGAATGGAGCAGTTGTTTTAGGGCGGTTTGCAGGCGCTATTTTTAATGCTATAGCGCTTGCAAAACGCCCTCAGTGTGAAAGGGGTCTTATACTGAGATTAAATTACACAGGTGGACTCTATGTACTAATTCGCCACACTTTTCACATATTTTATTTGTAGAAATTTTTGAAAACTTTTTTTTTTTTTTTTTTCCTTCCACTTCACAATTATGTGCCACTTTGTGTTGGTCTGTCATATAAAATCCCAATAAAATAAGTTTACATTTTTGGTTGTAACATGACAAAATGTGGCAAATTTCAAGGGATATGAATCCTTTTCAAGGTACTGTAGATATTGCCTAGAAACCCATAACATAGCTTCTGAGCCGTTTCATTAAAACAAGAATCTTTTTCTAATAAAATGCAGGAATCCTGTACAGTAACATTTAGACATTCTTCGTAACAACTGAGAATGTCTAAATTCAGGAGGAAGGCTCCTGCTCCCATGAACCCATTCTTTCAGTTCTTTAGGTATCCATCCATGATGATTTAATTCTAGTGGGGAGACACTCTAAAAAGAATTCCATAAGTAAAACTTGTGGTAAACCGTTTTTAAAATTCTTAAATGCTATGTTTTCTGGTACAGCCAGTTACTCCATTAAAAGCAGTTTGCATATGTAGATGGATAGTGAACAGATGCCTGTTTAAAAAACAAAAAAACAAAAAAAACACACATTCTACACATCACATTTCCAACAGCAAAACATTGTAAGGCCTCATGCACACAGGCATTAAAAAAAGCAGCTGTTATAGACACCATTCCCCTGAGGGCATTTATGCTGAACATGTAGGGGAGGAGCTTTGGTGGTGTTTTTGTGCATGCAGGCTTGATTTGATATTCATGTCCCTTGTGTATATAATTTAAAGCTGAATTCCACTCCTTTGTAAAAAATGAGGACACTTCATGAGTTAAGCCCAAGGAGGTGCATAACCTGTCCTGGACTTCTCTCTCTTATAATCTTCTAATAATAATAATAATAATTAGTTTATAGAATGCCTGGAAGATGGCTATTGCTGCATTTCTAGGATCCCGATGCTGACCCTTGTGATCTCTTCAACAATAGTCACTGCAGCTGCTATGCCCGCCCCTCCCCTCCTCCAGCCCAATCACAGAAGTCTTGGTATTCTGTAAAGTCATTCTCCAAACACAAAGGCTTCTGTAAATGGGAAGCAGGGGGGGAGGGGCGGGCATAGCTCCTCTGTGTGCTTCTCTCCTCTCAGATCACGGAGTGTGTCTCTGGCAGAGCATTCAACTAGTCACATATAAATCGCAAAGGTAGCTCCAGGGGGTGTCATACACTTAATTGGACTTAACTCATAGTGTGCCTTCACTTTTACAAAGTGGCTGAATTCCTAGAAAGTACAATCTTAAAGTGATATTGAAGGTAAATTTAAAAAAAGAACAAAAAAAAGTTATACTTACCTGCTCTGAGCATTTGGTTTTGTACAGAGCAGCCTCAGTTCTCTTCTTGGGTCCCCTGCTGGCACTCCTGTCTCCTCCTCTTCTCCGAGTGCCCCATAACAAGCCACTTGCTAAGGGGGCACTTGTATGTGCTCACTCCCCAGCCCTCCTGCTCCCGCCTCGCTGGCTGTGATTGACTGCAGCGGGAGTAAGTGGGGAGGCAGAGACCCGGGAGAGCCTCAGCTCTCGTGCACATCACTGGATCGTGCTCGGGTGAGTATTGGGGGGGCTGTGGGGGGAGCTGCATAATTGAAGGTTTTTTACCTTTATGCATAGAATGCATGAGGTTAAAAACGTTCTGCTTTTAGAAACACTTTAAAGGCGAATGCACTATAGATTCTTCATTCTTGCTTATGGTGATTGAAATCCCGCTGGAGCCATTAGACCCTAGGAGATTGAATATTGAATCCACTGTTCTTGGGTTTGAAACTGTGGAGCTGATGATCTGGCAGTTCTTGCTGCTGTTGATCTCTTAACTCCTGGGGTCAATCTTTGCGATAAGCAGGTGGGGTTTTTATCTGTTGTGATGGAGCACTGGATCTGCTTCAAGGATTGCTGGCAGTTGTAGTTCACTTATTAAGACTGCTCACAATAATAATGTTTGTTTTTTATTGCACTATTTTTAAGCACTTATATCAGTGTATATGAGGTCACTTTATTTGTTATATGCTGTTTGGGATGTCTTAAAGGGACAGTGCACCTAGTTTGTTATTGCTGTTATAGGCATGCAACATATATTTATGGCTTTTAAAGTGTTACTAAACCCAGGACCCTGTATTCGCTATATCTGGTCTCCCACCATACACAGAACATGGAAATGCAATTATTTTAGTAAATATAAACAGCTAAATGCCTTTTCTCATCAGTAATATATAGCAGTCTTGTGATTTTTTATCAGTTCCTGGTGAAGCTTGTAGGAGGAGTTTTCATACTTCACTGAGCTGTCCTTTGAGGCTCCTGACCCTCTGCCTGGACAGTGCTGCACTCTCCCAAGGGAAAAAAAAAACCCTCTAGCAATACACACCAAACAGAGCATGTGCAGACTGACTCAAAAGGCTCTGTCTTATCTGGCCTTGTCCAGGGGGACAGTGCAGGGAGGGGAGGATCTGTACGTACAAGATTGCAAAGCCTTTTTACACAATGCAGAGGATTAACTCCTTAGATTCCACAGTGAATATAACAAGCATGCTTTACTGCAGTGGTCATCAACCCTGTCCTCAGGGCCCACCAACAGGCCAGGTTTGCAAGATAACTGAAATGCATCACAGGTGATATCATTTGCTGCTCAGTGATTGCAGTATTCTAGTCTTCATCTCTGCTTTACTGCATATACAGACTAATTGTACTGTTGTGTATTTAGTAACAATTTAAGCACAGTTCTAAGTTGGCCTTTATTTTTTAAAAGTGTGTTTAGAGGCATAAAAAAGCCCCAAAGCTGTGTTTGGAGAGGAGATTATAAGCACAATATATACGTGCACATATGCATGTAAATTTGTTCCAATGGCCAGCCTCTCTGCAGGTGCTTCACCCTGGACAAGAACATTGCATTGGTCTATTAGTATGTGCCTCCTGCTCACCTTTTTGATAACATTATGTAGCACTACCACCGAAAGAGCCATTTGGTAATTTTGGGTTCTTTGTCTTGACTCCAAGAGCAACTTCAGCCCCTCTAACACCTGATTGAGTGAACGTTACTGCATGCACTTAAAGGAACACAAGTGTGGATACCTTTTTATTATGGGAAAAAACAGATATAAAAGCTGCGCTCAAAGGATGCTCAATAATAATAAAAAAATTATATGTGAAAACAAAAGTAGCCAGCACCAAAGGTCTAGTCCCAAAACCTCACAGTAGAAAGAAATAAAAAAGGATGCGGCGCTAAAAAAATAAGTTAAGATGAAACTATAAACAAAGAGAGAAAAAACTTTTGGCAAGTCTAATCAACATATAAACCAAAATAAAATAGGTATATGCACAAAATGAGTGGTGCTGCAATATATGACAGTTGAATATAGGAATGAACACTAATATCCAAAAGAATAATATATATAACAATATGTGAAAAATAACAAATATGAAAAAAGGAAAAAAACCCCAAGATATAAAGTCCACAAGATAAAGAAATAATCCGTGATTGAAAAAAGAAAATGTGCCAAAATTTGCAGGTGGGGAAATCTTCCGTCTGTTAACTAGGAATAACCGAAGGCATCATGTGGTTATTTCTCATATAAATGAATTAGAATATTAGGTAGTTCCAGTATAGCAAGAGAATGTCCATTCAACACTGGTCTCTTTGGAAGCTGGTTGATTTAATTGATTTTCAATTTAAAAGGGAGTTTACTTCAGAGATAAAATGAGAATTCTCCCGCTCTGCAAGACTCTGGTCTGGCCGCATCTGGAGTATTCCCTCTAGTTCTGGGCACCAGTCCTCAGGAAGGATGTGCTGGAACTGGAGAGCGTACAGAGAAGGGCAACAAAGTTAATAAAGGGGATAGAGGATCTCCGCTATGGGGAAAGACTTGCAAGCATTGAACTTGTTCTCTCTGGAAAAGGAGACGCTTGAGAGGGGATATAACGATATACAGTACAAATACTGAAATGGTGACCTTGGCACAGGGAAAAACCTTTTTAGTGAAAGGGAGTCTAAAAAGACACGTGGCCATTCACAGAAATTGGAAGAGAATTGGGGGGGGGGGGGGGGGGTGTTGATTTGGCCAGGATAGATTTTCCCAACCAGTCACCATTTTCCACAGATTGGCAGCTGCAGTGTACCTCTCCCTTCTTAGTAGACACATGCTTTCATATTCATAGAAAGCTTTTCAAAAAAATGATTAGATGGTGGCGTGCAATTGTAAGGTTACAGAATAGTTTTATGTAGGACGAATAGTACCTTGTAATGCACAGCAAATACTAAGCTGGTATTCATGCAGTCACAATATACCTTGTTATCTGTCACTAGAATGAATTCAGGTAATGAAGTGTTTTTCGTTCCCTTTTTAAACTTTCTAGCATCAAATTTTCTGTTTTTTTAGACGAGTATTATTCCATATAACATTAAGATATTAACGTGCTTTAGTGCAGTCTGTACCTGTTTGATTCATTGCAGCTCCTGAGTTCGTGCAATCCTTTTCCTCTTTGCTGCCATTATACAATGATGATAATCCGCTCATTTTGTAATCACACCTCGTTTACTGCCCACTCTTCCCTACTTCAAAGTTTGAAGTCTAAGAAAGGTCACCAAGATTGTCACCTAATGAGTAGAGGACTAATGGGTTTTATAATGTGTCTCCATAAAACTGGGTAGCTCTTACAAAAATAAAGCTCTGTTATCCATCATCCATTATGTAGTACACAGTGTTAATGGATTTTTAATGTTTAGGCCAAAATGGGGCAAGTGCCATGGGATTTTGGTCTAAGAAAAAACCGACAATGTAAAAAGGAGGGTCATTGTCTGCTCCAACCGTATGTTGGAGAGTCAACTTTTTATATTTTATACTGATGCATTCGAACGAGCTTGAAACAACTCTTCAAAATGGATAAATTGGCTTTATTACAGTTTTTATATCATATTCTGGTTGAACGACTAGCAAGTCCATGAGAGAATGATTTGCATGTTTTTAGGAAATAATGGCAATGGTGATGTATTTTTATTTTAGACTGTAGTGTTGGACTGTATACATGGCCACAATGCCACAAAAGCGCCTCTAAAATGCTTAATACATCTCAATGTAACCCACAACAACCAAAAATGATTTTTAAGGTTTATTTTCAGGCTTAGGCTAATGAGATTTTATATTATTTATATATATAGAAAAGATTCAATATGCATAAAATCGCAGATCCTTGAAAAAGTCACGTGTCAGTGATGTAACGCGTGGGAGGAGCTTAGGACGTTCAGTGCTGCAATACACCTGAAGGTTAACAGCAGCTGTTTCTCTATGGGAAACCTCGTCCACAGCGGCTGACTGCAATCTGCTTATTTGAATGCTTCTAATAGACCGGGAGTTTGTGAGTGTATCTTTTGTCCCTGTTTTGCTTATGTACTATCTAGTAAGTTCACTGCACAATGATCTATTTTTTCTTTGCTTGCTTTGCATAAAACCTTTATCCTGAGAGCCGAATCACCAGCAGTGTAAATGCTGAAGTGGGATACAAGAAAAACTAAATATCCTGATACAAATGATCTAACCCAGTGAGTCAATCAATCTGGATTAAGGGAAGGAACTGTTTAATTATTTTTACTTTCTCCCACCATTTATCTCTGCCTGGACATTGTATTTAGAGTGTCATTATTATTTTATTTATACTCACCGTCACATCACCAATTTGAAGATTTATTTTGGCAATTTTAACACATGTATTAGCACCATAATTATCAATTTATTTTATTCACATGTATGCATTTTTTATTCCTGGATTTAAGCTTAGTCGCAGCAGCATATTGTGCACTATTTATTTAAATCGCATCAATTTTATACTTAATAAAATCGCACGTGCAATCAATAACACACAAATAAGTAAGTAACTAAATATATATACTCTCAAAATTTCAAGTCCTGAGCTACTAGCCAGGCCTCAAGGGTAACTCGCCACCATTTGCCCCACCCCTAAACACGCCCTCATAAATGATCTCATGAAATGACACGTAAATGTATTATGCAGAATTGGGTAATAAAAATAAATATTAACAACTGTATCAGTGCCCACCAATGCAGCCTTTTGCCCACCAATACAGCTTGTGTCCACCAATGCAGCCTACCTGTGCAGGGGAGGATAGGAACAGGAGAGCCGCCCAGGTGTTCAGAGCGCAGCGCGGGGAACACAATGATAACAGCTTTCATTTCAATTGCCGTGTTCCCGCGCAACGTCATATACAGCCCCACTGTGGCTGGGGAACTTTGACAGATCACCCATCACTGGGATTGGACGGGTGATCTGTCTATCAAAGTCCTTGGACCAGGAGGAGGGGCTGTATCTGACAGTGAGTGGCGGGGAACACGGCTATTGAAATGAAAACTGTTATCGCTGTGTTCCCTGCGCTGCGCTCTGAACACCTGGGCGGCTCTCCCTCTTCCCCTCAGTGATCGCTGGGAGAAGGGCTCCCATTCCACACAGGCTGCCGGCTCGCCCCCCGGTCCCAGCCAGCCTTTCCTCGCCAGCCCTCGAAATCCGAGCAGGCGAGTGGAATGAATATATATATATATATATATATATATATATATATATAAATATATATATATAATATAATATAATATAATATAATATAATATAATATAATATAATATAATATAATATAATATAATATAATATAATATAATAATATAATATAATATATATATATATATATAAATTTAAACATTTTTCACTTTGTTAGATTGCAGCCATTTGCTAAAATCATTTAAGTTCACTTTTTTTCCCTCATTAATGTACACACAGCACCCCATATTGACAGAAAAACACAGAATTGTTGACGTTTTTGCAGATTTATTAAAAAAGAAAAAATGAAGTATTCAGACCCTTTGCTGTCCATTTCTTCTGATCATCCTTGAGATGGTTTTATACCTTCATTTGAGTCCAGCGGTGTTTGATTATACTGATTGGACTTGATTAGGAAAGCCACACACCTGTCTATATAAGACCTTACAGCTCACAGTGCATGTCAGAGCAAATGAGATTTATGAGGTCAAAGGAACTGTCTGAAGAGCTCAGACGACTTGTGGCAAGGCACAGATCTGGCCAAGGTTACAAAAAAATTTTCTGCTGCACTTAAGGTTCTTAAGAGCACAGTGGCCTCCATAATCCTTAAATGGAAGACGTTTGGGACGACCAGAACCCTTCCTAGAGCTGGCCGTCCGGCCAAACTGAGTTATCTTGGGAGAAGAGCATTGGTGAGAGAGGTAAAGAAGAACCCAAAGATCACTGGTTGAGCTCCAGAGATGCAGTTGGGAGATGGGAGAAAGTTGTAGAAAGTCAACCATCACTGCAGCCCTCCACCAGTTGGGGCTTTATGGCAGAGTGGCCCGACAGAAGCCTCTCCACAGTGCAAGACACATAAAGCCGCATGGAGTGTGCTAAAAAAAAAAAAAACACCTGAAGGACTCCAAGATGGTGAGAAATAAGGTTCTCTGGTCTGAGACAGAACTTTTTGTACTTAATTCTAAGCGGTATGTGTGGAGACAACCAGGCACTGCTCATCACCTGTCCAATACAGTCCCAACAGTGAAGCATGGTGGTGGCAGCATCATGCTGTGGGGGTGTTTTTGAGCTGCAGGGACAGGAAGACAGGTTGCAATTGAGGGAAAGATGAATGCGGCCAAGTACAGGGATATCCTGGATGAAAACCTTCTCC